>OY804518.1:14372346-14972346 GCA_963680855.1 Lepeophtheirus nordmannii
ATAAAACAATATTAAGAAAATAATGTATCACGTATAATGCTCACTCTGTTCCTTTTATTCCTTTCATTTGATGTAATAAATTCAGGGTTAGTAACAAATAGATATAAAATGTCATTAGTGTGGATCTTTGATCTTTCAAATAAGACTTTTTGTGTTACTTTATAATTATAAAACCACCATGTATATAAAACAGTCAAAATAATCACTTAATTACATGAAAATAAAAATATAAAGAATAACTTCTCCAATTCCTCGATCGAATAAGCAGTTCAAAAATATTTTGATTTTGATCCACTTTCCAATTTTTTAATTATTTAATATGAACAAGTAGGTACAATTATCAATCAAAAAATCTAAACTTTGAGACAGGTAATTAGTATGTAGAGTGACCATAGTGTTTTTGTTTTATTTTATGTTAAGTAAAGTTAAAAAAGTAATTACAATTTATATGCATAACTGTATAGTTAAATGGGCCTACATAAATACTATGTAAGTACAATATAAAATAAAGAAACGAAGAGAAAGAGTAGCAATGAAGAGTAACAATGATAAAGTACCTCATAAAAAATCAACCATAGGAAAGTATAAATAACCATGCAATGAATGTATCTACCTTGGTATGTATGTGTCTATGGAAAGAAATAAACAAAAATTAAAATTATTTCATGATGTCACGTTTTAGTCTTCTATTACTTTATTTATGGAGCAATATTTTACATGAAAAGTATACCATGGACATGAGAATATAGAATCAACGCAACTTACCTCAATAATATAATGGATTTTTTTGTTGAAATAAAATTTATCCTCAAAAATTCAAAATTTAACGACAGTGTGCAAAAGGAAATGATGGAACGAGGTTTTCAAAAAAAATATCAGCTATTTTTAAAAAATGCTAATATAAAAATTAATATACGTAGATTACACAAGAATCAAGTAATGTGATGATATCACTTGAGAGTGGTTGGAGGAAAATATAAATTTCTTAAGTTATATATTAAGTATAGAAACAAGAAATCCATTATTTTTACAATAAATGGCTTTAGTGATCTGTATATTGCTTTTATATTGCAATTATATTGCACTTGATGGCGTTAGAAAGATGAATTTCGTACAAAAAAAACTTTTGGAGAAGTCTTGTGATTGCTTGACTCAGTAGTGTTTGAGTGCACGTGTTAAAGATGGACACTAGCAAGGAGAAAATACGCTATATTCTACAATTTTTTTTGGATAAAGGCGAAGACGCAGTCAGGCAGCTGAAAATGTGAATAGTTTTTATGGCAAATCTTGCACAATGTTTTTTTTTCCAGTTTTTTTTAAGTTTTTTTTTGTCATCAATTGGACCGTTTCAAGGAAGCAATCACCCAGAAGCGCCCAGCATTAGCCAACAGGAGAGGAACTGTGTTTCATCAGGATAACACCAGGCCATATCGATGGTGACTAGCCAGAAGCTACAAGAGCTAGGTTGGGAGGTTTTTATGCACCCACTTTATAGTCCGGACCTTGCACCAAGTGATTATCACCTGTTCCTGTCTATGGCAAATGATTTGGATGGTAAAAATGTCACCTCAAGAGAAGCATGTAAAAATCGATTGTCCCAGTTTTTTTGCCAATAGAGACGAGGGTGTCTATGAATGAGACATAATGAAATTACCATCAAAATGGCAACAAGTTATCAAATAAAACGAAGCATATTTAACCTAAATTGGATTATTCTAACTAAGTTAAATAAAGCCTTCAATTTCATGCAAAAATAATGAATTTCTTTTTACCAGACCTAATATTAGGTTGATAAGTTTTAGTATTGTCCAAAATGTTTACAATTATATAAATAACTATTTAAAACAGTATTATGCTAAATTACAATTGAAACCAGTATTTGCATCCCCTTTACGTCATAAAATATTAGCTAACCAATAATGTAACAAAAATAACAAAAATGGAAATTATCTTTTACATAAAAAAAAGTCCTCACATTTCATAGCAAAAAAAAAAAAGAAAAGCTCTTTTGTAAGTATGTACACATGAATTGCATTGTCCTTTAATAACATTTTTGTTTCATATATTTTTATCCAAAATACCGATACTGATTTTGGTACGAAAATACTGGTCCTCTGATGACACTAATCAACTATTAGAAAACTGCCTTTTTATTGCACTATTAAAAAACTTTGATTTGGACAAATAGTTTGATGTACATGGTATAGAGAACGTTAAGTGAGATTTGTAACAAGTATACATAGCTTTGACTCCTTTCCTCTTTTTTTATCTAAAATAGTGTCAAACTTACTAATGCAGTCTCTTCAAATAATTTATTACTATGAAGATTTTATATTCAGTATTATCAAGGGCTAAACAACGAAACTTATGACAAGTATTTGGTGCTTCTTTAACACAAGAATGTCTGAACCAGTTAAGTTTACCTTTAATATCTAATAATCTTTTTACAAATCTTTTTATTATTTAATACTAATTCTTGAGTAATAAATATATTACATATATTAGACTATACAAATTTATGTATTTCTTAAATATATTCAAACTTTTCAGGAAAAGATGATAGTACTTTACAGTGTTTTAATTTTTGTTTTGATAATTTATGCAGTTTGTGAAAATTTAAAAAAAATTAGAACTACTCTCATCCAAGATATATAAGAACTATAGCTTTATCAAAACAAATATATATTGAGAAATTTAGCACAAATTATAATGAAACAACAATTTATAAAGATTATGGTACGATGCTTTATCCAAAAAACAAAAATATCGATTTTTCATTTTTACGCATTCAAAGTTTCTTAGAAATACGAAGAATCTGCATTTATATTATCTGCATTATCGTAAACGCTAATATTTATGTCATTGTATAAGGCTTCGAATCACCTGTAGGATAAACTCTTCTATATAATCTTTTACCCGAATATATATTTGTAAATAATTCACGTAATCGTAGAACTCATACCACAAATATTGAAGAAAAATTATATCTTCTTTTGACACATGTGTTAAAAATCCCGTGTCTTCTATCAAGTGTACCAATTCATTTGATAGGTTTAGTGAACTTGAATAATTGATACTAAAGAGGCATTCCTTCTATTGTATTTATAATTTACTTATATATGGACGGACAAATCAAATCGGCGCCTATTAGCTTAAAGCTAAAGTTATAAATGTGTTGCCATTTTTTTACCAGATTATATCAAACTTTGATTGGAGATACTCACTTTTTATATATGCACAATCACAAATACTATATTTAATTCCCTGTAACTCCAATCACTGCCTCAATTCTGTATCTGAATGAGGAGCAGGCATTGATGATGTGCTCCTTGGATATACTAGCCATTTTGTCCTTCATGGATGCAATAAGGGAGGCGTTAGCGGTGTGAGGATGTCTGTTAGTATGCAACTCAATGGTATTCCAAAAAAAGTAGTCTATTGAATTCAATTTGGGGCTGCTTGTATGCTAAGTTTCCTTGCTGACAAAGTCATAGGAGTGCTTCTTCACCTAAAAATAACTTCACAACAGGCACAAAATGCACTCAAAATAATTAAGGCAAACTTTCTAATTACTGTCATAGTTTTTGATGTGTTTTAAAGTAATGGTGATGTAATGCTGCCTCACATATTTGAGAAAGACCTTAGTCTTCTTGCGATATTAAGGGCTTGTTTCCTGGAATTTTTCTGATTCATGACAGAGCAATTTCCATTAAATTTAGGTAAATTTAGTCAGTGTTTACACTAAGGTCCTTCTCAAATATGTGAGGCTGCATTACATCAACATTACTTGAAACAACATCAAAAGCTATGAAAGTAGTTGGAAACTTTGCCTAAATTATTTTGATTGCATTTGTGGGATTACGGCTATCAAACTATCGTTTTGCCTGTTGTGAAGTTGGTTTTAGCAAAAAAAAAATTAATTCATCTTCGAAAAATCAGATCATGTTGGGCTCTCTAAATGAAAGGGATTATTGCTGAACAAACTCATTTCTTCTCATTCCTCTGGTATCGTCCTGTTCAACCTTCTTTCTACTAACGACAAACCTGGATCCCTTAATATACAAAAGTGATTTTATTATCTTTGAGATAGTTAACATAGCACTCAAGAAAAATTGGCGACCTCACGATTAAAATTTTCAATGGTCTGATGGATGATAATGGGGCGGCGTGTTGTCGTTCTTCGTTCTAGTTTAAACTTGAAATGTGTTTCCTTCAAAAAGTTACAATCTCGCTCTATTTTTTTTTTCTTTTATCATTAGGTAAGATAAAATAAATTATTTTCAATACATAACAACATGAAAAAGATGAAAAAAGAGTTTCTATACACCATTTACTTAAATTCATATGTTGGGTTGAAATAACTTGTTTATACATTCCTTTTTTTGTAGATTTCTATATTGTATATATTTGTCCTAACTTTATTTATATTTTTATACATATAAGCTCCTCAAAGAAAAAAGTATTACTCTATTATGTTAGTAAATAAAATGTTCACAATTATTTTCTATTCATTTCCTCAAGAAGAAAGGCGCTTCTTTTTTTTTTCTCAATTTTGTAAATAAATATAATTTTCTTAAATTGATTATTTCGAGACGAAATAAGTAAATAAAGCTTATGCACATTATAGAATATATACATATCTATATATGTATTAGAAAAAAGTCACAATATCCCCAATTATGTATATATATAGTTTTTTTTACAGAACTTGATATAAAATTGAGCAAATCAGCATTACAATATATAAAAATACAATATCATTTAAATTCATACATTTAGTATTGATTTTTAAATAAATAGAAAAAAACAAATTTTTGTAAATAAGAAACCTCTCGGTTTAATCAATATTATTTACAACAATTGTATAAATACTTTTTGTCAAACTCTTTTTTTAAATAATTTTCTGTATAAGATTATTATGTACCAGATATAATTTGAAAACAAATAAAAAGTTTTATTGTGAAATAATTTTCCTTCTGTCTATTTATTTAAAAATATAAAGCAACTTTATTTTAATTGATATTATAATTTCATGATTTCAAAACTGAATTTTGAAATAATGAGTTTAGGTTAGAATAAAGAAATTATCAACATTAATTATTTACATACCTAAAAAACCATAAGTATGATTACAAATTATGCACTAATATCGAATATATATTGCTATTGTTCAAGGGACATCAATGGAGAATTGGAACCGGATTATTTTTTAATTCTTCGAATCAAGTACAAGAAGACTGATTTTTTAATAAAATAGGTATTTAATAAGTAGCAACCATTAGCAAAGGACTTTGTATTCGTTGTTAAGCATCCAACAATATATAAACTGAGCAAAGAGTACCATTCAGTGTCAATTTCTTGATGTGTAACTTGTTTAGTTTTTTCGATGAGGCGAACATTTTTAAATATACTTAATCATTTGATAGCTTGATTGACCATGAAAACAATTGGCAGGGGATTTGTTCCTCCTATATTTTCTCGAACCACTGATCTAGATTATGATTGTTAGTATCAAATTTGATTTGACTGGAAATCAAACTAAAAGGTATTTGAGTCACTTGAGTTTTTCTAACCAAGTGTTTATTATCGAAAAAAGTGCAAACTTATTTCCATCTATCTACCTATATATATAAGGTTGTATATCCATGCCATTTTTTTTATTGCCAATAACTAAAAATATATTTAATAAATTTAATACAAATTTTATTTTTTAATGATTCAAAAACTAAAATCAAATAAATATGTACATATAGACATAAGTTTTGTATTTGATTGTGTGAGTCAACTTTTTTTGAATCTTTTCACGTTTTGAAGTTAGCCATAGTGAAGGCATAAAAATTATGTTTTATTAGAACCAAATCAACGCTTCTAAATATACATGAATTAAATTTTTATACTTTTAAAGCAATCATACTTATTTTGTTTAAAAAACTACATGATATATTGAAAGCAGTGCCTCCAACATAAACTTGTTCTTGCAGTATTATACAATGTTTAACTATAAATTGCTATCATGCAATATAAAATAGAATCTTTAAAATTATGTGTCTATGAAACATTTAACTTTGGTTTTAAGATATTTTCAGTATCAAACAAAATATTGCATCAAGTGCACTTTTCATTAGTTGTAAGTTATGTTTATACAAATTCCAACTCTTAAATATAACTTTTTTTTTCTTGCTACTCAATTATAACCATCTACATAGTTGTCTAAATCAAACTTTTATTTTTTTCTATTCTAATGCACATGTATATTTATATTTTATTCATTTACGTGAAAAGAAAACTGGACAAAGATTTTCTTACTCTGCTAAATTTAGAGTACTATTTGTAAAAACAACGTTGTTTTTCTTTAAGTTACAAATATAATTAGAAGAAAAAAAAGATATTTTCTCTGACGTAGAACATAATATACTCATAATCCTTAATCAAAAAATAGTTATACAAGAGAAAAAATTTTATACATTAAAATTAACTTTTTTTTCATTTATAAATATTTTATATCATAAATAATTTTGCAACATATATAAGTATAAATTATTCAATTATGATTCAGTTTGTACAAAAGATATTTAAAAAAAATCATCAAACTCACAGATAGACATTCAAAAATAACTTTTAAAGCATTTTTGACTCTTGCACTTCTCTCATGCATTGTTCATAATCACTAAGCACCAAATTACAAGCAAGTACTATAACTTTACAGTTCTTGAAATAAAGAAAAACACATTTTATTTAACTCAATTAGTATAAAAGAAGAAAAATAACCCAATTCTTAAATTAAATGTGGTCTTAAAATGAGTTATTAATTAAATAAATACATGGCATTACCTTGTAACACACATTTTTTTTTTCATAGAGTCTTACATTTATCTCAGATAAGACCTCAGTTTTACCAAAAATATTTCTTTCACCGAGATATAGCCGTATTTAACAACAATTGTTAATAATGCTTGCTCTTACGTAGATGTGTTGTAAGTCACACAAAATATGAAGGTGGATAAAAAAGGAAATCAACTGATCACAATTTACTGGTAAACTTCTTACATTTTTATTTTGTAACATTAATTACTTTTTTATCTCTCTTTTTTTATAGTCAAAGAATAAGTGTGGCATATTAAAAGAATGCAAATGTATTATAAGATATTTTTGTAGTTGCATTAGCTATAACGAAAATCAAAATATTTTTTCTAAATTTATTGTTCACCCATTATTTTAAAGTTATTATGAAAAGGATATCAGTGATAACACTTCTGTACGGACAAAAAAATAAATAGTTTTTTTATATATCATCCATTAAATGTAAAGAAACATTGTTCTTTTTTAAAGATTTGTTTGGAAAGGAATAAAAAGCATAAGATAATTATTTATCGCAAATACACGTCTTGCTATGTAATTTTACTAGCACAGATCTTTATCACATCTCTGGGATTTTTAACCCCCACAGGAGTTAAAATATCTTGCATATATCATATTTTGATTCCAGTTTCTATGTACATTCCTAACTTATCATATGCTACCTCCATGTAATCTTTTTGGTATGATAATTACTTATTTTCTGAGTTATTTACAAATTGGGGAATTAATGATCGGGGTGTTCTTATTATTTATCTACCCTATCGATTCATATGAACGAGGGAAAAGGAACGGGAGGTTAAAGAAGATAATATTGTTGATGTTTTAGTAATTTTAAAATAAAGTAGTCTTTAGGAATGATTTTACCAAGTAATATTTTAGATTATGAACTTGTTGTACAATTTTACTAAAATAGTTTGAATGTGTAGAAATGTTTTAATACGAGTTAAACACTTTTGATTACTCACATGTTTTTTGATATACTCAAAATAATTTCATCCTTTAAAAAAGTTTGTAACATATTTTTTTAATACAACAACATCATATCTAAAAAATGTAGTCCATTGCATCTGCGATAGTAAGTGGGATGTCCTCACCTTATTTTCCTTTCATAAAGCCTTAATGATCTCCAAGGATGATGCTTCCCATAAATTTTTCCAGTCGATTGTTTAATATTCTAGTTAAAATTTTCTATAATTGATTGGCTATGTTAAGTATACCTTTTCCTTTTTTTGGAATTCAAGTTAATAGCCCTGTGTTCATATACTTTGATAATTCCTTCTCAGCAAAGATTTTCAAGAAGTGGGACAAATTTTCTTACAACATATTATAAAACTCAAAAGACAATCCAGATATTCCAGAGGATTTATATTTTTTCTTGTACTTGGTTACTTTGACCTTTGACTTTCCTCTCATAAAACATACATTTATAACCAATTGAACATTTCTGACACTTATAAAGATTTGTGTAAAACAATTCTGTTTCCTTTGATATTATGTACGGATCATCAGAGATTTTCCAATTATTGAGTCGTAAGGATGAAATTCCTATGTTACTTCTAAGAGATTTTTCAATGTATCTGGTCGTATTTTAATATTTTGTTGAGTTTTTCAATAATATATGTATATCTACACCAACGTCTTTTATTTTCAACTAAGTTTCTCTAATTTTTATCGTTTGTTTTTTTGTTCGTAGAGCTTCTTCTCTTTTAACTGGTTTTCCTTCCAAGGTATTTTGGATTTTGGATGTTTGCTGGGTTTTTGTTATCTTGTGGCGTGATAGAGTCTACAGCTTCCGTAACAGATTGCTGAGGCTCAGATCTACAACCTTGAAATGTGTTTGTAGTTGAAATATTGGGTATTTCCTGAAAGAGAGAAGAGCATTTTCATTTCCATTGAGTTTATTCTTATTCTCCAAAACTGTATTTTACGCTAGGAGGCCTGTAAGTTTTCCCTCGACGCATCTTTGTCAGAGTTTACAAGTCTTGGTTGTTTTGCTTTATGCATCACATTCGGATTAGAGTTTGATGTATTTGGGTAAATCCAGGCATTATAAATCATTTTTTAGTATTTTACTCATTTTGGATCAGCAAATATCAAATTAGATTATAAAAATTCTTCATCAATTCATTCATGAAAAAAAATCATTTTTTAAAACTAATCTTAACATTAGTTTAGGGTTTTTATAAGATATAGTTTGTTAATAGTAGTGTTAAAACATTAAATTTTTATTTTTGATAGTTGAAAAAAGGGTTTAGTACTGTTAAACAAATTTTGGGTACCAAATAAGTGATGCTCACTTATGTTGATGTTACGGGTAATGTATAAAGTAACAGTTTATGTATATTACATTAGTAGCAATTCGCATTGAAAGAAAAATAATCAGAGTTTAGCAAAAAATTATAATACAAAAAGAAAAAAATGAATTTTGTTTATTAGAAATAATTAATTGCAAAATATACGAATAATTACTAAAAAAGACATTATCACAAGATTAAAATAGTTACATTTATTCTGGCTGGAAGTTTTTAGGAGCATATTAAAAAGTACTGGGGATAAAATGTAATCAAAATGGAATTAAAAATAGATTAACAAAATCCCAGTTCACTAACTAAAGAACTTGAACATTAAAAAGACCATCATTATTTGAAAAAACAAATTACCTTGTAAAGAGAAATACCCTGTCATTTGTATTGTCTAACTAACCATACTGCAACTTTATCAAGTTGTAGGAGAGATATGTTATTTTAGATATCTAGAATTTCTAATATATCCGTTTTCTAATTACATATAATACCATCTTTAAACAAAAATTAGACATTACAAACATTATGTAGTTTTCATCTACACATAAATATTTAAAGTATTTATTGAAAAATGAAAATTGGCATTCTCATATATTCATTACTTATTGACCGTGTAAATTACCCTCATAAAAAAGATATTTAGACAAAATTACGTCTGTTTCTTAAAGTGTATTTATTTATTTACTCTTGCCACGTATTTTTCAAGACTAAGAATTATCCAAAATAAAAATAAAAATTTTCACTTTCGGTACCAAAATATATAAAATAATCTCTTTTTTTTAAAAAAGCAAGTTATGAATTAAAGTTATAATTAATAACATACACGATTTCATTGTATATTGAAAAAAAACACATGAAACAACAAAGTTAAAGAAATTAAGTAGATATTTAAAATAATTTTAGGCTATTAGTAGAAAACAAAACAAAAAAGTTATTATTTCTTTTCACATGTTTTTATTTGCTCTCCATAAGTGTTTAAATTAATCAATACATATGTAATTAATCAATAAATAATCGTGGTTATTATTTTAACAACACTATAATCTTCAAAACGTTTTTATACGTATACCTATATATATGTTATATTGTGTTTAATCGAATAATGAATCGATATAAGCAGAATAATAAATAACAGTAATTGACTCATCCCACTTCAGAATGAAAACGATAAATGATACATTAAACGAGATGAAGCGATTTTTGGTTTTAGAGCATATCTTTCATTTATTCGTTCTACTATACATATATTTGTTATAAATATATTATTACTGCAATGAAAAACAATATATTGCTTCTATGGCTTCTACGTATTTTGCATCCTCAGCATGGTAAAGAGGTTCTCCTTTCAAGATTTTGAAATAATTTGGAATTTTTCTCCTAACAGTATTTCATTGAACCATTTTATATTTGATATTTGAATAATGACATTCTGCTAATCAATGAACAAATTTAAAGAAACAAACACAGTGTTTAAAAGAAATAAAAATAGATAGAAACGAACATGACAAGGCATTTCAAAAAGCAAGAATGTAATTAGTCTAACATGATTGAAATATTTTACGTAGAAGATCATGTTTAAAAAAAATTGTTTTGTCATGTCACAAAACTACATGATGTTGGTTTTTTAAGATGTTTAAATTTTAAAATTTGTTTTCTTTTTCTTCGGAAAAAACTTTTTGTTAAATTATTGATTATAGGGTTTTCTGATCTCGATCAAAATAAAAGTAGCATATCAAAACAAATAATTTTTCGACCAATAGCGTTGGTTTATGAAACCTTCTTTGTCCTTATACATCGTTGTTTAATATTGATGATTTCAGAAGGGGAGTCATTATTCCTTTTGAAGTTTATGCAGGTTGAGATTGATATTATTTTCTTAATGACTATCAAACGTTATTAGCCTTTAATATAACTATTATTCATTCTACAGATATGAAATATCTAGATTGTATGATTCAATTAACACTAGAATGACTGAAAAAATTAATCCTAGGAGTACTGTAGACTCGATTTTGACTTTTTTTTATTTGAAATAAAAAAATGATGTAAAAAGTAATTGTAACACAAATTGTGCATATATTTAGAATTTATTTTTACTTTTTCAATTAGAACTTTCCTAGAAGTATCAAATGATGTGTTTCAATTGATATATGCAAATTCTTCTTCCAGTATTTAGCTTCCTCTTTGATCAAAGGAGCATAATGGTTCATTGACAATTATATTATTTCGATTTATTCAGCAATGCTAAAATTGTAGCTTTCAATAAAGCCATTTTAGTACAGCATATTTTTTTTTTGTATATGATATGAAATTGGAAGATTGATGTGATATAACATTTTGAGGGTATATTAAATATAATTTGCTATTAAAACAACATTTTAGTCATCTTGTTGTTAAACAACGTTGACGCGTGAATGGTTTCATTTATGGTTAGTAAACTTATGCTATAACTGGAGTTTTTATGTATTTTTTTATTCAACTTTATTTTTTTGTTTTGAAAAAGTTTAACTAAAACCAGAAAAATAATTTATCAAATATTGTTATTACTTGATTATACTTGTTTACTTTTGTTTAAAACACTATTTTTAGTTCAACAATGATCACTTATATTTGGGTACTTTAAAACAAATAGTTTCTATAAGTTTAAGTTTTTTTAAGATACTTGCATATTTTATAGGGATATAGCAAATTTTATTAAATTACATGCAAAAAATTGTATATTTGTAGAAATTTTATGATTTGTTGAAGAGTTTTTAAATATTGTATTCATTATTTATTATTGTACTGTGCAGACGTGTGTTAGCAGAGGGGCCAGTCAATGTGTGATATTTAAGGTGTATCTTCAGTAATAGTACTAAATTTTTAACCAGCGTCTGTTTGTGTGATTTTTAGTGTTTTCTTGATGATGCCACAGAATTTATTTGCTGATGACAATGAAATAAAAAACACAGGGGGCAAAAGATAGTGTGTTTGTTTTCAACAAACACAAATATATTGAAGGTTACTGCCAGACAAGACTTGTGAGTGATAGACAGTTTCCGGGAATCCATTCTTTTCAACAACTCTACGCTATAAACTTAAAGCTCAAAATAATTTCTTCTAACATATTTAAACTTTTGTGATATTAACTTCTGTTTTTAAATTTACCACTGGTTTAGAAAATACAACGAATTAAATTTTGATACAAATAAATGTTGACTATAATTGTTTAAAGAAAAAAAAGACTTGGATTTTCGCGTAAAAATATAGGCACATGGATGCCAAATTTTCTAAAAACTCATGAAATAGTCAGTTGTAAAATTGCTTAATTTAAAATGAAGGTTAAAAAATAAAGACAACACTCAATCAAACACAACAAAAAACAGCCTTTTTAAAGTATAATCGAACTCAAATCTGACTAATATTTAAATTGAAGATTTGTTTAAATCCCAATGCGGAATAAAAGTGAGTGGAACATAAAAAAATTTAACTAAATTATAAAATAAATCATTTACCAAAAAGTTCAAACATTAGATTAACTAAAAATTCATTTTTAGTACTTTCAGGAAGAGTTTAATTGATGAAATAACTCCAAATTAACAATATAGTCCTTAGTGTCATCTTTCGTTTGAGCCTGAATGTAAATAAAAATTATGTGTTTCAAAATCCTGTATAAAAAAGAAAAAGTTTGAAAATTGTTTAACTTTATTTTTTTAAAACTACTTACTACATGATCGCAAAATATTTGCAATAATATGATATATTACTACATTCGTAATGCCACATTAGCATAAAAATGAGCAAAAAAAAGACAAATACAGGTTTACTTAAACATAAATCGCAGTTTTACTATTATATCAGTGCAAACATATGTAAGTATATAAGAAAATAAATTATACATAGATAATATACGAAAATACTGCTTATGTTGCCAGCATCACTGTATATTCATATAAATACTCATCTGTGCTTCTCCTGCATTTTTAGTGGATACACATTTATAGCTATTTATGTTTATAAATCATAGTTATATAATTTATTATAACCCCCTCTTGAGAGACCATCCGTATTATAATCTTATTAAGATCTATCAACTTTTCAAAAACATATTTTACTGTGTTTACTAGCTTTTGTTGTCCTTAATATTCAACATTCATCTGTCAATATTTTGACGATAAATTATCATAAGTTAAAGAAGAAAAACATGGAATAAAGTTGTTTGCCTACATTCTGAAGAGTGTATGCATGTACTGCAGGAAAACTGAATTTAAAAAAATATATACATATTAATATGAAGTTGTCTGTTTGAAGTTTCATGACTAACCTATGGAACTGTTAAAATTAGAAAATTTAAAACTGGGAAATATGCTGCTGATCCATAGAGTTTCATTTCAAACCAGAGTCAGTTAAAAATATCTTATCATTTCATTTCAAGACTTACAAGAAAAAATTAAATAACCTCAATTTTCTTTTTGTCCATGTATATGTATATGAGGACATTCCTTTTGACTTAAAAGCCTTTAAATAAAAATCCTTCGGGTATCAGTAAAACGGTATGAAATGTCTTTGTATAAAGGTGAGACTTCTCCATACTTTTGAAATCAAAATATAAACTCAATAAATGAATCTGCTCTTCTCTTTCAATTAAATATTATACTTATTATACTATAGTATATAAAATTATGTTTACTCATTACAACAGTTCGTTCCCTATGTTCATAAATATGATAACCGCCCATGCCAGGTAAAATTGAGCAATGTGTTGTTGATGAATGTACACAAAGCCGTTTATTAAATATGTAAATGTGTATATTTTAATATGCACAAACTACAAAATGAAACAAATGTATGACTAATTGTTATCTTTTTAATGTTCCTAAATTATTTATTTTGTGTCACTAAATACAAAATTTATATTAACTTGACGTAATATCGATAATCAATAATGTTGTAGGAATAATTATGTACCTATGTTATACTTTTAGTACTTTTTGCATGGATTGAAGTGAAGGTATACTAACAACAATACAATTCCTTAAATTCTTGATTAATTTGCAACGAGAGGCTACTAATTAGTATTCTATTGATTTTCTAGGATTCCATGAACTATATCAAGAAACGTATGTCTATATACGACTTCAATATCGTGTAAATGGGGCTCTAATAAATATAATTTCAGCCTCAAAGTGCTAGGGAAATATGAAACGAATTTCGTACAAAACATTCTCCTACAAAATTTAAAGCACTCAAAAACTGTTTAGCCTAACCCCATTTAATACAAAGTAAAACTTTAATATAATTTATTAGAGGCTGCTTGAGACCATTTAACATTTCTAAGTACCCATTTGTGGTAGCAATGAACTTTATTGCAATGAAAAAGGTAAACACATTAAAATCTACAAAAATATCCAATTTGAACTCAATATACTTTATTTTGTCAAGTAACTATATTACGTGACTATGATTACATTTCTTTTTTACAGGAGGTCAAAATGAATATCCATTTCTATTGAGGCGCAATACTGCTTTAAGGCTTCGTAATGAACGATGAATGTAGAGTCACAATTATATGGGGTCATTCTTTTGTCCAAAACAACAAAAAAAATCAACCGATAACAACACAGATAATTTTAATAATACCAAAGTAAATTTTGAATCATTCATGTCATTTACAGAACAATAATACTTAGTTACAAAAGATTCTGCTTCTTCAGATTTGATGTAAGAGTTTCAGCTCTTGACTTAGCGAGATTTAAATATTTGAATTATTTCTTATTTGGAAAGTGTCTTTACAAGTTCTTGAGTACAAAAGGTTCTTACATTTCCTGACTTATTCTGTTACTTCAAATAAAGTAGCATTGTTCAGTTGATAGAAAATAAACAAACAAGAATACAAAAGAAATATAGTAACTTCATCAAAAACTTGAAAATTGTATTGAAAAACACTAGCAAATCATTATTTTTTCATTCACAAAATGAGTGTCCTTCTATGCTTATTGAAGTTGAAGTTGGAAAATGGGCCAAAAAAGCTCAAAAAGTAGGATTCGATTTCTCGAAAACCGTTAGACTTCCGATTTTTTTTTTCAGATTTGAAATCAGATTCCAAAACTAAATAACTTGTAATATACTTGTACCCCTTAGGATTTTGATTGTTGACCAGTGTAATTATGCACAGTAAATAATAGCATCCTTACAATATCTTACTTTCTACAAGTCTACAAATACATATTTCTAGCCGAATTTGATACATTACATCTTATAGTATTAGATCAGCTTTGTAAAAACCACTTTGGTAAAGTAAAAATAAAAGTAATAACTTTATTCATGGAATCAACTTATAATTACGCACAAACTTTATTTATATGTGTGTTGTGTTAAAGACAATATAAATCTGATTTAAAAAAAAAAAAGAAAAAAAAAGATATATATTTCTTCATCTATAAAATAACACATTTTTGACATATTTAAAATATTGAAAACAAGGTTCCGATTTTTCATTAATGCCAATATGTTGAGTATACCATTTATTTTATATATTATATGAAATTTCATGGTAAAATTTCCAAATTTGATTGTGTTTTTTTTTAAAAAATGTGACATTACATTCTGGTAAACCATTCATTTCTAAAATTACTTCTCATAGAAGTTGTGTGATGTTACACTATATGAAATGAAAAGAATGCTCGTTTGCAACAACTTGAAATTTTTTTTTGTATGAATTTATGCATTCAGGAGAAAAGCTAAGTAAGCAATTAGCTATTAATTTATTTACTGTTTTAAAACTGATCAATGAATAAGCAACCCAAATCTACATAGGAGTGAATGAAAGACACAATCAAACAGTTTTTTCTAAAAAAGTTTTGTTCATTTAATTTATTTACTATCTATTTCTAAATTTTACCTGATTATTAAAAAAATATTATTATTCTACTTGTATACTATTAGAATACTATACCTACTATTTCGAGAAAAAATTCTGCTAGAAATCAAAGACTCACGGTAGAGCTATTTCAGCTGATTTTGGAATCCTTCTGCTCACTACTACTTTTGTAGCTCTACCGTGAGTCTTTGATTTCTTGTGAATTTTTGCTCGAAATTGGATAAAAAGTTAAAAACTTAGATGGACTATTTTTTCATAGTTAAGGATTCTTATCGAGCGCTTCATATCTCGTTTGAAAGCTGTGGGTCTCAGCTCTTTTATGCATTCCTTATTAATCAATTTTATGCAATATTCAAGGAGTTACTTAAGTACAAAGGATTTGACCGACTTTTGGGCCTACTCCCAACGCCTGAGTCTCTATAATCCCCTTTAGGTCAAAACAAAAACTGGTAATGGAATTTGCATTAAATACAATATTTTTTAATGCTCATGATTAGTATCCTTTTAGGCTTCAATTGAAGTTGAAGTTGGAAAATGGGCCAAATAAGTTAACAGATTTGAAATTAGTTTACAAAACTGAATAACTTTTCTTACACTTATACCCCTTTGGATTTTTGACATTTCAAATTTGTTGACTTGTTCTATTAATTACTGATAAAAAAACATTCCAAATGGGTACGAAAAAAAACTTAATATGAACTGTAAAATAAAAATAGTATAACTTTTAGCAACAAATGTAAGAAAAATTACCGAATATTCGAACAGAATCTAAAGCATGCTAAAACGTTTTGTTAACCATTCACAAGATGGTAAAAAAAAAAAGAATTGGGAAGAAACCAAGTAACCTACGAATGAGATATATTCAGTTTTTACGAATAATAGAATATAAATACATATAATGCAGATATCTATGTAGTAATACACGATACTGCGTTCTAAGTGAGTTTTCTGTGTATGGAAAAAAAAAATTATATATGTACATACATATATCCACATTTTTTTTATATATCAACAATTAAACGTGCGATAAGTACAGTTTAGTCTCATCACTCTATATATCAAGTTAACTAACTAGGAAATTTTGATGATATTACTTTTCTACATTTATTTTCTTTCGACTCATTTAGACATGTAAAAGCTGTGAATGAGAGAAAAAAAAGTACAGAGTATTACATACATACATGCACATCTTATTTATATTCTGCATATGATAATATTTTTGTGTGTCTTTTTTGGAAACGTGACATTTTTTTCAAAATATGAGAACTAGGTGGTACAATCAAGGAATTATATACATATATATGTATGTACATACACCTTTTTTTTTTACAACTGAAGAGAAGTATGAATGTATAAAAAATTCCAATAATTTGAAGGAGGTGTTCCTATCTGTGTATAAAAAATATTACTCCATTTCTTAATTTGTGGTCAGAAACTTACAACTGTTTGAAACTACTTTTGAAGAGTCTTTGTTAATTTCAAAGATCAAAGAAAAAATAGATTTGAAAATGGGGTAAAATAAATTAATTTTTGATATTTTAATAAATTGAGATTTTTGAGAACGTTGATTAGTAAATTATAATTTAATATTGAGTCGAAGCAAATAAGTAAGTGTCATGTTTTTAATATGTTATTTATTGTAAAAGAATATGAATGGTTTTTACGTTTCAACAATTTTAAAATTATAAAAGTAGTTTGTCCTCTTTTTTCGATGCCGTTTGCAATTTTGCAAGAAACTTATATTTTTGTTTTGTTTAATGACCCATTGATTACATAGCTATAGATGTTTCCATTAGACTTTGTGGCAAAAGAAATGTCAAAATTTGTCAAATTGAGGATTCAAAAACTTATATATAATATCGTAATGGAACAAAGATCAATTTATTTTAAATGCAGCCCCATGATGACAATGTCAGGGAGCACCAATGATACCTACTTAGGTACATACATGAAAGTTTTGTGACATTTGGACCCTTCATGATGATGTGGAATAGTATATTACTCTTGTATCTACTAATCAATGAATATTCTCATATATCATCTTGTTTGAATGTTTGATGGTACCATTAAGGGGAAGAGTACAAATCATTTCTATATTTAGTGAGTGAATGAGTGAAGGGAACAAATGAGGGGGAAAAGGTTATAAATACAAAAATATTTTATAGGAATATGATGCATTTAAAAGAAGTCAAACAAAAAAAATCAATCATGAACTTCCCTCATCAATAAACATTAAACTCATTACACTGCTCAACAAAATGTTACTGCAAAAGTATTAGTATTTGTAAATTCATTTATTAAAAAAATGAACTTTAAACCATCGACTTGTAACTTTTTAAAAACTCATTATAAATATTTAGAGTATTGTGAAGAAGTTGTATTTATTCTTTAATAACATTTTATTATTTTATGTTTCTAAATACTTTAATCACATCACGTAATGAATTGATCTATCAAGAGTTATAGCTAACTTCTTCTATTTCAGAAAAAAAAAACCATTTTTATTATATTTTTCATTTTTTGTACATGCTATGTATATGTAAACTTCTATAATACAATGCGAAAAAAAATGTGTGCCCAGATTTGTATAGTTAGCTTATGTAAAATAGCATGAAAATAAATCTTGATATTTAAAGCATCTACTTTTATGGTCTACGGATTTATTTATTTGATTTTTGTATGTGTAGTTAAAATTCAAACCTATATTTTAATATAAAGAATTGAAGTAAGTAAATTAAATACTGAATAAAAGTTATAAAAATAATCAATTAGTCCACTAATTCATTTTCAATTCGTCCATTATTTCTCAAATGAAAAATTTAAATCACATCAACAAACACAAGAGTCCGAGTATCTAATATATTGACCAATTTTTACAAAAAAGTTTAATAAATTGAGAGAGATATTTACAGTAAAAATGAATTTACTCGAGCCTAAGACCTGAGTCCCTTCCTGCATGCCAGTGAAATATCTTTGGGTGTCTTGACTCTTTTCTTACCAAAAATGGATTATCAATAGTTAATATTTAATCCATTAGCTAAGCAAATCACAAGTCATGGCATATTGGTTTATTGTAGACGTCATGTCTTGAAAATTTATTTTTGTTTTTTATTTAACTTATGGATATCTCAGTTTTAAAAAGATGTATATGTATATAGCCTAAAGTCATTCTAAAAATTATTAAAATTAAAAGAAAAAATGTTATGGGATTTTTTTGCATAAATAATCCTATATTTAAAACTAATGTAAGAAAAAAATTAAATTAAAAGTTTTTAGTTTTCAATGTGTATGTGTACAAAGTGTATAAGTGTATGTAACTATGTATATAAGTAGTAGATGGACTTTGAATGAGTCCTTTGTAGGTGTTAAATATTTTATATTCAGCTTCAGTTATGTTATTACTTCCTATTTACGAAGATAACTTGACAACGTCACAACTTTGTTTAGCCTTTCATGAAGGAGAACATATTTTTTTTCTTCAACAAAATCATATTAAGAACAGTTTAATTTCCATTAGAAACTCAAAACGAATCATTTGTAAACTTTAAATAATATCAAAATGAAGGGATGAATGAGCTAAAACTCTTGGCACATAAGTAAATATTTTGTAAACCGATAAAATAATCTCTTATATATTATTTTTTGCACCTTACAATCGTTTAAACCATAAAATGAGGAGAAAAACTAAAACTATAATGATACAATGGACTCTTCGATTTAATATTTAATTAAAAAAAACCATACATTAATGTGTTTTGAAATTAGATAGGCTCACACTTCATCAGCTTTGTAAAATTCTATCATTATACTAAAAGATGTTCTTTAGTGAATGTGAAGTATGTATAAGAAAAAAAAATTTATAAAGGTTTGATAATCACAATGACTTTTTCCATTCTACATTTTGTGTATAAATATTTAGATATACATATATGTATATATGTATGTTCATTCATATATAATGATGTTTTTTAACAGAATATTTAAATAAAAAAATGAAGCATATCCAGCATTTGATTATATAAATATGAATGCAATATTAAAATAAATATTTTATTAGACATTATTTACTTTCTAACTTATTTACATCAAAAACATTTTTTTCAAGTATTTATTTGTGTGTATATGATTCTGTTTTATTTTATAAAATATGTATAGGACACTTTCAAGCATGAGTGTACAAAACAACACACTAATATTTATTTATTAACAAAATACTTTTATAATTAAATATCAGAAATGGAGGAATAAAATTTAAAAATGCTCAACAGTAAATAAAGAAATAAACTTTATGAGAAAAAGTATAGGCGTATGTATCTAAATAAAAAGTTTGTGATGTTTGTACGGCAGTGACATTTTAAATATAAGTTTATTATAATTTATCGACAAAAAAAAACCTATAACCACGTTGACAATGGAGGTGACACAAACGACCTGAATTCAGTTTGTTGTGTTTCATTTCAGCATGTATATTTGTCAATAATCTTATTTCGACTACTTTTAAAAAAATGCATTTAATAAGACCCTTGATTTTGTTTATTAATACCTATAATAAATGATTTTTTCATGTCTTTACCTTGAAAACCTATGACCAAAAGTTTCAGTCGTCTGTATCATGTAGACTTTTTAAGATCGCAAAGTAGATGGTATTTCTCCATGAGAATACAAAATATTTAAAAGCGTTATTGATAAATTGGGTTGGATTTTTAAGTTTAGAGAGTTTTCCCTGAAAACAAACGAAGAATAAGTAATCATTCCTCAATTCAAGATTGGAGTCTTGGAAGATGCAAATGATACTGAACAAAAAGGGTTTGTATACTTATTTAGCAGATTACTTCATGAGTTAAGTAGGATAAAATCATTAAAGGTATAGATATATTAAGTTTCGATTATAGGGAAATTTTTCATAAATTCTTGAAAATACAGTAACAAAACAAATCTTGAATTAAAGATCAAAATCATTCAAATGACATTTTATAATGCTTTGTTATAACAAATGCTAAATTTATTTAATCAGTGAAATAAATAAGAAGGGAAAAAATGCGCATTATACGCAGTACTTATATTTTTTTTTATTCATCCTATACTACTATAAAAATACATTTTAAAGAAAATAAGTAGAAGCACTTTTTAAAGATTTATTGTTTAGTTTAAAAATGATATTAAATAAACACCTTTTTGCATTTATATGATAATGGAAGAAGGAAATGAAATTTTCGAAAAAATATCGTCAATTATTTAAATTTTGAAAACGTGGAGCGAGTTCTATATGTTAAAAAAATTTCAATTTTTAAATTGGTACATTGATTTATGGCGCCAAATGAATAATTTTTGGGGCTTTAAAACCTACAAAAAAATTTCAAACCTCACAAGCACACTTTAGGTCACAGGGTTGAGACCTTTAGACATTTTTCCTAGACTTCTAGTCTAATCATGTTTTAATAAATTCTATACTTACCACTTACAATGTCTTCAAGTTAAACCTTTTTTTATATGTCATAAAAGTCTTGATCTATGTACATACACTTCAGTACAGGTGTGAATTAACATTAATGATTTTTATTCAATACCTACTGATCCAAGGAAAAAAATATTATTCACAATTATTTAATAAGTTGACATTACAGGGTAATTTTTGATAATTCTGATTATCAAATCCTTTTAATGATATTGTATAACGTTTTGTTGCAGTTACTGCTGAATGTATTATATAAAATGATAGAAATAAAAAGTAAAAAATTGTGAATTATGTGCAGTACATTTTTTTTTCCGATTATTCATCCTTTTTTTATGTTGCTCAGAAACTTAGTATAAATACATTTTAAAGATTGTTCAATGAACTAATAAAAGTTATAAAATAAAAGGTTTTTTAAATTCACTTATATAATCAAACTTCTTTGTTACTTTTCTGAAATTATCAAATATTTCAGTGATTTGTTTTTCGTGTAAAAAGTTATTGAAAATAGTTTTTTGCTTTAAATAGCAAACTATTTACATTATCATGTTGCGAAAATATAGAAATGAGGTAATAAAAGTATGTCATATATTTTTATTGAATTATAAGGAAACATAATTCAATAGTTTGATTAATTGAAGTCTTGAGACCTTTGTTTATCTATACAAGTCTTAACTAGGTTTAAAGATGAATGCACGAAGGAAACAGTAGGTTACGTTTCGTCCGTTATATGAGGCTATTATCAACTTGCAAGTATATATTTTTTTAAATAAGTACACAAGAGACCATCAAAGGTTGTCAAAGGAATATACAAATAGTTAATTTTTTATAGGAACAACTCCTTGGTTCCAGTAAAAGCATTTTTCTAATTTCAAGTGAATAGAAAGTTCCATTTTTTGTAACTTAATTGCATTGGTGGCTCACACAATGTAATAAGACAACTAAATATTCATTAATTTGAAGAAATATAAATATTTCATATCGTCGGTTATTTTTATATATTTTTTAGTTTAATTTTCTAAGTAAAAAATACGTCTGCAAGTTGCATTTAGCCAGGTTTTAAGCATTATGTAGTAATAAATGTTTCTGTTAGCCGAAATTTACCGGACTTTGGCCAGTAAAATCTGCTGATGTCCGATAATCCTTCCAGTCACAATGTCCGGTGAAAAAATTCCTTTAAAAACAATTTGAATTGCATTAAAAAAGCAATTTCCACGGGTCATTTAAGCCTATTAATCCCTTAGAGGCAATATATTACCTTTGCTGCAGTGAAAATGCATAGAAAGTTGGCTAAAATGATCAGTAAAAAACATTATTCTGTACATTGCCATGCCTTGATATCACTCCTATATAGCCTGCACATCATTTCATTCTCAATTTAAGCTTATTAAATTCAAATAACATGTGACCGGAGTTTCAAACATTTGTCCTGTAAATTGAAGACCTGCCAGTCGAGTTGTCTCGTGTCAATTTTTCCTAGCGGAAACCCTGGTAGTATTATTAGTAATAATTTATTACTACAACTCAGTTTTTGTACAATCAAATATGATCAGGAATGTAAATAATATGCAAAATGCCGCGTGCACGATTTTGTGGAGTTGGGTCTTCGAACAGTACTTTTTGTTTTCCCAAGCTCTTATCATTTTTCCTTTATTACTGAGGGGAGAACATCTACCTGATAGTAAAGATCTCGCATGAAGGAATACATGCATTAAGGTTAATAAAGCAAATAAAATATAAACAAAAAGGGCTCAAGTTCTCATATAATTATTAGTTAAAAACATAAAATTTCCTGGCATTAATTTCAGTTAATTTTCTGCCTCTCATCTATGGTATACATAATGTTATTATTCATTATTGATATACTCATTTATAAATATATATATAATAGAGAAAAAAAGCTTGTAGCTCAGTAAAACGTCATGACAGCTCAAGCTGCTTCCCTCTCAACATTCATCAAATTGTCAAAATTACCAGGTTGATTTTCTGTTTCTTTTTATTTCACACACCCCATTTGCATATTATTTACATTCCTAAATATGATGTAATAACATGGAGAAATAACACATCAATCATCTTGCTTTTATGCAAAGTAGTTTACAAAGTAAATAATTTGTTTCTTATAAAAATTTCCTATTGAATGAATTTTATTCTTTTAAGGATTCGACCGTAATTTAATTAGTGACTTCAGTTGGTGAATTGTAAATAAAACTTATTTTTTTTTTACATTTTATTATTTAAAATAATCTTTAAATAAAAAGTCCTACCATAACACTACCTGAACTAATCTACTCCAGACTAAACGATGTACTTTTGTATTTATTTATTGTTTAATGTAAAATGTCATGCTATATTTATTTCAAGTAAATAACCAGTTTCAAATACTGAAAAATGTTAGTGGTATTAGTAATGTTAGCCTATGAATGATTTTTTAAAACCAATAGACGGATTGAGTCATATAATATTATAATATAAAATAAATCATTATGCAAAAACAAACAAAAATATGTATGCATTCAATTTGCATTTCTGTTTTCATATCATAAAAAATTTATAAACTCATAGTTTTTTGTCATTAATTTTTGTATACAAAGTCGCTTTTTCATGGGTATATATATATATATTTCGTCTCTTGACATTACTTTCTATTGATTCAACAATAGCAATACAAACAAAGAACTTAATTTGATTTACATTCATTATGAATCAAAAAACAAAGGAAACATTCAATATTTATTTTTTTAATTTACTACTCACATTAATCAATATTTTATTTTTATAATAACAGTACACTTTGGGTACTGTAGCGCTTTTAAAAGTTGAACTTAAAAAGATTCTTTAAAAGAATAATAGTATATGTTATAGGCAGTGTAACCAAATATTTCATTACTCTCTTTTTATCTACAGTCATCATTTTTGATGGTAAATGAATAGTTAGTTAAAATAATTGGAATATGGCAAAATATAATTAAATTTCAAAGGATAAATATTAAAACATATATTTACGGATTTATCACTATCTTAGTTTATTAATAATTAATTATATTATTTGTTCTGACATTTTCGACATGTAGAACTATGCATTTCCCATTAAATATTTATAATAAAAAATAGTTTTTTAGACCATAAAAACCATAAATCATATTTATCTCTAGAACTATAAATAAGTATGATTAAATGTTGACATCTGGGATATATGATGAAATAATATGATCAATCTAATTTGATATGAATTTTCGATGAAGTAAATCAAAATTTGCACATGTGGGTATTTTTGCTAAACCATTTCAAGAAATACAGGTCGGTGTGCATAAGATGTAATAATCATATTTTTAAATTTTTTCAACACATATATTTCTTAAATGAATTAAGAGATGAGAACAAGTAATCAAGCATTTGTAGTTGGGACTTTAAAGAGCATTATTTATTCGATGTGTCCATGCTTCTTAGCCTTGAATACCCATAGCAACCTAGTGCAAACTTTGCACAGCTGTTTTTTTAGTAAGGTTGGCTCAGTCAGCCTTGATGGTAGACTTTAGTTGATCCTTGGACTTGTTTAGGATGTTCAAGAGCATTCCTTTTAAGTGTCTGAAGATGGCATAATCCAAAGGGGATAGATCTGGACTTTTAAAAGATCTTATTGAAAAAAGCTGGAGTTTCAGTTTTAAGAATTATCGTTATTTTGAACCTCTCATGGCTCTGTAGAAATACAAGGTCACATTTATGGCCATCATATTCAAGGACTTACATGTTGGCGAGTCGGTGCTCCTTCCTATCCTCATCCCTTGTAAAAGCCCGAATCTTTGGTATCTATCTGACCTACTCTAAATGGAGTTTTATCTAAGAGGTGGATGACAACTTATTGCAGCATGTAAATTTGTTAAACTGTTGCTTATGGGTTTGTCGTTATTGGCTAAATACCCAAGGACATTCAAGAATGATTTGTTTTGGAAAAACAAGGGGAATTAAAAAGTTTGACATTTTACTACATAATATGTAGAATTGCATCTTCATGTAATTTATGTTACAATACAGTTTCAAACTTAATGAACAGCTCCAATTGCTTAGAAATGAAACATATATGTGCACTCGATAAAAAAATTGAATTTATTCTAACATTTACTTTGTAATTTATGTACTGAAGTATTGCTATTTGCATTTTATTCACAATGCCACACAATTTGTCATTAAAATTGGATGTATAAAAACATATATCCGTATTTGCATTTGGAAATATATATATATATATATATAAATCAAATGTACATATTAAATAGTCATACATTTAAATTATTTTATTTTTGTATTAGTTCAATAAATATTTTTAATGCATCAAATACAATAAACAAACACCTTATTCAAATTATGTAATATTTTTAAATATGTAGCTAAAGTTTCAGTACATATTTTCTTATAATAATAAATAACTTTTTACTTATGGGTAGGTATGGTTTAAAAAACTAAGATTTTTTTTTTTTTCATATTTTCTTTATTCATATTTAATTTCTCGTTACAATACTAATTATATCATTTTTTATTTTATTTTTACGAATTAGTGCCAAAATTTTGATGGTTAGACTATGTTAAATCCTTGATACATCTATGTAAATAAAGATATTTCTCAAGAATAGCTTCACGGTTTATGTACTATTTAGTATTCTTTTTAGCGCGAGCATTTGCATCGCGCTCTATATATCTGAATTATTTGCTCTTTCAAACCTTTGTAATTTTTCTTTCTTTTCTTTTTTTAAAAAAGGGAGAAAGAGAGGTTGCGTGTTTGCATATATATATATATATATATATATATACAGTTCTTTTATATATATATATATATAAAAGAACTGACAGATTTTATATTTATTTTTATATTTTATGTACACACATATTATTATTGACTAATGCTCTATGTATCTGAATTATTTGCTCTTTCAAACCTTTGTAAAAATTGTTTGGTGATGAAAATCGTAAGGCTTAAAGAAATTGGTTGTTGTCGGCCCCCAGCCTGAGAGGCCATAAATCAATGGATTTAATATTCTTGCTCTTAAAAGAGCACAACCAACAGCAGATAAATCTACTATTGATTGGAATCGGTCTACCTTCCGACACACCCAATCCCTTCCCATACAATGTCATTTATTCATTCAAGGTACATGGTTATTTACAAAGATAATATTAATACATATACATAACTTTACACTGAATGGATTTATATGTCAAATGGATAATTTACACTGTATGAATTTCGTATAACCTAACTATATACATCTCATGCACCTTTTTTGAGAGGGGTAATCTGTGAAATTAAAGCTTGCTATTTTAAGAGGAAGTAGGGGGGGGGGAGGGTTATTAGGAGTTTTTGCCCTTTTTCTTGATGCATTATATACTAGGGCCGACCCAGAAAGAACTCTTAATTGCATATAGGCAATGTAGGTCGGGCTAATACCTAGCACTTTAGCCAACAGCCTATACGTTGTTTTCGACAACACTCCCCTCCAGTTAAAAATAGCTGGAATCACCTGCACAGCAGCAGGCCCGTGGGTCTTCTCCAGCCCTAGGTGCCTAAGCACCTCGCCCTTGAATACCACGTTGTCGTATTTATCCAGCTTCTTCTGCTCCTCCTCATTGAGCAGAGCCAGGTCTGAACAGATTGATGGATCTATTACAAAAACTTTGTCTCCCTTCACAGCCACCAGATCAGGCACTCTCCACGTGTCCTTGTACAAGACTCTGGGTTTCTCAGTGACCTTAAACTTTTTCCTTTCAAGTGAAGAGGCAATCATATTTTGTAGATGGTCGTGCCTATTCACCCTCTCCTTTACGAACATCTTACATCCTTGCAGGATGTGCCCCAGATTGCATACTGCTTCCGGGCAAGCAACACACTTGTTTCCCCCTTTCATTTTTCTGAACCTGGACATTTTGGCTTTTGTTATGGGGTTCCCTGCCATAATCTGAATAGCACACCTTGCCTGCCAGTCCTCAACCTTCAAATGCTCCATTGCTAGGAAGGAGAAATTATGGCTGCCCTGGACAGCAGAACTTAAACCCCTAGTATCCGTAGCCAGATAAAGGTTCTGGCGTTGGATTTCAGCAGTCTCCTCCCGTGTCTCACCATAATTTACTCCCCCCATCCTCGCAGAATTGAGCTTCTTCAGGAACGGTCTAGCTTTTAGGATGTCCTGGATCAGTGGGTCCTGACTGTCAATGAGACCCCTCGTTCTCCCATTGCTAAGCACTACCCTCATTAATTTGAGCTCCAGCACTCCTAAGCCCCCATCCTTTACCTTAGCATGGAAGAAGTCCCTGGGGACATCTTTTGACAGCCCAAACCATTTCCTGATCTTCGTCCTTATAGCAACATCTGCCCCCACCAGATCTGCTAGCTTCATATGCCCCTGCTGAAGTGTATAGATGAACCTTGGGATCATATAGGTTTTAAGAGTTATTAACTTCTGACAAGCCGTCAGAGGGGCCTGGTCAATGTTTTGGAGACCTTTCTCCACCATCTGCTTAATCTCCACCAGCTCCTTTCCCAAGGGGCACAGTTTAAGTCCTAAATACTTGTAGAATTCTTCCACCCTCAGGGGAGGAATTTTTCTATCACCTACCAAGAGGCCTTCCCCCTTGTCTATGAAGAACCCTCCTTGGCCCTTCGAGACCTTTAAGTGCATAAAACCACACTTCTTTGGGTTGGGAGAGAGTCCAACCCTTTTGCAGGCTTTTATAAAGGCATCTGTCCTCTTCTGAAGGTGGTTCAGGGAGGTGGAGACCAGGACTGTATCATCAGCAAACAAGAGGCACGAGACCTCTTGTTCCCTGATTTTGAATCCCGGAACTCCTGCTGTTTGTTCCTCCGTCTCACAGAGAACCCAGTCCAACACAAAATTGAAGAGGATTCCTGATAGAGGATCCCCCTGAAGTATGCCAGACTTCACCCCAATTACAGAGCCTCCCTCCACACTTGTGCCAGCACTTTTGTAGAGGTTAGCAATGTATTTGATTAGATGCTCCGGCACACCTAGTCTCCTACAGGCCAGTAGGATTGACTCATGGGATACTGAGTCAAAGGCTTTTGCTAGATCGATATATCCAATAGCTATTGCCCTCTTCTTAGTCCTTGCTACCCCCAAGACCTCATTTAGGATGAAGTTATTCTCACTGCATCCATTCACCTTTCTGAATCCCTTCTGGCAGTGATTAATCTCGATGGCTTGGGGTCTTCTAGCCAGGATTCTGTGCAGGATTCTGGTACAGTGAGGGGTAACCGTTATGGGTCGATAGTCACCCATTTTGCTTGGACTTTTGACTTTGTTGATCAAGGTGGTTCTCCCCTCAGCCATGATCTTTGGGATCCTAGCTCTCAGGAGGCAACAAGAAAACATTTTCTTAAGTATATGGGGGTCGAGTTTCCTTATTGCTGCCCCATTGTATCCTAGGGGGTCTGCTCCTGCTTTTGATGCGGGGAGGGCAGATGAGATTTCCTCATCAGTGAGAGGCCTCAAAAGGTCATAATGAATCTGCTCAGGCTGAGCTACGACCCGACCGTCCGAGATCGACTTCTTGCAGAAGAGTTTCTCCCACTCCTCCCGCACACCCT
The DNA here is from genome assembly GCA_963680855.1 of Lepeophtheirus nordmannii. Lineage (NCBI taxonomy): Eukaryota > Metazoa > Arthropoda > Copepoda > Siphonostomatoida > Caligidae > Lepeophtheirus > Lepeophtheirus nordmannii. Next base: position 14,401,416 of record OY804518.1, read on the forward strand.
TACCAATAGCAACCTTGCTCAGTAGCTCATGAAGCCTCCCGTCTATTGCCGCCGAAGCAACCTTTCCAAAATCTTTCTTAAGGAGCTCTTGGGTTTTTTTGAAAGATACAAATCCCTCATTCTTTAGCTGTCTCCTACTTGGCTTCTGGCTCCCATACTTCAGTCTATTTTCATACCCCTTCACCGTTTCATTTACCAAAAGGGAACACACGTCGTTAAAACGCACCCCCTCTGATATCAACAGCTTCAGAGCCTTTCTTCTCAATCCCTCATTCGCCACAAAGTCCATCTTCCCCTGAAGGAAGTCAGCCAGGGCACTGTAAGGGTGATACTTCCATCCTTGGGTGTATCTTTTGGTTGCGAAGTACATTGCCTCAAAGAGGTTTTTCACTGTGGCACTGTGGAAGTTGTTTAGGATGTATTTGTTGATTTCGATCATTGCCTTTAGGGGGACCATGATGTTTACCCTTGAGAATAGAAATTTTTCCTGCCTTTTTATTTCACCCTCTATGTCATATTTCCCCTTCTGGGGTGGTACCTCAGGCTCCACCTGCTCCCCACCCTTTTCTTTCGGGCCCCCACGTTTTGAAGGTTGGTTCTCAAGGAGCCAATCCTCGAATCCCTTCAGAGAGACACCATCTGAAGCCTCCCTCAGCTTCCCTAGGTATTCCTCCTCAGAGTTCAGGGGTAGGGGAGTTACTAATTCATTCCCTGGGACAGGCTCAGCTTCCATCAATTGGATGGCCGCCATCCTTTGTGTTGCTAAGGTCTCCCTATCCCTATTTATGCTTTCCCTTGTACCCACAGTACATGTTAGGGGTTGATCTACTACGTGTGGAACATCTGTACTCATGATCAGGTCCGGAAGAAGCACGTCCGTCTGCTTATTCAGGGAAGTGACCTCCGGCCTATTACTTAGAGGATCTGTGAATGTCGAAGGGGGCAGACCTTCACCCAGATTTACTCTATCCGTTTTGGGGGAGCTGGTCATTATGTAGTTCATTCCATCCTTTCTCCCATCCTGCCCCATGAGCAGTCCATCACCATCCCCAGCCACAACTCTGGAGTGGCTAGTGTTCGAGCTGGAATTCGAACTTCCGATGAGAGAAAGGGGGGCACTTCCCAGGATAGCCTGCTCACACTGTGATATCCTGTCTGAAACAGATAGCAAGGACACATTCCCACTGCTAGGCTCCGTATCCGTACTACCCGAAACCAGCAGCAGCTGGTTAGCCACTGCCAGTAGGTTAGCAGAGGTGCTCATAAGGAGGCTCTTGTCTAGTTCACAGGGACTTTTGGTTGAACCTTGACTTGAGGCTTCACACTCTGCTAGGGGGGCATAGAGACCAAACATATGGTAATCCAGCCACAGGGCATACTGGTTTGTATTTCGCACTTTCTCGATAAAGTCGAGGGTTACATAGGGGAACTTACGCTGGAGCATACTGCAGACCCTACTATTGTCTGCCCTGGTCTCTTGCGTTAGTGTGGCGTCCTCTTTTGCCATTAAAAAACGCAAATCTGTAAGATTACTGTCAATTGGACTAGTTGGTCCGACATTGACGACGGGCATATCATCTAGGAGGCCTTTTAACATAATTTGGTATGAGGTTCTCCTCCTTAAAGTAACTATCGTGGTTCTGGTTAGTTGTGGGACATGCTCCATCAGCCGCGCCACTAAATTATATCTTAGCTTGTCCTCAGCCTTTTCTTTGGATTTAAAGAAGGCCTCAAGCTCAGCTACCCTTTTTATCATCTGAGGGGAAACATCCCAAATACCAAATGACTGGAATGCTTTGTAGTCATTCCATTCACTGGGGTGTATCGATTTGCAGTGGTTCTGGAGTTCCAGGTTCACTCTGAAAGTAGTGCCACAAATTGGGCAGACCGCTGAATTAAAGTTCAGTGTCTCATACACCCCTAGCTCGTTCATGTCGATCATTTTTAAGTTTATTCCACCCTTTTCCTCTACCAGGTCTAAATCATTAATCACCACCCTACTTATTTACCGTAGGGAGAGTGCCATTGACCACCCTGTTAGCACATAGAGCCTCTATAATGACTCCTCTAATACCTTGTGAGGGGGAAGAGGGGGGAGGGAGAGATTAAAGTTCGTTGTACTATCTTTTAAATTTATTTAGATTCCAGAGGGAAGAAAAGCCTAGTGGGGGGAGATTTTGCTTGCCGTACTCTATCATGTACTTTTGAGAGCAATTGGGGGGAAAGTACTACAGTGAGAGGGGTAGTTTCACTTATTTCACTTAAAACCATAAGGGGGAGAAAATCTCTCACGTCTCCACCAGTGAAGTCTCCTATGCCATACTCAAAGAGGAGAAGGGGGGAGGGTAGTTCTCTCACCGTACTTTAAAGTGGTATCTATCAATTCTTAGGAGACAGGGAGGGAGAATTAGACGCTCAGTTGCAGTATTTTAATTATTTAAATTATTTAAAAGGGGAGGAAGACAAATCTCCGGAAGGAATCACTATTCCACTGCTATATAGAAGTACTATGAAGGAGGGGGAGGGTGAGTTGAACGCCCACTGAACCTTCTGATGGAATGTGTAAATTAACTTAATTATCAGCAAAACAAGTACCCATATAAATAAATATTATAAATGAAATTGGTGCATGAGGTATTTACAATAGTCAAAAGATGAAATAATTAGTAAATGAATAAAGAAAAATGGCAATAGAATCAGAATAACAAATTGTAAATGTCAAATTACGAACTGAATGGGGGTACTGTTCCTTCTGTCGATCCTTCCTTGATCCGGAAATCGATCCACGAAACCTCTCGGCTAAAGTTCAGCTTTGGTCAACGGGACGGAGCAACGTGTACTCAGGATCCTTGCCACAGTGTGGTTAAAGTCTATAATCGATCCCAGTACTGCACCTTTCGAACCTTGGCCCAAAATCCAGCTCTTTAGTATAATTCTTGACAGATCTCCAGAAGATAATCTAAAATCACCATCCAAAGTTCCACGAATCCATGTCCTTTCCCGAATCCAGTAACCAATGCTCAATCCCAATCCCACTAGTAGCACAGGATGTGCTTTTTTTATAAAGGAGAAGGGGCAATAACACCAAGTTAAAGGAATTAAATTATAGAGAGGTAGTGCAAAAAGACACCACCTTCTTCTGCGGCTCGCGCGTATAGATTGAAACTTCCAATCTTGATTTATTTATATATTTATGATTTTATTAGACTATAAAGGTAACAGATAGTATTGATTAAAATGTATATAGATTATACGTATATGTTTTTATAAATTTGTTTGCCTTCATCCAATCATATGATATCATCATCGTGTCCATGAGAAGAATATAAACAGTGTAAAGTTAGTGAAACAAGATGCATTTGACCGCATCATCAATTAAACAAATTAACAATTATTAAGTTTACATTATTCTAAACATTTTGTTGGTTCCATACAAGAAAATTATTTTCATATCCTCGATTACACGAGCAAATATGATAATTGTTTCCCTTGATAGTGTTACTACAAAAATAGATTCACGTAAGTATACAATAAAAAATAACTATTAGAAAGAGTTATGAATCATACAGTTATGACTGAAGACTTATGAATGATCGAGTATCTGTAGACCTTTTCGTGCTATTTGAAAGATGACTAATTCCTCTTTTTTTTTTCTTCTTGCTCTCCACTCGTTTTTTTAAGACTTACTCGTTAATTAGACATGGCGTGGGTAAACAAATACAATTGTTTACCGTCGTTAGTGAAACCATTTAGTATCCCTATCTGTATCTCGATAAGGCACATGACTCCACTTGGAACCGTCCCGCCACAGATGGTCGAAGCGTAAATCCTCCTTCGGACTTTAGTTATGACGCACTCGATCTTGAATGCACTCACATAGTCAGGATCGGTCGCGACAAGCCAGTCTGTCGGGTTAAGTACCTCCCCGAAATTTTCCTGAATCCTTTCCTCCACAGATCGTATGAGTGGCGAGATCCGAGTACAGTCATAGAAGAGGTGAAATGAAGTTTCCTCCGCCCCCTTGCAGAGCTGGCATCACCTATTCTCTGGGTTGTTCTGAGACTTGCCTGTGAAGATAGACGACGTCGCGAGCCTATAACGAAACCACTTATCGTTTAGGTCGGAAAAGGGATTTTTTAATATGACGAGAGGGTTCTTTCGTTTTTTGGTCGGCTCCACCCCCAGTCTCTTCAGCCTTTTCTCTACAAGAAAGGCAGGGTTACTTATTTTTTTATTATTGATCTTGGTCGTGCTTTTGATTTTTTTTTGTTTTCCAGGCCACTCAAGCAGGCAAAGAAAGGAATGTGAGGCCCAACGAGACCGACGTGTCCTGGATCCTTAGTCGCCGTACGCCTTGCCCTGTGCATCAGGATGAAGTTTTTGAGACCTGCCTCCTTATAAAGTTGAAGTTGGCCTATAGAGGTGAGTCCAGCTTCCTTGATGAATTCGTTCAAACTCCTGGGGTTATAATTCAAGGGCTTGTGAATACCCATCAAGGGGAGCAGCCCGTGGGTTATATCGGCCCATGTTGCGCACATGTGCCTCCAGTAACTCCCGCGTAATTTGACGATGTCGAATATCTCTGAGGGACCCATACACTGTCTCTGAGCGAAAAAGCAGCCCGTTTTTTTAAAAAAAAATCATTTTTAATTTTCCATGACCAGAAATCTTCATTATATAGGAGCCTTTTCAACCAGGAGATATTCAGTGTATGCCACACAGCTTTGATGTTTGAAGCACCAAGTCCCCAGTACTGGATGGCCGTTTCCGTACGGATTCAGCTTATGTATGGTCGAGAGTTCTTCCATACAAGCTCTTCCCTAATCGACACAACCTGTCCGTGTAAGGGACATACCTTAGAAGGTGGAACACTTTTGATAGCACGTTAATTTTCCAAGCCGAGAGAAATACGAGTTTTGAAAGGAGAAATATTCTATATAGCCCACACTTAGCCTCCAGAGCGTTAATAATTCTTTCCTCATTAAATCTTGCAGCCTGCGTAGCATCTTGTGAGACCTCTATTCCCAGGAGAGTGGCCGAGTTAACGAACTTAAGCTGAGGGAAGAGCCGCCCAAGACCCTCTTTGCAGTCGGAGATGACTTCCGTTTTCATGAAGTTGATTGCTAGGCCAGACTCCTCAAAAATTTTCAACACAGCTAACGCTGCTTTAATAGATTGAGATAGAGACTCCTCAGAGCCTTCCACGATAAGGGTAAGATCGTCCGCATATAGCATTCCCTTGAGGTATTTCTTGTCCATCTCTATACCTTTTATGTTTTTTTCGGCACTAATATCCTTATATAATTGATTTATACAGAGTACGAAGAGAGGCAGCGAGAGTGAATCCCCTTGCCTAGTCCCCTGCTGGATCCAAAATATTATGGTGTCAATTCTCTAGGGGGGGGGGGAACCTTTAAAATAGCAGTAGTAAAGAGTGAATGTCATAATTTTATTATGCAACTTTAACAAAATTTAATTCAAATGTAGACGGAATTTTTTTGTTATTCCTTTTTAGAAAGGAAATGCTTCCACAATAACTATCTAACAAAGAATGAAAATAATTTTACAAAAGAACAAGAGTACCAAACGTTTTTCCTTTTCTAACCTTAAAACTGTATTTTTTCTTTACAAAATGAACCATCCCAAATCCTATTATTTCCCTTCTCCCATATCTTATTGTGTAATAATTACCAGCAATTTTTCAAATCTAGACAATATAAATTGAAAAAGGCCTTTATTGTAATTACTTCGTCTGGGGGTGATGTTTTGTATGAAAAGAAAGGATTCTGCATTTGAAAATCAGTTACAATTAAATCGAAAAATTAGACATAAACAAGATATAATTATCTTAATTTATTTTTCCCTTCATTCAATTATAAACGTTTCTCAAAAAAAAAAAAAATACTTTGATATTGAAAGAATATTGAATGTACGTACACTCTTTAACAAAATAATATTCTAATTTAATGAAAAATATAATGGTCAACGCATCTGTTTATCAATAATAACTATGAACAAAAAATTTGTTTTTACCGCATAGCTTGTTTGAATAAAATGAAGTCCAAACATTAAACAAAATATGATGTATGATAGAAATTACTTTCAAGAGGGTTACTTCCAAACCTAAACTTGAAAAAAAAAAAGGTTTTATGAAGACGTATGTTATATGTATTGTACAAACTCTATATACTTTTATGTTAGCATGATAATATATGGGTGTATATATAAAAGTACAAACTTTCTTTAAAAAAATAATAAGTAAGCCGCAGGTGTAGGTTTTATGAATGAATCCTTTGGTTTTTTTAATATACATTTTTGTATAATGAGGATTTTCATTTCTAATAATTTTTTTTATCTTCAGATTTTGGGAAATGTTCGCTAAAAAGTTTTGAGGAAAACTGTACTATATAATAAATAATTAATTAATATAGAATATGAATCAAATCATACTTTCTTCATATAAGTACATGATTTTGATATTGGAATCAAAAAGTCATACATTTCCCCAATGTTATATCGCCATTATCCCTTCAAACTTTGTAAATTAGCCAAAAAAATATTTTTTTTAATCCATGGTACTAAATAATTTTATTCATGAATTAGAATCCATTAATGCCTCATCTGAAAATTCTTTTGATGAAAGGTTATCATACACAGGGTTTGTTATATTTATTAAACACGATTTCAAGATAAACATAGCTAGATAAATCTAAACATGATAAACCTATTTAACACTTGGTTATATACTTAATTGGTCAATTTTGTCTCTCATGTGTTAAAAGTGTTACAAATTCGGGCATAGCAAAAAAACAACAACAACAACAACTCTTTATTACTCGTCAAACGGGTTGAAGAGTTTTAAAAATGTTCAAGGAGACTGGTCACACATCCAACAGACCAAATCAAAGTTTACTTGCATTATTTGAAGAGTGTATTAAATAATTAAACTACTTAATAAGTTGCTACAATATTTATAATAATTCTTTGTTAAAGAAATCTGCTCTTCATATTTATTTGTAGGTGAAAACGATCAGTTCGAGTGAAACATGTTTTAAAAAACTAGGTGAAAGTTCAAGAGGAACCTGGGTCAGACTTCAATATGACAATTACTTATGGACAACTTCAGGACCTTCTCATGTAAAATGGTAAAGACATTAGTTTTCAGACCTCCATGAATGCATAAGACTTGATATTTTAATGAGTTAATAAGGTGAATTCTATTTAGGGAAGACAAATATATGTATATCAATTTGTGCACTTTAAATGGAAAATTGCTATTATTTTCTTAATAGTTTGCTTGAAGTGAGAGAGCAGAAGAACAAGACCAAAAGATCAATTAGGGGGAGGACTCGTACTCTTGCAAAAATTGATAGAAAAAAGTTTTAATTGATCTGTTATGTAAATCTGATCAATAGTAGAGATTAGTTGTCTCCAGCCTATAAGTGGGTAATGACAGGTTCGGATGTCTCTAACGGTTTTATTTAATCACTTTTTCTTACATAGGCAACGGTGCAGGCATAAAAAATAATGGGAAGTACTACATAACTTGCTCTCCAAGATTGACTAAACAGTAATGTCTAAAGAATTCAAATTCGGGCTCCTTGATGGTCACTCATATTTGCTTAGAAATGATCATATACAGTTTACGTCAATTTTGAGACATGTGACGGAGCAGAATCTTTTTGGTCCAAGGTACATCATCAAAATTTTGACAAGTCAATGGAAGTAATTGAGCCTCTAAAATGCTCTGAATGTAACATTGGCTCTTGATTTTGACTCCAGGATAGATACATACGAATGGTGATCTTCCATGGTAATGACTACCCAGACCGTCACACAACGTCAACGAAAAAACAATTTGAGTAGCCTCTCGTTTGTCAAGAGATTCCTGATATGGCGACTTCTATCAAGTCTTATGCATTCATGGAGGTCTGAAAACCTACACCTGTGGCTTACTTATTATTTTTTAAAAGAAAGTTTGTACTTTTATATATACACCCATATGTTATCATGCTAACATAAAAGTATATAGAGTTTGTACAATACATATAACATACGTCTTCATAAAACCTTTTTTTAGCAATTTATAGCAAATAAAAAAATAATAGCAATTTTCCATTTAAAGTGCACAAATTGATATACATATATTTGTCTTCCCTAAACAGAATTCACCTTATTAACTAATTAAAATAAGGTAAATTCTGTTTAGGGAAGACAAATATATGTATACCAATTTTTGCACTTAAATGGATATCTGGCCAAAAAAAAAAAAAAAAAAAGAACAAAAGTTGTCTTCTAGCAAAGAAAATATCTCTGAGCGTTTTCCTACTTTATTTATAGCTTTGATCTTTATCATCTATTTAAAGACTATTACACAATCATTAATTAAAATAACATGTAAGAGATACACATAATTATTTAAGTTACAAAAAATAAAGCAAAATATCAAGTACAATTTGAATTACATATATCATAAACGAAAAAATAATATAAAAAATGAGTCAAAATAAAATATGTTTTAAGTATAAATAATTAACTAAAATCGATTTTAATAATATGATCATGTGAGATTTCAATGACGGTAAAATTGATGTTGACATTTTTTCTACACAATATGTTGTACATTTTTGTAATTATGGTATAAATAGTGAAAATATCCTACACCACATCCCTCCCCCGAATAAAATATTAAAAAAACTATTTTCTGTCAATTCTCTTTCTAACTAGGTTCGATACTAACAAAATTGCTATTATATCCGGTAGTCCCCTTGAGATTGTTTTTTATTTTCATGGCCCAGAAGTCACCACACTGGCTTATAATCTTTTAATCCAGGTAAGGTTCAAGCATTTTCTAAATCTTTCAGTATTCATCTATCCCAAGTCCCAATCTGCTATTGGAGCTCCTATTCTAGCTCTTGAGATATATGGTCTATTTGAAGCCATAAAAATGCTTTAATACAATTTGATACTTCATTTGCAGTAGAAGCGGAGAATGGGACATACTTAAGCAAGTAAGTAATCTTGGAAAGTATGTTTGAATTTCATAGAATGACTTTCTCTAGTACGTTTAATTGAAAAGCACTGTTGTTGTTACAGTTTTCTTTTACAATATTCTAGATCTTCTTCCTGTTTCGGATCGATAAAACTCGTCACCATACTTGCAAATGTCATTGTCTAGATGCGTATTACACTATGTATTCGTCAATATCAGAGATATCACTTGAGTTTTGTCTAAATTTACCCCTAATCCACTGTTTTCCTCAAAGTCTTTCAGAATTTTCATCACTGAATCTACTGTTTTCATGATAACTTGTGGATTTCCGGAGAAGATAAGATTGACTTAAGGGTGCTTACTTCTCCAGAAATTTTTTACGCCTCTAAACATTATTATCCATCTAGATCTTTGGTAGCAATAATGAATAAGGGTGGAGAAATAGCGTCCCCGTGAAGTGCAGGTACGTTTAATTTTGAATTCGAGTTTTCTAAAGTCGTAGATATCTTCTCAATCAGATCCTTTGAAATGTTATATCTGTAAAGTTGATTTACAAGGAACTCGTGAGAGATACGTAAGTATCAATGGTTTTTTCTATGTCTATAAGTAAAACGGCAATATGATCTTTTTCACGACTGATGGAGTCCATAGGCATCTTGAATGGCATATGGGTTGTCCTCACCGTACTTCCCTTTCATAAAGCCTTTATGATCCCCAGACATGATACCAAAGATTCATTTGGAAGCTAGCTGTCCTCGTACATTAATAAACGGTTACATAAACTATTTATATTATTAACAACAAATATTTAATAAAGAAGATCCTGAATGATTATTTTAAACGATTTATTCAATGGCATCACCATAAAATTTAAATGATAAGCATTGCTGAATGGAAATAATAAAATCATCAACAAAGGAGCCATGAAGAGTACTAAGACTATACGGAGGAATCCTCATCATGGTAGTAATTAATCAAAAATACCCACTCGATAATTTCAATTTGTGGCAAGTAACTTAACATTTGTTCTTTCAATATTAGAACAAAAAATACATAAATGAGAACCATTAATGTTTTTTATTGTTCCATAAGTCATAGTCAAATTTATTTATTATTTGTTGGAGAAATATCTTTCAATAAATTGTCTAAGAACCATTATTTTTTTAAAAGACTATACTTGTACAATCTTTAAAAAAATTGTAGAAGAAAAAAATAATATTTTTCCATAAATCAAATGGCTCAATTTGTGTAAAAAGCAAGACTTTTCTTTCTTTTTCATTAGTGAAATAGACTTTTCTCTTCTATCTAATAATAAATGAATTTAAATTTGGTAATTTTTTATAATTTTATTATCTTGATAGTTTATTAAACTCTAAAAGATTTTCACTTCCATTGTAAATACAAAAATTTTGAATGTGTTTTTCTATAAAGGCATTAAAAAATTGAATTCCCGTATAAATCATAGAAAAAGTATGTTTAACATGAAAAATTATTGATTACATATTTAACATGTCAAACAGTAGGTTTGATCATTGCACTGTGTATTAAAAATCAATATTCGTCTTTAAAAGGTTTTTAGCGTTTGAAACAAAAATTTAGAGGTCAATTAACGCCTATAATTGTAGAAAAATATGTTTTTCAGGAATTGTATTCTTTAAATCAACCAAAAATAGAACACTTAAACACCTCAGTTAATCTGGGATTCGCTATAATACTGTCTTTAATCTCAAATTATATAATATAATTTATCATTTATATCCAAACATAATATATGATAATTTGTAGGACTGACGATCTTGAATAGTCTAATATATACATGAAACTAACTATCTAGACTTTTTGGGGTATTGTTGTACATATAAAATTTTTCTAATGATATAATTTCAAATATTTTGAAATTAAATTTTATCTTTTTTTCAATGCTTTCATAGAAGAATCTCCGGGATTTACTTCAAGTTACACTGCATGATATATTTTTATTTTTTTCACAAAATAAAAATAAAAATTATTTAATTGTTTATTTCAATATTAAATTAAAGAATATGCTTTAAAAAAGTCGAATATTTTGATCTTAATATCTCATGCGTTTTTCCTTCGTATCTAAATTTATTTAGTTTTATCCTTTTTGGTAGAGTATTTTAATTTTAATCTTTCTTCAAGATATTTTTATATAAAGTGTATTTAAAATAAAGAAATAACTTAATATATATGAAATAAAAATATGGATATTTCAAACTAGAAAAAGAGACAGATATAATTAAACTGAGGATCCAAATAAAAAAGAAGAAGATATTTTGGATGAAAATGATTTCCCTAAGATGAAATGTGCATAGCTACTTCATAATCTCTTTGTAAATTTACACATCATATGTTGCATGAGTTGCAATAATAAAATGAGGTATAACTGCTATAATAAAGAAAGCAAACGCCCATTTTATTTCATATATAGGCATCATTGCATCAAAAGCTTAATTTCAATGTTTTTGTGCATTTTTTAATTATTGTTGAACTTATATTCTATAAAATATGCTGTTGTGTTAATACAAAAGCAATCTTGAGCCATAGTTAAGAAATTGAAAAATTGAGGACATTTTTTGGAAAATTTCAGGAAAAAACTATATATAGTCAAATAAATGTAAAAAATTTCAAGTTGAATAAAAACTGGAATTTTCAAAGGCCAAAGAAAAGTAACAAAGTTTATTTTTTTTTATTTTTAAGGCTCTATATCAAAATTTAGAAGTTCTTAATGCGTTAATTACAATTTTGAAAATATTTTTTTCCTATTTAATCAGAGTTTTTGCTTTGAGCTTTGAGAGTTTTTAAGTATTTTGACACATTTGATCAGCTTAAGGCACCTTTTGAGTAAGAAAAAAAATCATAATCTATTCTCTTGTGCATTTGATCTATAGTTAACATTAACTTTCATTTGCATTTAAAAGTCAATGTAGTTAAGTAATTTTATTAATCTTTTTTTTACTTTATTAAGGTAAAAATCAATTGAATTTGATATAATCATTACAAAATGATTTTTCTTTCTAAAACTTATGAAAAGTGTAAAAATACTTAAAATTTAAATAGGTATGGAACCTAATTTTTTTGTCTTTTGTCATGAGGCTAATTTAAAAAATTATCAAACAAACGGGAAAAAAATAAAAAAATGCACTTCAATATATTTGAACAAAAAGTTGATTTTTATAGCACAAAGTATTAAGTTGTATGAAAACACTCGAGGCTGTTCAAACAAAAAGGTAAAAAACTTGGTCTCTTTTTTTTTAATGATTGATGATTAAAACGCTTAGAAAATAGAATAAAGATGTTAAATTTGCTAATAAAGTAAACGTCAGTTCATAAAATCAAGTTGAATATATTAATTATACAAACTTTTTTTTGTGGGCATATTTTTGGGTAAGTCAAAGTTCGATTTACAAATGACGTTATATACCTGGATACAATAAATTAGGACTCATATTCAGTATACAATAATTATTAGTATACAGTTTATTACCTCAACTTCACATAAATTTGTTGATTGGACTTATTTTTGTATCCTTTCAATTTAGTTTAAGACCTAAACAAACACTTTAAAAAATATATTCATTATGGGGATCAGTAGGAATCAAATCATCTTGCTCATCTTTATTTTTTAATAAAAAAAAAGTCTCTTAAATTAAATTATATTTTTACTTATTTCTTTATGACTTTCTAAATCGTTCGAATCATTGACGAATTATATCGATTAATTTTTAGTTGACTTTATATTGATTTCTTTCAATTAGAATGACCCTTTCTGATCTTAAGTTGATGAATATATTCTTACATACTAGTGAATGATAGATTTCTACAAATAAATATTATTAACAGAAAATACATCTAAGATCAAACGAATTATACTTAAAATAGATTTAATAATAGTGTTACAGCTAACCACATGAATAGGCAAATGTGACGAGGTTGTCATATTTAAAAAAATTAAGTTCCCTCATTAAAATATACATAAAACTAGAACAATATTTAGATATGATATGGACGCAGTCTTGTAACTAGACCTATATCCAAGGAGAACCATTCAAAATTCAAATGGAGTGCAATAAAAAATTAACGATATTTAATACATGAATCTAATATGTGATCAGAGTTCTTTGAATGCTATAAAAATCCTGAAGTCTTAATAAAAATTCTTTCAAAAATTCGTATCTATAAATGTATGTATTTGAGTTGTGAGAGGGACACAAACGTCCGCACTGTTTCAACACATATAAGTACTAATAAAAAACAATATAGATCAAATTAATTGAAAATATAATAATGATTATAACACATTTCCCCGTTCTCTCTAACACTGTTTGTAATATATCTTTAAAAGAAATTTATTAGATTAAGTTAACAATAACTCATACACAGAGTATGAAATATTTTCACTCGTGCTAACGTTTCTGACACATTGTGTGTCTATATCAAACGAAATTTAATTCAAACTACTTTAATTGAGTTGTTCATTAGAGTGTATTTAACTCAAATGAAACGGATTATGGGCATTTATGTTACATACCAACTATTTTTAATTGAAGTATATTACTCTTTGAGTACACTATTTATTTAGTACGATGAAAATATTTAGCAACAGAAAATGGAACTAGGTTTTGCTTTCTTAGAAAAAACAATGAGCGTTAACACTTTTTTATTGTAAAAATAAACTTTTTCCACATTTGACAACCTTACATATACTAACAGTTTGATAAAAACACCATTGGTGTGAAAAAGTTAGTTAGAAATGTTGTTCAAAAACATACATCAGTCATAAGATGAAAACACTTATTGTTAAGTTTTTCTTCTTCTTTTGTAGTCGAAGAAACTTGAATATATCTCAATAATCCATCAACCTAAAGGAATTAAGCTAATAATCATATTATTTTTTTATTAAATTGGTAGCTCTAAAGTATTTGGATAAGAAAATGAAGAAATGTAATACTACTTATTTTCATTGTTTTATTTGTTCTAAATGCTCAAATATATGCTTCAACAATTGAATTTCTATCAAAGAATATGCATGGAAAATGATATTCAAATTAGATTTTTCTTATTAAAAAAAACTATTTGAAGGATTCAAGTAATCAATTTTCTCCTCATTTATTTTTAAATAATATATAAATAAAATAGTTAAAATTCAGAGTTCATATTTACGTTTTCATTCTAAGGAACACAAATAAACAATTTAAAAGTTTAAGATATGATAGACTTGGAAATTCTAATATATATATTTGTATACCTAATACTTGGACAGACTGTTTCTATTTCAACAATTCTATCAACGAATGATATCTAAAACTAACTCCTTCAAAACTTTATAGTACAATCCTTTTTTTTCTTCTTTAGGATAAGTACGGATCTTTATGAAATACAGCAAAATCTTGTTTGGTCTGGGTTTCCTATAGTTCGGTTGTTCATTTCAAAACTATTTTAATAAAATACATTAATGATTGGTTTTAAATAACCAATTACTTGAACAGTTTTAAGATATTGCTTTATTTAAAATTTTGTTTTTTAATTATGAATAAAAAAATTGATATAAATCCTAAGCTATAATATGGTTACAACTAAAACTTTCTAGAACTATAAAATTTTTTGATGGCTTTTATTTATATTTAAGCCTATTATAATTATTATTATTATATTTGATATTGATACTATTACATTGCTATGTAATTTTCTAACTTTTTACTATTAATTCATTTCGATTAATTAGAAAAAATAAATAAAGAAAAAGCATTACCATGGTTTTACTTCATAGAGCAGCTGTTATCTTACAAAGACATGATAAAAATTATAAAACAAAAATACCAATTGGTAACTTAATCATACAAATAGCCTCCATTACAACACAATAGATAGCAAATTTTAATCTACTTTTCAAAACAATGACTATGGTATTTTTAATAATTAAGCATTTCGGTAATTTTTGGGTTAAATTATGATTATAGAATGAAAAAATAAATGATTTGTATGAAATATCAAAAATACACAAGGAAATGAATCTATTATAACAAAGTAAGTAATTAGTCTTAGTGGTTATAATCTTTGAAATAATGAAAATAATACTTTTAACAGAGTAAATGAATGTGAAATAAGCTAATCTTGAGAAGAATTAAAATCAAGATGATTATTTTTTTTGTATTACGTTTGAGATTAATAATGTTTCGTTTAATTTTCATCCCAATAGGAAAATGAACAACGTTTAAATGTATATATATATATATATAAATAATTTTTACACTTAGGTTTTAATGGGTTAAAGGAAACTATATGTCTATCATCTATACACTTATTCAAATAGCAGTATATATTTGAATTCATTTTTAATAATAAGAATAATCGAAATGAAATATAAACTATCATCGTTATTTTTTTATTTTTTTTGTGGACAAGTATTGTTTGTATTTACGTTTTATATATAGGTTTTATATATTAGCACCCAACAATGATTCGTCCCGGAAATATGCTAAGAGAACCAACTTATTCAAAACCAACTAACGCTTGCTAGAAATTCCTTTTTTCATCTTCAGTTAAGATTATAAGCTAATGGGGAAATGCAGAATAAATTAGAATAATAACAATAATAACTGAAGGGGCAATTTGGACTCAACTTTTTTTATTGAACACTTGAAAGTTGAGCGATTCCTAAGGTATAACTGTGGACTCTATTCTATCTCCTTTATTGGTATGCATTAAGAGCACATGTTTCTGTTTAAAAAAAATCCTATCTTGGTAACAAAATTTTTTTGGGATAGCAACCTTTTGATTAGTCAAAATGAACTCAAATAAAGAAATATTTATGCTAATAAACTACTTAATATGGGTGTAAAATAACTTTAAAATTTGAAAAACCAAACTTTTTTTCTTAACTTCATCTAATAGTAATCACAGAGCTAAAAGTTCAATCATGACCAAAAAGATAAATATTCATTTAAAAAAAAATTCGAGGTACTATTCATTAATTTAAGAATTAAAAAAAATATGCGAAAAAGCATAGAATTATAGACAAAAATGATTTTTTATATCAATTTTCAAACAGAGAGTTTTAGAAAGCCAATCCATGATCATCGTTAGAGAAATTCTTTAAAAATAAGATTTTTCTTCCAGGATATATTATAAATTCTGAATTTTCCTTATGCTGAAAATGGGTTTCTCAATGTAATAGGATTTATTGATTTAAAATGACATCATCTAATTTTTATCATACTCTTAATAAAGACATTAGTTTTTAATGAAAACTTGTTCAATATAAATCATTTGTATTAAAAAAGTTTCTATACCTTTTTATTTATTAAACTTTTGTTGAATATAATTTTAAACAATGTATTTCATTCTTTACCTTTTTTTGAAAGAAAATAAAAGTTTTTAAAAACATCATGAAACAATTCATAAGATTTATTTGTAAAATAGTTGGAATAAAACTCATAAATTGTATAAAATTATACTTTTTAACAAAAAAAATATATGCATAAAAAGCTATTTTTTAACGAAACTACCTAGGCATGAAATAAATATATATATGTAATACTATAATGAGTAAGATACACCTAATTTTGTCTTATCTATTTAAACTTTTAGGCACTTAAAGAATAAATTGAATTAAACTGCGCAGGTGATAAAGGACCAAAAAAAGCGTATCATCATCATTTTTTGGAGTCACGTTTTTGAAAATATAAGTATTGTATTCATTAAAATTCATATTACGATTAGAACAGTAAATTTTTATTAGAAAGCTACATTCTTTTTTTTTTACTTTTAGCACAATATGTTAAGTTATTTTTATAAAAAAATAACTTTCTTTTGTACTCCTAATATCTTAGTTTTGATAAACATGAACATTTACCTTATATGGATCAACATACACAAGCACTAAATAATAAAGGAATAAATAACATACGTAGAATGTGAAATATTAACTATTAACGTTTAATAATTTTTCATGCTCTAACTATATATTTTGTTTTATGCTCAGTTTGTTTAATAATTTTTCCCGATATTTTTAGCCTATGAAAATAAAACACACTCGTATTAATTTAGCCCTCCGTACCTTCCCTTCATATTCTGATGCAAGTACTTCCCTGAGATTTCTAACCATATAACAAAATGCATATTTTAGAAAAATATAAACCTTTATTTGCTATTTGTAATTGTTGCATATGATAATATAAGAATTAGTGAGCAAATTAAATATTTTTTCACCATTTTATCTTATGACCTGTTTCAATAAACGATTGCTTTTGAGAATCCATTACCAAAGAGAAAATAAATTTTTTATATTTTGATTATATTTACGTCAGATGTCCCAAGAATTAAAAAATGATATAAATAATTAAATTATAGCATATGTAAAAATAGTGCTATAAATATAGTAATTTACATATAGAATATTATCTGATCTTATAATAAAGCACCTCATGTTTTAAAAGCTTTGTCTGCAGAGTCGACTTTATGAAACCTAAAATTAAAATATTAGATCTCTTCATATTTACTCCTTTTTTTTGATGACGTTCGATAACTTTTTTATAGAGTAGGTTATATATAATTGGAATTTGGTGATGGATTGATAATAAACAATATCCGATACTTATCTAATAGCATATGAATAATCAAAAGTGTTTAATTCGTACTAAAACATTTTTATACATTCAAACTATTTTAGTAAAATTGTAATGCAAGTTCATAATAGTACTAGGCAAAATCATTTATAATGATGTGGATTGAACATCAAATTTTTTAGATTATACTTTATTTTAAAATTACTAAAATATCAACAATATTCGATCATTAATTCCCCAATTTGTAAATAACTCAGAAAATAAGTAATCCTCATACCAAAAAGATTACATGGAGGTAGCATATGATAAGTTAGAAATGTACATAGAAATTGGAATCAAAATATGAAATATGCAAGATATTTTAATTTCTGTGGGGGTTAAAAATCCCAGAGATGTGATAAAGATTTGTGCTAGTAAAATTACATAGCAAGACCTGTATTTGCAACAAATAATTATCTTATGCTTTTTATTCCTCTCCAAACAAAACTAAAAAAAAGAACAATATTTCTTTACGTTCAATGAATGATCTAATTAAGTAATATAAAAGGAACATCTTAATAAATAATTTTTTACCATCTAAATTAATAAAAGTTGTAGACGTTATATCCATTAATTTCATTGAATTATTGAATCAAAAGAGCTTGTAATATCGCCTTTCCTACAATATTTAACAATTTTTACTTTATCAGCCATTGATGGAATAATTATGACATCGACCGATTTGATTTTTCCCTTTGTACTTCTTTCTGTCAATGAAACCTTAATCTCTTCCAAAGTCAAGAATTTACCTATGATTAATAAATAAATATAACAAAACTGTTTATTTTTTTGTCCGTACAGAAGTGTAATCACTGATATTCTTTTCATAATATCTATGAAATAATGGGTCAATAATAAATTTTAAAAAAATATTTTGATTTTCATTTAAGGAATGTTCATTATAGTTAATGCAACTACAAAAATATCTTATAATACATTTGCATTCTTTTAGTATGCCATTCTTATTCTTTGACTATAATAAATCTGATAAAAAAGTAATTAATATTACCAAATAAATATGTAAGAAGTTAACCAGTAAATTGTTATCAGTTGATTTCCTTTTTTTATCCACGTTCATATTTTGTGAAATTTACAACACATCTAAGTAAGAGCAATTACCAAAGATTTTTGTTAAAAAGAAAGTTCTTGTTTTAGTTGCAGTGTATGGTTATTATGGATAATATTTGAGGGAAGTGCAAGGATAATAAATGATTAAACAAAGGAAGTATATGATATATTATGAATTTATATAGAAGATGGAGTCAAAATATGATACACACAAAATATTATAAAGATATTTTAATATCTGGGGCAGTTAAACATTTTAAGTAAGTAAAAGAGGCTTAAAAGAATATTTAATACATTTTATGATATGGATATAAGGTGACTACTTACATATTTTACTGATTCTCTTGTTGCCAAAGTGCTTACCAACTCAAGCAAGGCTATTAAAAAAATACAACAATCTAGATTGTATCCACTATTAATCTATTATCGTTACATCTGTTACAGTCCAATCACCACCCAATAATGGCAACAGCATCAATTCAAAGAA
This sequence comes from Lepeophtheirus nordmannii, assembly GCA_963680855.1. Lineage (NCBI taxonomy): Eukaryota > Metazoa > Arthropoda > Copepoda > Siphonostomatoida > Caligidae > Lepeophtheirus > Lepeophtheirus nordmannii. The sequence goes on from OY804518.1 coordinate 14,420,587, forward strand.
AACGTATTAAGAAACACTGGAAATTAAATACCAGTCTTTTAGAGAATAAAGAAACAAATTCCAAAATCAGATCAATCATTTAAAATACCCTCTTTAGATTAGCCTAAAATAAAGTCGAATCTCAGCACATGCTTTAAAACTAGTATTAAATTGCTCAAGATGTGAATTCATTACATTTGGTGTCAAGCTGAGTAATAAGATGAGATGTGAAAAACACTAACTGATGATCCAAAGTTGGTCGTGAGGATATTAGAAGAATTATAAATCATTATTCTAAAGGATGTAGGATTAAGTCTGTGCTTAGGCTTCTTCCTAAAGAAAGTATACTAATGGAGAGGTTGAGAAAGTGGAAAAAGTATAGTATGGAGAAGAAGGAAGTGAGGAGAGTCTTTGATGAGAGTTGCAACTTAGTAGAAAATCAAGAGGAAACTTCAGCTGCAGTTATAAATTTTACGATCAAGAAGGAAATTGTCAACTTCAAAACTAAGAACACCCACATTGGTCGAAACTATATAAGATTACAGACTCTCACAATATAAAAGAAACTTCGCTTAGAAATCGGATGGTTTCCCAGTCTTGGAGAAAGCGTATAAGGAAGCTATCACAAATGGAAAAATTCGAATACACCGTAACAAATGATAAATTAATCTTGGTCCTCTGGGAAATGTATGAAATCATTAAATAGCCTTTTTAATAGTATATATAACTCTACACTGCATATATTTATGGACAAATAGTACACCTCTCAAAGTTTTTTGCCAATGCACTCATATGGGTATAATTAATTATACTTTACGATGCAAAAAAAATATAAGCCAGTATTTTTCAAAATATTGTAATTATGTTCTTGGTCTTACGTATACACATCCTTGTTAATTTGTTTTTTCATGGATTATATAATCCAGCTAATCTATTTTTAATTATCTTCTGATATGTTTTAATTAAGAATATAATGGTTATCGGTGTTGATATTCGATATGTATATCTACTTTTAAAATCCAATGGACGATAATAAAAAAATTCCGACTTTGTAAAAAAAAACTATTACCATTTCATTATTTAAAAAAATAATTAAAAATTGGAGATATGTCACTTATTACATTGCTTAAGAAAAAAGGTCGATAGTTCAAAAATTATTAATATAGTGTAATATACCAACAGAGATGTTCGAGGAGTTCTTGACAACCATGAAGAACTTTAGAGGATATTGGTGCCACAATGCTATCCCTACAACATTAACAGTTCCTAAGCATATTTTGTCAACTATTCATATATCCACTATTTCTCTCATGAATGTTCTGAACACTTGTCTCCTAAACTGACATAGATGCCTTGTTGAGAGCTATATAATAAAAAATATTTTATTTTATTAAAATTTCAAGATGTTAAATCATTTAAAAAACTTTTCATTACAACAATTTTTTTAAAGAACTTCTCAAGCCACAAATATCCTTCATTTTGAAATAGTATTTTTAATAAACATTAAACAGCACTAGTATCCTCGTTCAAAAAAGATAAAGCAAAAAAATTGTTTTTTTCTGGATATAGTCAGCACATTTCATATATTATTTGTGACCAATTGTAAAAGTTTTTACAATTGGTCAAAAATTATATCTTAAAAGTTTGGAATTATTGGAAAAGCTATATTTTATTTGATATATTATTTGTGAGAAACATTAGTTTTGTGGTTGAAAATACATATATATATCCCTTTATTTGTTTATAATTAGTAATTAGCAATAAATAATAATATGTTTACAAAGGAATAAATTAAATTAATTTTCTATCAAAGGATTATATTAAAGATGCTAAACGTATATAAAAAAATATTGAAGAAAATGTTTAGTCTTTCTAATTACATTAGAAGTAGAACTTTTGTGCTTTTATTAGAAAAAAAGATGTTCAATTATACTCATTCCTTGGTGTTTAAGAATAATGTACACAAATATCCAACTACACCATATTCATAACCACAATATTTTAACCCTATAAATTGATTCAAAATGGGTGAATATGTAACTAATATTAATTTTATTATAAATTCAAAATTCCTTAAAATATTGGGTTTTTTCTAACAACCACTAAATTTACAAAAAAAGTTATTATTTATTTATGTTGGAACTGTATCTGTTACAAAATGATTTCACCTACATAATCAGACTAAGCATTTAAACAAAAATATGTGAATACACCGGCATGTTAATTTGACAATTTTGCACTGGGTATTTCTTACTATTTTGCATTGTTCAGCTTAATATCAAAATGAGTTATAGTACATTATTGTAGCATTTGTTATTTTTATTCAGAGGAATACATTTTACAAAAAAAATCGAAGCTATATTAAAGCAATAGTTAGCTATCGTATATGTACATTATATGTAATTACAAATAAAATAGTTAGTATGGAAACACTCTACCTAGTTCGATGAAGAATATAAGATGTAAATTACAACATTTTTTTTATTTTTTGTCATGACACATAGTTTTTAAAAGTAACTATTTAAGTAGGTACATATGGATGCAAATATTCTTATAACTCAAAGAATACAAATTTAAAAGACAGTTAAACTGCCACCCTTCATCATTAAAAATAAAAGAAATCAAAATCTAGCAGACTTATATATACAATGGTTAACTTTCATTTATAAACCAAAAACAAATTGCCAAGGTTTCCTACAACTTTTTCATCACAAAGTAAGAGCCTGATCGTTGAATTCTACATTTAAAATGTTCATTGGCATAATCACGACGAGCTTTTTGGGATAAACAAAAACACACTGTATTTTCCCTTCAGCTGTTTTTCATCAGTTGACTCTTCTGAGTTGACCCTACGTGTAATGAACTCAAAAAGGGTATTATTATTATTCATGATTTTAATATATTAAATAAAAAATATATTCAATCAAGGATTGTGTGCCGTTTTTTTAAATTATAATGTTAGTATTAAATATTTATTTGTATATAGGTTGAATTTATCAATGTCTAGTATATCTAAATATTAACTAATACCCAATATTAAATAGTTGGCAACAAGGAAAATACAGAAGGGTAGCCAACATATCTTTTTCCAAATTTTTCCTTTCCCTTTTGAGAGTTGAGGTTACGAGTGCACAAAAAGCTTGTCGTGAATATCATGAAGAAATTTTCTCTAATTATTACACAAAAAATTTTCAATGACTAATAATGGATATTTGGACCATTAGCAAACATTTTGAGCATGTAAAATAAATAAATGTTCAAAACTTTGAATTTGTAGTGTTTTTTTCTAATCCTCACTTGTCTTTTCTTGAACGTCATTGTTTAACCACCAACGACATCAAGTGTGAACAAAGATTAGAATCTCTCTCTAGAAGTTATTTATAATATTATATTTTTAATCAATACCTATTTGTAAAATATCGAATGATTCGTCCAAAATGTGTACTTATATGTTACTTTATTCGAGAAGTCCTATTTTTTGCATCATAATTAATTTAGAGGCAAGATATATAATAAAGTGCTTTCGAAGTAAAACTGTAAAAAAGTAATTTTAATAAGTAAAAAAAGGTTTTTTCCTCAAAAAAGTACTCAATAACAAAAAAAAATAACAATAATTTATTAGCATTAATTAAAACATTTATGTATATAAGTGCGTTTGTTAGGTTTAAAATGAACAAAATAAAGAACAATCAGCAATTATTCAAAGTAAAATGAATTTTCTTGTATTTTAAAACAATAAAATCTATGAAAAAATAATGTTTGTAGATGTATATCCTCATTTGATGATAGAAGAACCAATTAGTTGCTTTTAGAATCACTTTGAGTATTTATTATTATTGTTTTTGGATGGAACAATGAAAAAATCTTGATGTATCAATAAAAATATCATAGACAAGACATATATACATTTAGTATTTGCTCAATAATATTTATTATTTATTGAACCTCGCTACACGAGCGACCTGATTTACGAATCGTAATTATGCTATAGGATATTACATTAAATTTTTGTTTTTATATGAATTACGAGCTGGAAGTGCGTGCATGTTGACCAAAACTGTGAACACGGCCATATGATTGAAAACTCATCTGCCCCCCTCCCCTTCGACTGAAACCTTTCAAGGTCGTCTCATCTATAAAGTAAAATACATATTTAAATTATTGTACTACGAATGTTTTTTTAATTATTTAATTTGTACATTCAATGGTATTTAACTTGTATTTCTATACTTAAAAATTAATGCTATTAAAATCATATTATTATGTTGTGAAATTTTTATTTAATTGTATAAAACCAAATTTAACTTAATATAATATTTTTAAGTACTTTTACTTTTTAAACTGGAAGTCATCGAGTAAATATCCCTAGAGTTAAAATATTAATTTTAATATTGCCACATTGGTGACCCCGGTGTCTTTTCGAATATGAAAATATCAATACCAAATACAAATGAAATTAATCTTCAACTCCCGTAACTCCATTTCAATTAGAATTTCATCATTAAATAACCTCGATCTCTCAAGAGTTTTTCTTTCTGTTTCCAAGAATCAAATATTGCTACAGACTTAAATATTTTGTCTTTTTATATTGTTTTGCTCTTTAATATATGATCCGATTAAACAACTATCAATTGCACAAGTTATCTATCTTGTTCGAAATTCTTAACCTATTTTTAATAATAGCATGTTCTTCATATTGACAAGATTTATGTAGTAATTCCAAATAGAGTTGTGGTTTTTACGTAAGAATCATTTAGAAACTTCTTCTTTAAATTGTCCCAGATTGATTGTAAGGACTTGAACTTCTGTCCTGTTGATTTTTAGACCTAATACTTTGTGGTTCCATTGTACAAGTGTAAGTATGTACATACATACATACATACATTGACAAATGCATTCATCTTTTTTTTTGCTGTAAATGTAAGTGACCGATTAATAAAATAGACAATATCCAACCTTGTATTAATTCAACATTTTTTAAATCATCATCGTGTCAAAGATTTAATTTATTGAGATACTTTTTGTGAGGAGAGCGAAAAATAAATTACAGTATTTTGAGAAGTTTAAATTGATATTTACTACTTAATCAGTGAGAAAGGAAAGAAATATAAAGTTATATCCATGTTTCATTAAATCAAAAAAAAAAAAAAAATGAAAAAAATATGTACCTTAGGAAACAAAAAAATTAAAAATAAACATAAATTGTATTTAAAAACATATATGAATGATTTAGAGTCATTATGATTAAAAGCCACACTGCTGGCAATGACATATATAAATAGAAAAATAAGTAAAATTTGGGAAATACTGAAATGGTTTCTATTTAAATAGAGAAAATATTAATGGTGTTTTTTTATACGAAAACCACTAAATCATAAAAATTTTTTGTGTAAATTTAGGTAGAAAAAAACTACCCATAAAAGTACATTCGAAAAGTTAATGTAATTTTCAATCACTTTTAATATACGAGAACCAAGGGGATTTATTGGATCCGATAACTATTTTCTTAGAAGAAAAAACTAAAAGCCTAATCCCTTTATATTTTTTTCCGCAAATTAGACCATGAAAACTCATTAAAAATAATAATACCAAGAGCCAAGCATAGCAAATCTAACCCCTGCATAATTTTTCCTAATAGACATATCAAAGCAGTTTATCTGTTGATATTTGGAGACATTCTATAATTTTTCTCTGTATAATTTTTAAAACTGTTGATTCATTGCTCTGAAGAACATATGTGGCTTTTTTTTTTACCCTCTTTTAATTAAATAGTGTATTTTTACCCCACAATTCATAAAAAATCGAACATATTTATTTTGAATGCTTAATTTTATTTTTTTATCTCATGTGAATATCTAAATTGTAATTTTCATGGGCAATGCAATGTTTTGTTCAATTGACATGATCAAATACTGAGTTATTTATCCATTTACTAACTTTATCTTGAGATTTCGAGAAAAAAAAAATTATTTGTTTGAATTGGGTAGACATGCATAGACAATATTTTTATCCTTTAAAAATTACTCGAATCAGTATTGTAGAAAAGGATCAATAAACGATACTAAACCTTTTACTTTATAATCAATTTAAAGTAAAAATAAATTTATAAATTATACAGACAAATTTTACAAATTATTTGTTACAAATTAGGAACACTAATTCATAAAGAGGAAAAAATTGATCTTTATTATTGCTTATTTACATAGAGAGAAATCATTTTCAAAACGATTTTATCATGTTTAAATATTGTTTATTCTTTTTCACTGATACAAGCACAAAACTCATAAAAAATCTGCCATAAGTAAGAAAAAGGAAGTGATCTCATACATAAAAGTTTTATACACAAATAATCATTATACTAAATGTTTTGAACGTTTCAAAAGTTCACAATTCACCTTGTAGAAACTTCATTTTAAAGAAAATCAATCCCTGCATGGTCAAACATGTTGCTTTTAGTGATAGATATTGTGAATACTTCCCTTTAATACTTTCCCTTTTATCGTCTTGAGTGCTTAATTTTATCTTTTAATATTATAATTTAAAAAATGCTTTTTTTTACTTGGTAATTTACATATGTACGTAGAATAAACGAAATTATAATAAAATAAAAGATGTTTTAGTTAGATGAGTAGTTTGTTGATAAGATTGAGGAATATAAAATACATATTTATTATTATTATTGTTATAAGTGCCTAAATAAGAGATATCATCCTTATTCTAACTTAATTGTTTCATAATTATAACTCCATTAACTTCATATATGTAAGTTGTCTTTTTATAACAAAGATTAGCAAGAATTATAATTACATTTTAAAATGTAAAATAAAAGTGAAATAAAATAAAATACAAAATCACAATTAGCCTCCATAAAATTCAATTTTCCGAATATTAGTTATCTCAATAGAGAATATTTCTTATACTAAATTGAGTATGTGAACTTTCCATCCGTGAAAAGAATATATAGATTTTCTACGCTCAAAATTTCTTCCAATAAAAAAAAATCATTTTATACAAATAATTTATAGAATAAAAGCACTAAAATATTGTGAAAATACCTACGCAAATATCAATTTTAATTAATATTTTGTATGGACAACTTTGTTAGTGTATGACTTCAATGTCATAACGGTTAAATATTTTCTACCTACTACCTATAATTTTGTATACATATTTAAAGACAATTATTATACTTCGTATAATAATCGAGCCATTAATTAAGTAAATATAACTTGTGTTAACCCTAACTAACTCTTATCTTTTTGTCATTTGCCACACAATTTAAAGAATGAATGTACATTAATTTTATTATTTAAGTAAAGAAATGAATAGTTTCAAAGCCTGAAAATATTTTTGAGACCTCGTAAACGTATTGCTGTACAGTTACAAATAAATACTAAAAAATTGTCTATAAATCTTTTATAAGTGTATAGTAAATTGTTTAGCCCTTAGACACAAAAAAAAGATTTTGGTTTATTAATAAAATTTGTATGCACTTATTAATAATTGTACATCTATATTCACTATCAATTATAAATATCACTCACTCTGTTAACATGGGTATTGATTATTTTATACTTCATAGATTAATTAATTAAATTAGCTCAACACAACATATTATCACTATTTTAATGTATCAACGTACTATTCTTAAAAAATGTATAAATTTAGGGATGTGATATTCGTATAGTAGCAAATTATTAATGTTAGATGGATATACATACATTTGATGTATGGCAATTTAGAACGAAATTAGGGGATTACTATTATTTTAATTTCAATTTATTTCAATCTAAGTCTTAGTTGAGGAAAAATTTCATATTATTTTAATACAAGAAAAATTGTAAAATGAGAACATATAATGTACTGGATGCTTTTATGGAAATTACTGTAATGTTCTTTTTATAGATGGCAACACATTTTTAGTATACCTTAAGGTACCTTGGATATAATGATGGCTACTATTATTATTTAAAAATGTTCCTAAGGGTTCTAAGTAAATAAAAAATATCACGTAGGTGTTTGAACGATATCAAATAGTTCTGAAAGAATAGAAAATAGAAAGATAACTTTGTTAAAATATATATGTATAATTAACAGTATGTCTAAATTAATAAATTTTACAGTTAAATTTCTGTAATTAGTTCTTAAAAAGTTAGGAAGTAAAATCATTGTACATTTTTAATTTTCTAACATCACTATTGAATGTGTATTAATTAATCTCTTAAATTAACTTCCAAACCCACATGATGGGTCATTCATATACTTTTACACTTTAGTTAATAATAATTAGAACCATTTCATAGCATTACAGATTCTAATTCACATTCATAGGAGAGGTATGTGAGAGGAAAAAAAATAGTCAAAATACTTATGGACTGTTGAATAATATTCATACTATTTCTAATCGTAAGATATGTTAAACATTTGATAAAATTTAAGGAAATATATATATTTTGAATAAAAAAAAAAACCCTATCCCATTTCCAGTCCTCTTCCCTCGTTGAACTCTGTACTCAATCAGAGAACTCTGTATTGCTCTGTATCAAAATATTACATTACACATCAGTGTTTCTGTTTGTGTCTATATTTTAACAGTGCATCGGAGGATCAGAAGTAATATATATTGAAATTATTCTAAAACTCGAAATAATTTGACTCCTCATCAGGTTATTTATTCTGTACCTCCGACTTATAAAGAGTCTTTTACTTTTAATGAGCTACAATGTCTACTCTTATATTGTATAAATATTTTCAATTGGTGTATGCTTGTCTCAATATCTATGCCTCTCGACATAAAACATAGTAATCATTTGTATTAGTAATATATGATATCTAAGTAAATTTCTAAATACAAATATCGGAGACAATAAGCATTTCTACCAATAAATGAAATCAAAACTCATGAACTTTTTTATTCCTTTTTTTCCCCCAGAAACCAGGGGATTTTGTAAATAGCAAATCTAATATTTTTATCCATATGCATATATTGTGTTTGAATACTAATAAAATTATTCTATTAATTCCTGTTTGTCTGTTGATCTGTGTATTAAACTAATTATCGTACACAAAAAAAAAAACAAATCAAGGTCTTTCATGACAGTTTATAAATTAAATCGATAACATATTTAACTCTAAATACATATACAAATGTATTAGCTTAGATAAGAAATTCTAATTAAGAAAGTTTTGTGATCCTTGATGTTACTTGGAATCAATTTTTATCCATTTCTATTTCATTTTAAACCCGGTAGTTAATAAAGTATAAATCTCGACGGTAGTGTTAGAAAACCTTATTAGAAAAAAATTTATTGTAACTAAAATATCATACTGAATAAACAATTATAATTTAGATTTAGATAATGAAAATAGAACCTTAAGATAAGAAATTCAAGTGTTATTAATGTTGTAGATAAAAGTATTAAAAATATGTAGAATATTTCACTGAATACATCATAAAGTTATCTTGGAAGTTTTTGGAGGTTCAAGGTGACCTGCACGGCAAATATTGGAATTGAAATGACTTTGAGATAAATCCTGGAATGATGGCATCAATTTCATATCCAATTGTTAGGTAGGGAAGTAAAACGAATCGGATCAAAGATAAATAAATCCCATGGTATTGAAAACAAGTCCTGTTATGTAACAAGGGCACTTTGGTAAAGAATCAAATATAGGAATTGGTAGTGGACAATCATCAACTGGTAATTCAATTTTATCTATACATGACAACTAATGAATAACTTTTTAAATTAAGTCACAAAATAATTAGAAAGAAAAAAATATTTAAAAAAAAAATGTTGTTGTTCCTTAATTAATTTGGAAAATACAAGGAATCAACATGAATTGTTGTTTCATATATAATATATATCACGATTATATAGTTTAATTTAGTGATGTATTTGGTCTTGGTCTGTATTCCTCAAAGTTTATTAAATAATGTATGTGTCAGGACTATTGACTGGTCTACATACATATATTTTTAATATTAAAGAATTTATGTAATCATTAATTATTTTAGGTTACAGCCTATTATTCGTTACTGTTGTAGCATACATGAAAATGTACTCAATAGAAATATATGTTCATGAAATACATTTTTTTTGTTTTTAGTTTTTTTGGCTTCTCCATTGGTCCATGCACAGTTATATTATTTTAAAATTGATTCCAATCAGCCTACTTATGTACTCTTTATTCATTGACCTGTACTCCTTAATTAGTTACTTTACCAAATTATAATTCTTTTTTACATTGGACTAGAGGTGTCAACGTTTTTTTCTAATGGTTCACTAATCACGACAGTGTTGGCATGATGCTTAATTATTTGAGGGAACTTATTTTACTTGGACATATAAATTACTTTTTAAGCATTAAAAAGTAGATAAGATATAAATAGATGCATATAAAATAAATGTTACACGTAAGTAAAAAAATATAAAAATGCAAATCAATAAATATTTTTCACAGCCATATTTAAAGACAATTTCACTCCATTCAATCATTTTATAGGTAGTAAGTAAAAATTCACCAATATTCTAAATGGTTACATATTTATTTTGATAATACCAAATGTCAAGAGTGATAATTTATTAAACTCAGAAATATGTAAGTTCAAATTAAGTTCAGGAATTATTACTCGAAAAAGTACAGCAATTGTCCGTTGGGTAACATATTGATACAAATTTTTTCTATCAAGAAATAGTTAGAAAATATATCATCTATTTACAAAAAGAATAGAAAGTTGGTTCATATCATTGACAGTCTCGAACAGTCCAATATACCTGTGGAACAAATTTATTTAATTTTTAAAGTTTTTTTTTTATATTAGGAAGAAAAATTGAAGAATGTATTGAATCATATCCCATCATATTATACATAATTATTGATTCATTCATTTTTAGATAGATAATGCATTCAACAATACTTAATTTGATATATTTCTGAAATGAAAGCATATTTTTAATGTAGGAGGAGCTCTTAAGGTAATTTAAGACATCTTTCTAGTCTTTTTACTGTATTTATGAAAGTAATCATAATATTCTTGATATTTTATATACACAACATTGTCAAAGGTATTATTATTTATCAGTCTGCACGTCTAAACACATAAGATAAGGTCATGGATAAAGAAATCGTTTTTATGAAATTAAAACGTAAATTAATAAAAAGTTGATTACTATATGATTAAAGAAACGGATTTCACACATTAATTACCTGAAGTATGTAATAAAAAATTAAATACATGAGATTAAAAGTAAATTAATAAATCTTTACTTCATAAAAATATATTATAAATTTATAATCATTCAATTACAATCTATTTATTTGAAAATCCATTACGTATTCATTCATCGGTAAAAAGAGGTTAAAGTTTAATCATGAACTATATTCAATTGATAATTGTACATATTTAATCTCCCGGTACTCTGTTATGGAGCAAACATCAGTGAGTATCATTATGTACTTATGTTTTTTTATGTCTATAATTATACAATTTAAATTAAACAAAACGATTTCCCATACTTTTAAAAACATCATGAACAAAATTGAGTTCCTTTTGTATCTGAGGTGTATGCGCAATTTTGGCTTAGAAATACTTTTCTAGGATTAAAATATTATTTTATTAAATAAAAATTAGTTAACCTGTTTAGATATAAGTTTTAACTCAATTTATAAATTTTATAATCTGTCAATAAATGAATGAAATATGAAATCATTCCCATTTAACTTCAAACAACCCTCACATACTTTTATTTTTTACTAAATTTATTAGTTCCAAAAATATTAAATTCGAAACTAAATATTAAATAAAAAAAGTCTTGTTGGTAAAAAATAGATAAAAATAATTGTACGAATACAGAAAAAATTTACTGAAATAGGTAACATGCGACGGAACCGAATATGTATAAACAAATAAAATTCAATTTTTTTTGGTTGAATCGCTCTATGGAGTTACAGTTAAATTAAAATATTTAAAAGTTCCAATTTTAAGCATAGTTAACCAGATGATGGCGTTTTTTTATGATTTTATTTCAACAATGTATTTTAGATACAGTAAATATACATATCCAATTTAAAAAATATACACATATATTTTGGAGTGTTGAATTTCGCTAACAACAATTTTTTACGTGTATAAATCATTTATTTGCGTTTTTCATGTACAAAAATACATAATTTTCAAGAGAAATTTTACAGATTTCACAAATAAAAAGTCACAAAACAAGTTGTAATCGGAAAAAGATGCCTTATATTGAATTCAAATAGTATTTAATCCAAAATAAACTGAAACATTATTCATTAAATTTTCTGAAATTGTAGCTTACATATATAATTTATTCCCAATGCGGCTTTGAAATTTTTATTCCACGAGGTTTCAATTTTATCATTAAATTTCAAATTAGAACTACTTTTAAAAGGGGTCTCCATTAAAATTTACAATTCTCTTTACAACTCTCAGGGATTTTTTTTTATACAAATATTGAACTATTAATATCATTAATAAATTGTCAAATATAAAATTCCTCAAGTTAAATCGGCATTTAAAATATATAGAGTCATATTAAAACTTTGCTTTTAGAAAAAATCATTCATTGCTTTTTCAACTTTGAGTTTTTCCTATCAATCTTCTAAAAGTGAAATAACAATTGAATATAATTGAATATAAAAATATTTCAATTCTAGAAATAAATATTTATCATAAATAAACAAAACAAAAAACTATTTTTCTTTCAACAAGACTCTTATAATATAATAAATTTAATCAATACCAAGTACTGATTTAAACAATTCTTTCATCATTTGATTCTAGAACAAAGTGGAGGATAAAATGTTTTTAGTTACCTTTTGTATGTAGAATCAAATTAAATCTAATAATGTACGTAAGTTCACATTGAACTTAGAGTGAACCATCAAAGGTTGAGAAATAAATGGACGAGTAAGCAACTTCTTAAAGATGAACAAAATCCGCAATGTATCTGGTAATGTATTTTTTGTAACTTTTATCCTACTTTGGTCAATAGTAAGGTCAAATTAAGAGTACATTAGATGCAGAAGTTATTTGTATTATGTCAATAAATAATTATTTGTAACTTATATACTTCATCAATCAACTTTTGTTTAGTATATAAGTAAAGGAACATCTGTGTAATATGTATACAAAATATTAATAAGTTTCAAGTAAAAATGTATTATATTTTATGTTAAACTGAATTCCTAGAAAAACTAACATAGAAGAAAGCCAAGTATTTATTTAGTATGGAGTACACAAGAGAAGAAGAAAAAAATATATACATATCATTTTGTACTAAAATTATTTTACAAAACATTTAATTGGCTAATAACTATATTTGGAACGTTTTTTGAATCCATCCTACATTGAAATAATCTGGAAAACCCCCATTTGACAAAGGAAATTTTCCAGATTTTATATCCCTTTTTGATGTGACTTCCACACCTACTTTGTTTTTCATCTTGAATATTAATCCTCCTGCTTTTAATGTTCTTCTTGAGTATTATTTAAAAATACTCATCAAGAATGTTAGTTAGACTGTTTCTAGGTCTTACATCATTTCTTCAAGAGCTGATTTGATTGTCAAGAGCAATAATCTACAAAACTTAAAAATATTTGAAAACAAGACGGATCTTTTATTTTATACTTAGACATGGGCTTTGAGCCTGTCTTTGACACGGTATTGGTCTCGAATACTCAGAGTTATCCAGTACACAGCCAGTATCCTTTGTTTTTTTGCTCAAAAATATTCATAAACAGACCGATAGATCTCAAACACAATGTTTAATTTTGGTTTCATAATTAGTATTATACCACTTATGTAACTGTAAAAAATAAAAATTTGACAGGCACATGTATTTTTACTCGGACAGGCAATATTATTCAACTGCAAGTCCAAAAGGCTAGTCATTTTTTTTTGCAAGGATAAGGCTATTCCTTCTCATTACTGTTATAACGAATAGTTAAGAAAGAGCTGGAACTATTACATGAGACTCTGGGATATAATGTTGCTGTTTTTTTAACTTTTTTTAGTTGAATAAACAATGTTAAAAATGTATTTTTAGCGAATTAAGGGAAGGAGAAAAAATAAATGTACCATGCATAACACACATTCTTTCCTTCTTATTACTTTCATTTGATACATTAGTTACAAACGTTATACAAAGTTGTTATGACGAATTTGATACCTCATTTAAGTCTTGTTTTGTTACTTTGTGATCGAAAATTTATTATATAGTTGTGAAAAGAAAAAATATATCAGATATAATAGATATTAAGTTAAAATAATTAATATTAATGCACTCCTGATCTCAGTTGTACACATATGTATCAAGACTTTTATAACTTATTGTCGAAATTAAACTAGAAGAATTTGTAAGCTGTACTTTTCACACATTTTCCTACATATAGAAACGATTAAAACATGATTACTTTAATATGGTATAAAAGAAACAAATATGTCTTGTTATATATAAATTGTAAACTACTTTAAACTTCCAATTGATACTACATTCAAGATATTATAAAGTTTTTCATTTGTATAGTTCAGACGTAAAAAGATTTGTCATCTTCACTCGTGTTTATATCAATATTTCATCATCAAAAAAGGAAAATCCAATATTGACTTTATTAACTTCAGAGTACCACAAACATTGAAATCATTAATAGTTTACTTTCTTAGAAGGAACTATACAACATAATTATTCAATATTTCTATTCAATCAGTAACTAATGATGTACGTTTAAACCATGTCTTCAAATATACAGAAGTAACACAGATGTTCTCTCTTTGTAGACCGGAATCAATCTCTGAACAAATACATTTTAAAGCAATAAATTAACTGGTTCAACCATAATGTTATGTGACTATATACACATATTTGCCCCAACTGAATTGTCACTTAAGAATAGAAAAGCTATACAAATGAACGCTATCTTGAAGATAGTATCAATTTGAAGTTTCAAGAACTTTAGCAAGGCATATTTGTGTTTTTTATACCACTTTAAAGTAATCATGTTTCAATTATTTTCTAATTTTTTTTTTAAAAGTTCTATCATAGCTAGATCGATATTATTTCATAAAATCTTTAATAAATAGGTGTACAATTCAGTATAAAAGCGGAATAAAATTATTATTTTTCAATTCAATATCTAATGACCCAAAGAAATCTATATTTTTTCCTTGACAACTATATAATAATTTCAAATTACAGGTTAATCTATGACAATTTTTGATTATAAATTAATAAACAAGTCTTAAATGAAAAATAAAAATTGTTCTAGTGATATTGTGCAACGTATTTTTGCAATTAATGCTGAGTTCATTATAACAAATGAAAGAAATACGAAGAAAAAAAATGAGTTTTATACACAGTACATTTATTTTTTGTCCTTTCTTTCATCTTTCTATGCCTGACTAACATTACATTTTAAAAATTGTTTATTCAACTAAAAAAAGTTATAAATAGTAAACATTATCACTCAAGGTATATGGATTACAAATAAAGAAGAAGATGAAATTTTCAAAAGAATATTCCATTTTTTCTTAACTTTGGAGAAGTTAAGCGACCTCTAAATGTTCAAAAATTTCAAATGGTATCTTAATCTACACAACAAATTAAAAGAATTTATAGGTTAACAAATTCAAAAATTTAATGTTTACTACATGTTGTTTAACACCCTAATATATATATATATAAATATATATATATATATATATATATATTAGGGTCTACCAAAATGACAAAAGCTTAGAATTTGATATCACAAGATAGTTTTATATCATTTTAGTCACCTAAATATAAAAAAAAAGATCCTTTATCTATACGTTTTCATTTCAAAATCAGTAAAATATTGAAAGATATGTATTTTTATTGTTCTTCTCTTAAAATTAAAGAGTTGAATCAAGATACAAAGTTTTTATTTAATTAAATATTGTAGATTGGAGAAGTATATCTTTTTTCCATCTCGTCATTTTCTTATATTTCAAATTAATTTATACATTTTTTATCCAAAATGGATTGTGAATAAAATTAATTAAATTTTAATATCAACTTGTAAATGAAAAAGGATATAAGTGTATGAGAGATGTTCTTAGTTTATTTTATAATGCATTTATTTTTGTATGTATTTATGTATATTTAATCAGTAATTGATATTGATCACTAAATTTATGTGTTTACTTTTAGAAAAAAACAAAACCAGAAAGTATAATTGATAGATCATAAAAAGACTGTAATAAATATTTAAATTGATGTCCCTATTCATTAAATTATATAATTATTTTAATGAGATTCTGCTTTTTCTTAAAAAGGTTAAGTGATAAAAATATATTAAGTCTCTAATAGAAAAAGTTGATTATTACATGACGTCACGAGTAATTATTATCTTTATTTATTTGTGCAATATACTGCAATGCATTTGAATTTTTGTTAGATTAAAATTTCTTTACAAAAGTTCAAACTTTGACTACACTTTGTAAATTAAATTACAGTGAATGATAAAAGAAATTAACTTTAAAAACTATTTCTTTTAAGTAAACTAAAAATTCATATCTGTACATTATAGAATAATTAAATAAGACGAAAATAACGTATGGGAATGACCAAAAGAAAATATAAATTTATCAAGTCTTATAAGGTAGGTAAGTTAAGAATTGTCCAAAATGTTTACAGTTAGATACATAGTATATTAAAGTATTATTTTTTTTTCAAACAAAAAGAAATGTCAATATGATACGAAATGGACTTTAGTAGCCAGGTAAAATTTATCCAGGGACATAACTCATGAACATTTTTAAAGGGGCAGTAACAAAGGGTTAAACATTATGATTTAGATAAAATTTCGTGAAAGCATAAACATAAATTTATTTTTGTTTTTGTTTGTAGTGGTTTTCAAACATTTTTAATTTTATTTCAAATATCAGACATAATTTTTCTCGATTTATACTGTTATACTTATAAACGTATTAGAGAAAAACATCAATAATAATAAAAAAAGTAAATTCCAACATTTGTAATAGCAATTTACTTTAGTAAATTTCTTCAGTCTTCTTAGTCAACATTTTGATGCTCTTTATACAAGTTTATGCTTGTTCATTACTTTATTCATGATATTGATTCAATGTTTTTTATTGAGTTCCTCATTTCTTCAATGACTTCCTCTAGTTACTAAATCAAGGCCCTTATACAAATGACATTTAAGTGTCAATTTAAACGTTTAATAAGTTGGCAAAAGGGATCTCAATTTTTTTATATAGAGAGTCATTTTCCATAAGTGTAAACGATTGTTACATTAATCTCTTAACTAAATTTTTTTACCATACTTGAAATTATCAACATTTTTTATGGAAAGCCCCAAGACCAATGGCTTGAAACTAATTATAATACTTATGATAAAACCAACATTCACAATTCACAGTATCCATAACTACTCAAAGTTACATTGTATTTAATCTATTGCACAGAAATCAAAATAATATATTTATATCTTCATATTTTATATAAATACAATCTAAGGGCATTACCCATTAAACGGATATCAATGTAAATGTTTAATACAAAGTGATTTCTTCGAGGAACTTCCTCAGTAAATTAATGTTTCTTTATACATACCTTTACTAATAATTTTATATATAATTATTTATTGCCTAGAGTGTTTTTAAGCTTTATGTTTACATATTCAACTAATAATGTATTTTTCATATTTGTAAATTGATGGAATGCCATTGAGGGAGATGATTCGTTTTTATTTTAAAATCTATATAGAACAGAAATAATATGTTCTTCATAATATATAGAAATGACACAAAGTTATTTAGCATTTTAGTTATTGAAATAAAAAATTTACAATCAAATGATAAAAAAAAAAAGAAGATCCTTCAGTGATGCACCTTGGTTTGAAAATTTGTTAAGTATCAAAATATGTGATTTTTTGATTTTTCTTTTTTTTTAAATCAGGGAATTAAATTGAAATACATACAGAGTTTTTATCAAAAATTAATGTTTTATATATGAGGTATATCCTTTAATATTACTTTAACAATACTAATCTAATTTGGCTCATAAGATTTCTTAAACAAAAAAAAAGAAATATAAATGTAAAATGTGAACTTACTTAGACATTTTTATTCATTTTTGCTGCTCAGTTCTCGTTTTTTTAATAATAAGTGTAGGTAAAATATACTATCATTATTAGATATACTTTTGGTAAAATAATTTATCTTTTGAAACCACTAAAACTGTCTATTAAACTCTTACAAAACAGTCATTTATTTATTATCCCTGCATCTATAGTGTTGATTTTTTTTGCATACTTAAGTATACTTATACTGGACTTATATTATAATGATTTAAAAATTTATCATTTATTACAATAATTTAACTCCTACTTTGTTTTAATAATCTAAGGATAATGATAAATAATTTCTTCTTTGCTTCATTAATATAGAGAATATCACACGATTTTAATTCTACTCTTACATACCATTTTCATCACTACCGATCAAAAACTTGACCTGACCTTCTCATACCTTCATGCACATAACATTGAATATGATACAATAGTATTCTGTGGAGTTAGAGCAGTGAAGAGACATAAGTATAGCTACTTAAATCAAAACCCAATTAATGATGGGAACAGGTCGATTTAGTAAGAGTTTAACTGAGAGCTTTAGTTGTTCAAATGAAAACTAGGTATAATAGAATTTCATATTTGACTTAAGAAAGAACTAAAATTACCCTGTTCACCTTAGATACGCAAATGGGATCAAAAATAACAATTTTAAATTACTACACTATTTTAACACATAAATGGGGTCATAAGCTACCCTTTTGATGATATTTTGGACTTCTTTTTTGTTATTTTGAGTTGTTTTAACCTCTTTACAAATAATCAAGGGATTGTTTTATACAAATGTCTCATAGATTAAAAGCTTCAAAGTATTTTGTAAACTATATATTTACAATAAAAATTACATTATATTTTAATAATGACATTTGAATTTTATCAAACATATATCCTGAATCATTGACCAAAAATGTTCCAAAGGTTTTAAAATTGAAGACAGTATAAGACTTAAAAGTTATTCTATAACAAATAAAAATTTTGTACCTTAATTACTTTAATCAATATTTTAAAAAAAGTGAAGAAGTGTTTTGTTCTATTTTATCTAAAAAAAGTTTATTATTTACAGGGATACTAACCGCTGTTAAAGGGGGTATTAAGCTGTAGGTTTTTTATAAATTTTTTTTATATACTGATAAATACTACAAGCAAGTCCTACAAAAATTTGCTCAAATTGTATTTTTTATTTCAAATGAAAATAATATTTAAATCCAAGGCTTAAAAAATAAATTCAAAATTATTTGAAATTTTTGACAAGTAGTAACATGGCAAGTGTCCCTGTTAAACAAATAATATTAATCACACAGGCACCAATGAGAAAATAAGTTCTAGAAAATAATCATATTAAAACAATAACATATTTAAGTTTCTTGTTACTTTCATACCAAAGAAGCATCTGCGGAACACGAATTGAAGGTTTTAATTGATAATGAGGGTCATTTAAGACCTTAATGTATGCTTTCAATTTATTTTTGAACCAGCAAAGCTAGAAGAATATTTGGATAGGAAACTCAGTTTTAAGGACTTTAAGTCCTGAAAATGAAGTGGGTTCAATTTGACAATGGAGACACATTATCAAAATTTGGATTTGTTTTCTTAAATGCTTCTGGTGTTTAATAATAATGTGTATATTGTGGTATATATATGTATATAGGTTCATTGCACATCGACATATAATTGTCTACAATCTAGGTAAATGTTAGAATATTACAATTTAATAAAGTAGGAGAAAACACAATTAAAATTTAATGTTCTCCTCTAGAGGGTACTTTCAAGATAAAATGCTAAATACCGGCCCTTACTAGAATGTAATATTTTATTGAAATTTAATTTTATCTTGCTAAATGTATAACTACATAATTATAAAAAAAAACTCATCTTATTTAATAACACATTATCAAAAATAGATTAAATAACCTATATATATGTAATATAAATGGTTCTTTAGGCACATAGACTATATATTACATAGACAAAGAAGATTAAAATACATAATTAAATTTAATAAAAGGGTTTTTACTCAAGTTTTTGGTCGAGCCGTTTTGCTCTCTACAGTTATTGACAAAGGCATTCAAATCCCTTTTTTAAACAATAAATATGAAAAATGAAAAAATTAATTTATCATATATTAATTAATTTAATAAAAAAAATGTTTATTTGGATGAAAAATTTAGCATTTGACACATTTAATTTAATTATGCCGAAAAAAAAGTTACTGGGTAATTGTTTATGTTAATAATTCATTGATATTTATGTATTTAACTAATTTCAATTTATCAAATAGACTTTCATCAAACAAATTTAGAAATTTTGTATGAAAATATTAAAATTGACAAGATATACCAATCATATTAATTTATATAATAGTATCAGTACTTGTAAAGTTTTGTTTTTCTTGTGTAAAGGTATTTTAAAAGGGTGTGAATATACCCGAAAAAATTATATTGGAAATATAAAAGTTAATATTTTTTTATTTCAGGATTAAAATACATAAAAAAAAGAATGAATATGAGCTTATCTTTAATTTTTCTCAGAATTCAATGATCTGATGTGAATTATAATCATATATTTTAAAGTAACATTATACTTTATGAATAAAAAAATAAATTCAATTTAAGTTTATTTATTCTTCCTATAAATTGTCTCAAACCCACAAAAAAAAAAGTGTCATCAAAATTTTACTTTTTTGAAATTTTTACACCTCCTATATTTATTTAATATAGTATTGATATTACTATTTTGAGTGTGAATATGTACATATAAGTTGATAAAACTGAGCCATTGTTTAGAATGTCGGAACTTTTTGAATTCAATTTTTGATGTTTTCTGATGCTACCATTCAAAAAAAGAAAAGAAAATCAATGGATTTAGCAACTTTTATCCTAAATCAACTTTTGTGCTCGTGCATCCAACTTTATAATGCAGTGAAAAGAGACAGTGTTAATAATTAATCAAGTGTATATATAACTTTCCGGTCAAATTGATTTCAATTTTTTTCGCAACATTGATTGTTATAGTTAACTTAATGTTATGCTTTGTTGATATGGTTTTTGTCCTGTCGCATTTTCAACCATTTCAATTTTAGCCTTTATAATTGTGAAGTGAAGATCTTTACGATTATCCTGTTCTGAACAATATAAATCTTTACACAGAGGATAATCTGGTGGATAATACAACAAGGTTAGAAAATAATCTGTGGTATGAACATTGTGTATAATTGTGAATCAATCTCTATGGAGAGAGAGAGAGTAAATGTATGGAGTTCCAATTTATATTTTAATATTTCAAAAGTAGAAAATAAGCATAATCAAACAAGTTGTGTTTAGGAACCTTTTTGAAATCGGGTGCAATTTCAGTTTTTATTGAAAATTATATAAATGTCATGGTGCAATAAATTAATAGAAAATAATCATCACAACATAAAAAAATCTTGCTGCCATGTAATTATATTTAATCGCGTATTTGCGAGTACATAAATGGTGTCTTAATGAATAGATATAAATTTGATTAAGACTATTTCCTAGTGCATACATAAAAAAAATAGTTTTTACACAAAAAATTAGCCATTTGAAAAAAAATAAAATAAAATTGGATTAAGTACATTTTGATACCAACATCAATTTTAATCAAATAAGACAATATTATATGTACATATGAAATAAATAAAAACAAAAGACGACGCTATTCTATTTTTAAATTTCACGATTATAATGAGATACTAAGAGTAAGGGTAAAAGTGTATAAAATAGTGTGTCTCTACATATCACCAAAATATTTTGAGAATTAATTGACAAAAGTGAAACAGAACGGAAGTAGTTAGAATCCTCCAATGGTCTACAAAGAGGAAATAAGATAATTTAATTGCCATTTAATTCTAATGCTATCTTCTATTCTTCAGAAAGATGAAATTAACAATCCTTCCTACTTATATTTATTGTATAATCCTATTGTAGTCCATAGTTAGATATTCCTCCCAAATTCCAAGGATTTAAATTGAGCGTTCCCTTGCTGTTCATGATGGGTCCATTTCCATCACAATATTATGTCTTACTTCAGTAAAAGTAGAAAACGATCCTTACTCATAGATATACGTTTAAATTTCTAAGTAGGAATAAAATAAGTAATTAAGTTCAAAAATGAGTATTTGACGTTCCTAGTAGGAAAATAATAAAGGTGGAAAGATGACGTCATAAAAAATCAAAATTGAACTTAAAAAGCCTAACTTAGTTTATATGTAGTTTTATTTACATATTCACACTCGGAAGAGCAGTATATAACAATTTAGTCCAACTAGTCTGATCATGTGGAGTTCCTTTAAGCTAACTTTTGAGTAAAAAAAAAAATCAGAAATTCACATGAAAATGAAAAATTCAACAAAATTTAACATTAATTTTGAAAAAAAATACTTATTTATGTTTTATGTGAGAGAATCAGATCTAGAGAAAAAACAATGTTGAAGTAGCAAAAAATCCTAGTAGGTTTGAGCTGCTAAATAATCTCTTCGCAGTTAATGTAGAAACGCACCAACTATTTAATTTTCAAATGGAATTGATTGAACTCAATTGTAATGACAGACTGAAGTCAAAGTATGAAGCTGTGTGTGTTGTACAATTTCTGCAGATAACCTCAAACACAATGCCTCAGGTTCCCGAGCTAATCAGACGCTTTCCACGTTTAAAAGAACTTATTTTTGAGATATACATTTTTCCTCTATAAAGATGAGCTAAACATTTGACATAAGCCTCAGAGCCTGAGCCCAGACATACCAGGTACCTGACATGCACTTCATATTAGATTAATGAAACTAATCCAAAGTGATTGCTTTCTTTCAATACTTTTTATTGATACTCCAAGGTCTGTACTTGAACGGTTGATTCATTTATTTATTTTCTTACTTCATTAGCTGATAGAAAAAATCTATTTCGATAATTAAGTCAAAAGGTAACGAATAGAAAAGATGCATGTAATTATATTTAAATTTTATTTAATTAAATAATGTCAAAAACGGTTTTTTTATTATTTTAAATTCTATTTTGCATGCCTGCAATATCAAGTTATAGAAGTGTTTGTTCCATTTTCAATTTTAATGCAAGACATGTTAGGGTCATTATGAAAACATTTGTCTCGTTCAAAGTTGACCCACAATTTTGTTGTCCTTTTAAATTTTGGACCTACTGTGTATTACAATTTTACACCTGTATTTTGGATCGT
The DNA here is from genome assembly GCA_963680855.1 of Lepeophtheirus nordmannii. Lineage (NCBI taxonomy): Eukaryota > Metazoa > Arthropoda > Copepoda > Siphonostomatoida > Caligidae > Lepeophtheirus > Lepeophtheirus nordmannii. The sequence goes on from OY804518.1 coordinate 14,443,910, forward strand.
TGTATTTTATACATTTAAAAATTTAATATTAACTTTTTATTTTATAGAAAAGACACTCTATTACAAAATAAATCATAACTGCTATTTAAATTATAAAACATTTGTATTTAATTTTACTATTTTTAAACTTACGTTATACATTTTTTAAATTATAGAGTTCACTCTCCAAATAGTTTCAACTACAAATGGGATTTTTAATTTAGATTCTTTAGTTACATCAAAAAATCAAAATCTCGTCTATTAACAATACATTTGTGTTTGAAAAAGTCGCTATAAAACATTTTTATTTCCTAAGGTTCGTATCTTATTTTTAAACTTGGATGTTAAACAAAATAAATTGCATTGTTGAGGTCATCAAAAAACTTACTTACATTTAAAATTGGAATTGATTTATAAATATGCACCTACTATTATGTAGATTTACCAAATATTATACGAAAATTATTTTGCGATCGAATAAAGTTTAATTAAAATATTTATTCCTAATTTACAGTTTGTTAAATATTTATTTAAATATTTCAATTTATAAAATAAATTGATAGCCATTTAAAAGAAAATAAATTTATTTTGTAGAAATCTTGAACAAAGCCTCGCGAGTAATTAATTTCTTTATTATACATTTTTTACTGTATTTTCTGTTGCTCATACCTAAGAATATATTTATACCATGTACTAATATGAACGTACAAGGATTTAAACACTAATTTAATGGTATTGGAAACAAAATATTGAAGCTGAATGAAAGAAAAAATAGACAGAATTAGAAACTGCTATGTATTTTTTTGTTCTTTAATAATATTTTATTTCACATAATGATACACAAAATTTAAGAGTATATATATACATAAATACAAAATAATAATAATAATTACAACTCCAACATGTTAGACAAGGGAGTTAGATCTGTACAGACATCATTGTTTCTTTTATTCTTCCTCATTACAATTAAGAGTAAAACATATAAAAACAAACACCCCGCAAAAATATACAAAAAATGAAGAACCAGAAATTAATAGACTTAATGTTGCAAGTCTGTATCTTAACCATTTCTGTTGTGATTTGGGTTATCTATAATCGTTATCTAACAAGTTCTAATGTCATAATTTTCTATTTTCTTTAGGCGTTCCATACGTCTCTTGACCAGAAGTTTTGGAGACATTGCTGGTTATCAGAATGTTCATTTTACTTTTTACCACCTTCCGATCAAGAGCTTCATGAGCTTTATAAAACGGAACAAAAGCATCAAGCATAGAGGTTTTTTCCATTATCTATTCATTATTACATCATTACAATGTGTTGATTGTAACTATAAACAGCTTTGAAGCTGTATGTCATACTTATCTTTTCCTTGTTTGTGAATTAATTTTAGAATTCCCTCATTCATGAATGATGGAGCGTATCTTTTTTTAAAAATACATCATCGAAGGTTTTGAGAAGTGTATATTTTTTGCAGTTTACTGCTGACTTCGGAGTGTGGTAGGAGTTATCTTTTTGATCTCTCCATTGCTTGCAAAAAGAACATCGTTCTTGTTTTAGACATATCTGGTATAAATAATTGCAGCTGCAAATAAAAGGTAGTCGCTTCATTACAGAGGAATCCAAAGTCATTTAAGATGATTTCATTACTGTCTCGCGTACTGGAATTTATCTGGTATTTTTCCTGGTATTTGAATGAATTTAAGTTATCATCTACAAGTTTTAAATTTATTTTGATTTGTACTCCCTTGTTCACATATTCTATAAGGCGTTCGATTTCGTCATTGATTATTGTATGGTCTTTGTATCTATTTTTCCGTATTTTATTAAGCAATCCATATTTTGTTTGTATTTCTTATTTCTTTCTTTCTGAAGAAGTTAGCTACGTTTTACAGTATTTTTATATTTCTATTTAAAGTTCCTTTGCTATGATCAAAATTATTATGCCAAATATATCACGTATGTGTAACCCTGGATTTTGTTTGGGCGTCCTGAGTTACCAAGTGTATTTAAATATAAACTGTTAATTGTAAATGATTTATGAAGTATTAGAAAAAAAAATGTGAGAATTGGTCTTGAAAATGACACAAAAGTCTTACGAATTTGACTGGATATGTAACTTTTGATTAAGAACTTTAGAACCAAAAACAATAGTTAAAGGGCTAATTTTTTTGCATCCTAGGTATTATTTTGAACATTTTATTGACATAGTAGTGTTTTTTGTTGAAGTTTTTTTTTCTATTGGGTAATATTGCCATCGGATTTTTTTTTTTTTTTGGCTTTTTCCTGATACCTATCTATATAATTATTATCATACAGGTAATGCTTTGTACAAAATAAGACATGGACAAATATTTTCTCCTTCCCCTTTTTTATAGTAATTTCTATCATAAATAATTAATTGATAAAAAATTGTAAAAATATTTTTTGGAAACAATTAATCAATTCCAGAATTTATAAATAACCCAGATAATAATGAAGTACCATCTTCAAAAATTCCACAGAGGAAGTATATGATAAATTACAAATTTACATAAAAGATGGAGCAAAACTATAAAACTCACAAGATATTAAAAGAATATTAGAGTCTCTGGAAGTTTAAACAACGAGGGTTAAAAGTGTTTTTAGCTTAACTTATTAATGCACAAATATAACAAATGCACTATTTACTATAAAAAAAATTCCAAAAAATGGAATTACTCTAATTTGGAACACAAATGTTAATTTATTAAGCTAAAGTAATAATCATGTAATGTTGGGAAGTCTGTACAACAACAAAAAAATTTGTATTTTCTTTTTACATTTTGTAATTTTCAATCATATGGTGATCACACTAAATCCTCTCCCCCCCCCCTTCAAGAATATATTATGCAATATAAATATATTTACATTTACAAACTATAATTTATACTGATTTATGTTTTCTTTTTTTTTCTTTGGTATGCTCAATGTAACAAAATATTTGCAAGAATATAAAATAGTTATATTTATTTATCAAAAAATTGATATAAATTATAATCTTTTAATAGAATCAAAGTAATCGATTCTCCTTTCTCCTCATTCATTTTTTCATATTTTTTTGCATATATATATATATATAGTAATGAAGCGTTGTCCCACTAACATAAAAGTAACCCTGTAGTATGTTGTCAACTATGTCATTCTTTAGAAAAAATACTATTTTTCATATTAACATGATAAAGTGTGACTTTTTGAATACGAATTAACTGTTCTTAAGCTATTAACAGTTTCCAAATACTCAATGAAAAACAATAGAACAGTTGGGAAAAATTTATGCACTAACAACTGATTTATTTTCTTTTTCCTTTTGCTTAAAATATTGGAATGTCATTAAAAATTTTATACACTACGTATATGTAAATATAAGTAGTGTGCGGCCAAGACCTGAGACCAAGATTGAGGGAGGAATTGAGATCTAAGTATAGACAAAAACAAAAAATAAACAATTTTAATCTATATTTTGGCTTTGGCATTTACTTTGATTATTTCTAATTACGGGATAAAAACCTTCAGACCTTGATCTCAAGACAAAAATCAATCTCAAAAACCATATTATTAAGAACAAAAATAAGAAAAAAAGATTTATTTGTCTGTTTTCTTGGGAAAAATATCATGAAAATTGATGCTCCAATTACAAAGATGGGATAAATGATTTGCACAAAAAGATTAGAATAATTTTGATTCTTATTGTTTTTGTTTTTTATCAAAAAAAGGGTATAAGAATTAGAAAATCTTTCGATCCCTTCGTTATTCCTATATTATCATTAAATCTTATTTTTTAAAAAAACTTATTCAAACAAATTTATCAATTCCTAAAAAACAAATAGTTTACCTACCGTGTTTTTATTAAAAGTTGGTCAAGTTTTTTTTTGTTTTTTGTGTCATTGTTTTTGGAAAAACTATATTTTTTTTTGTTTATATTTCAATTATAAAACAATTACAACTTTTTTGATAGAAACAATTTAATTTATAATATTCACAGATATAGAAAAAAAATTTCCCTTATTCTATTGATTTAATTTCACAAAAACTATTTAATAATCTGATTTTATTTATTTTTTAAAACTAGGTTTATTATTATATATAATTTGGGTTTCTATACAAACTATCAATTTATACAATAAATGTTCATTAAATCTTATTGATTTAATCCCTACCACATTTGCCATAGAAGATACAATTTACTTTAATTTTTTATTGATTAGAATTTTACTTTGTAGATAGAATCATTTATGCATTTCTTTTCCCAAAAGTAATTAACTAATGTGAAAAGGGTATATTACAATATTAATGAGAGAATATCAAAGAACTATTCAATGTAATGACTGTATAATTTACCTACAAAATTACGGAATTGAAACACATTTCATAAGTTTAAAATTTCTTAAGGTTTTCATTATATTAAACTTTTTTTTAGTAACACTTTACATAAAATTAAATTACATAGTTTCTGAAAATAAAATAAAATTGGGGGAATATGTTAGTATGTTTTTACCACATAAAAGTTATCCTGACACACATCTGGTATTCGAAAAAAAATAACTGGGAATCCATTATAGTTAATTTGAATGGTTTATAAAATGTGTAAATATAATGTTTTAATTTTTTATATGAAATATAAATATATGTTTTATTAAATTCTTCAATTATTGTGTTTCTTTCTTTAGTTATCGGTGTAAAAAAATAAATATGCACATTTCCATTATTTATTGATTGATTATTATTATTTTTTTAAAAGTAAAAGCTTCAATTTAACCTTACTAATTGTTATTTTATAGAAAAGACTTAATCAGACACGTATATGTACAAACTAAAATCGCAATAAAATCATTTGTCAGTATACACCCTATGTTAATTTTAAAATAACAGAAGTCAACAACTTTGTTTGTAGAAAGGATATGGATGTAATCAACCTAAGCTTATGACTTTTACATACAAGGAATTCATGGTTCAATGGAAATAGTTGCAAGCCACAACTTGTACCACAAAAGGGGCTTATATGCTACGTGGGTTTTTCAAGGAGATCTAAAAGCGTACCAATGATTGTTATATTCCAAAGGCAAAGTCCTATAGAGCCAAATATATCGTATTAGCGACAGGGTTTGGTTGGAGGAGATCCAAAAGATAGTCGTGGTGGAGTTCAAGCAAAAACAAAAACAAAATTCAGAAGTTATTGAGGCAGCTAAAGGATAACCGTTGCATAACTAATAGAAAAATCTGCTTAATTATATAATTGTCTAAATGGATGATGGTAAACGATGTGCAAGACGGATTCCTAGTTGGCTTACTCGAACCCATAAGGATGAAAGATTGAGATGTGTAAAAACACATCTTTACTGCCTTATCGGAACCATCCTGGATACTTTCAAACAGTTGCAACAAATGTAAAAATTCCTGGAAAATTCTCTCCTTCCTGTTAGAAAGGAAACAAAATTGTGAACATTCGTTATCCTTTTTTTATAAAATGATAGATCGGTATGAGTTTATACTATAATGTAACATATTTAAATATAAGACAAATATATTTGTGTTTTATAGACTCAATTTCTGGCTAAAATATAAAAAAGAAAAAAAGCTTGTTCAAATTTTAAAAGGAATCTTGATTATTAGACAAAAATGGTCTCACTTTTTTGGACATAATGTGTATGTGGTTAGAACTAGTTCAAATTTTATAGCTCTAGGATTGGATATTTTTTTTTTATGACCATTCTAAATCTAACAAAAAAATAGAAATTATTTAAAAAAAATAATTTTTTTTGTTTATGTGACAGCCTTTTTATTTTGAATTGAATGTAAGTTTTTACCTTTTTTTAATCGTCGAGTACAAAGCTTAAAGGGTTTATATATAAATAAATAGTCCAATAATGTAGTGATTTTGTGACATTTTGTCCTCTTTTTGTTGAATGATAGCAATATTTTTTTGCTACCATGGATCAATTAATTTACCTGTTAAATTATTTATAAATACATATGAAATTCACAAACATTTTTTACTACACTTATATAAGGTGAAACATTATTTTAAAATAACTATAATTCATTTTCGAATTTATTTTACACTTGATTTATTATTTTAACTTTCTAATAAATGTATAAATTTTTGTATTTTTCTTAGAAAACTATATGTACTCAACAAGTTTAACCAAACACACTCTAGTATTTACTTTTTAGAAGTTGGACTAAATTTACATAACATGTACATAAGTTAATTTTAAAAATAAAAAGCACGGAGTAACCTTGGTAGCAGACCGTTTCCCAGTGACAGAATAACACCATAGTACATTACAATAATGACTTTCTATACTATAGTTTGTAAGAAATGTAACCATTCATAGGCTTACTCGTAAAGAGGAACACTCAAGGGCTTCCCCTAGGGATCATTATTTCGATTTGGTGTATTCAAATTTAGCATTATATTTACTGACCATATGAATATATTAACAAGTATAAGGAAGATGAATAATATTTCCCATATTTTGGCTGATATGAGTGGATCACAGTCCCAACTATATCCAAATTTGAGTTGAGTTCCATTTAAAGATGCAACGTCATAAAGTTGCATTTGTAAGCCTGGAAAGTTTAGACCAATTACCAGTGAGCCCACTTCTTGTATGCTTGGATCATTTGTAAATATTTGATTGTTACAATACTAAGAGATTTTCTTTGAGGGACTGCCTATCATGTAGCCTCGTCCATAGGCTCTATCAATTTCACTTGGAGTGTACCCAATTTTGATGTAGGGCCTAAGAACACTTTCACCCAAAATAGGCTTCGGGGTCGAACCGTTTAGTACTTGACCTTCGACCCTTGTAGAAATTGAAATTAAAGTCCATTTAATTTTGTCAAGTTGGAATTGAAGGTTAAAAGCTGCTCCATTGAGAAGAGACGCATGATTTTTTAGACTTTGACACTGGATCCCAATGTAGCTGACATTAATACTTGAATGTATGGTGGAATTTTCTCCAGGACTTGAGGATGAAGTAATAGTGGGTACTACGTCCGTCGATATATCCACACACTCTATGACATTTCCGAGTTCTTTTTGCGCAATTAACTCGTAGAAGTTTATCCTTACGGGACCATTAAGCTGCATTAGAACAGCGGACCCATTAAAATCATAAGGACTTGGTTTTGACTCTGAAGACACCGTGGAAACCTTGTCTTGAGCTAAGGACAATCCAATCCCTAGTATTAAAACGATCAAAGAATTCTTTAAATGCATCATCTGTCAAAAGGAGGATCAGCAACCAAACAAAACTCCCCCAAAGTGGATTATTCTTTAGCAGTGATATATATTTATAACTCAAGAGCATTCAGTTTTTTTTGTTAAGTAGAACATAGAAATTAAGAATAAATATACCTAGAGTTTTAAAATATATACGAAAAAAGTACAGATAAACCGTGTATTTGTTGTAATGAAAAAATTCCCATCACACCCAGAGGGATACAAGTATCCCATAATTTCTTAGAAAACGGGTTGAGTTACAATTTTTTTATGAAATCAAATTAGGTTAGTATGGTCACTCTGACCTCAAAAAACATAACTTCCAGTTAAAAATACTTTCTGATGCCTTACGGGTTTGAAAGGGTTAAATTATAAGAAAGAAGGGAGGTGGTAATAAATAAAAGAGGAGGGAAGAATAATCAAGAGACATACTCAAATACTTAAACATACTTTAGTTTCAGTTTAACAGGTTTATAGACACTCATGTTTTTTAGTTTATTGGTTTTTTTGGGGGAGCGAGAACTCGGCCATAGCTGAGAACTTTATCCGAGGAAACATCAAACAATATTTTTAACCATCTGTAACAACAAAGTATCATCGATTTTTATATAGTTCTTATTCAAATTCAATAATGTGGCTCCCTCCCTTTAGGTCTAGGTCATTAATCTATAACTTTTACAATTATCCACTTACACGACCGTCTTTACTTTTGTTTTCCATTGAAAAGTTATTCAAGTGTTTTTTCTAAAAAGCATACTTTAAAACCAGGACTTTTGTTGCCAACCTCAAATTCATGTTTAAAGAAAGATTTTTCTTCTAGTCATTGATATTCATGAACCATAACTAAAGATAGTTATTTTTATTATTATGCTACTCCATCATTTTACATGATGTTTGTTTTGAGAACATAAAATTTGAACGTATAGATATTAAATAAAGGGCTTTACCATTGCTAGCGAATTAAAGTTGCTTATAAGTTCAAAAAAATATGTCTACAGTAACTGTTTACAAAATGTATCACTAATGCAACCAATCACGTCAAGAAATTGGTTGCAATTATTTAGTTGAAATAGTCACATTCATATTCTAATTTACGTCATGAGCAAATAAAATAATTCAAAATTGGATGATAATTGATAACTATAATCATATTATTAATCTGGTTTTTAATGAACAAAATAATTTTTGAATTTAAAATTATGGTTCTATAAAATTATTAAGTGTGACGACAACCAACTATGTATTCCATAATAATTACATTTAGATGGAGCTAGATTCCTCTATATCTGAAGCAAATTGACAATGATAAATTATTTTTTAAAAACGAAGACTATAGATTGAAATTTTTTAGTTCTCCTATGTGCTTCTAACTCCTCTGCCTATTGACAAAGTATCGTTAATGATCATTTAAAACCTTTTATATCTATAGATGACTATAAAAGGATTTCAATTAGTGATTTAAAAAACAATTGTTCTGTAAAAATCAATCTATAGATATTGAAATTTACTAAATTGATTCCTACTACAATGACTCTATTAAAACCAAAACATGAAGAACAACATTTTTCGGATTTGTTTTCACAAATCCTATAAACCCTCACATCATATCTCATCCTTTCCTCTAAAGAAGAGAAAGAAAAAAAGGGCCAAAATATTTTTATTGTTTAACAAGAAATAATTTGAGATTAACAAATAAACTTTCAGAACAGTGGAGAAGTATTGAATTATTTACAATTGAGTGCTATATTTGAATTGTCACTTTTATATATTTAAAAGAAAATCCAATTTCAATAATTTTCTTTTTTTATTTCAATTTCTATATAGAAATATAAAGAACATGTTTTGTAAGTGTTACATTATTTAATTTTTTTGATTATCTCTAAAAATATTCCAGAATTAAAACATGATCATAATTTGGTCTATGCTTTATTCTAACTATTTCAAAATAAGACCAATTCAAATGTAACCCGTCAACACAAAAATAAGCAAGGATGATATTTCTCCAAAATGAGTCTGAATAATCATTTTTCATTTCTATGGATAAACTATTCAGATTAATTCTTCGGAGGCGTCGAAATTGCACATAAAAAATTGTACAAATTCTAGATCACGGTAAGACAAGACCTAATATGTTGTAGAGCAATATTATAGAGTAAGTGCTTTCGAAAATTTTATTTGCAACAAGATTAAATTTACAAATTAAATACGTACCTTCTCTATTTACAAACACTATTATTGTTCCTATGATATAGAAAAAAAATTAATAGCTTGTTATTAAAAAACAATTACCCATTTGTCTTGATTGGAGTTATTCAAAGTGAATATTTTTTTTTGTTAGGGAACTGAGGAGGAAACAGTATAGTCCAAGAAATTAAAAAACCTATGACTTGAATCAAAACGAATATTAAAAAATTTACACTTTTATTCATTATTGATCTTAAATTGATTAATAATCAACTGATTATATGCAGGGTTATACTTACATTGAATCAGAAAATGAGTTCAATGTAAATATAATTTTTTGGGAATGGTTTAAAATTTTTTTTGAAAGACTAAACCAACTTCAATAATGATATCGTTAATATTTGAAATGACAAATTTTAGTGTTAATTTCACATATACATAGGTATGAAACAACCAAATCAAGAAAAAGATAAATTTACAAATTATTTTTTTCTTTCATTAACTTATTCAGCTCAATATTTTAGAAGAATTCACTCAATGATGGACCTTATATTCTTACATTGATAAAAATATACCTAAATTTTAAATATACATAGTATAGATCTTTTATTTGATTTATGAGACTTTATTTGGCTCATATATGGCCACAAATAGAATTATGTTCTTTTATTAAATTTTGACAAGGAGTTACTTCATTAATTTTTAGTGCAATTTGATACACCTCTACTGAAATTAACATAATAATTTATTGAAATAAAAGGAAGGTAATGAGTTAGTTGAAGAATATAAATTTAATCCAAAGTTGTATTTTCAAAATTCCATTTTGCTCGATTTTGTGTTGACAAATATACCAATAGCATTAAAAAATCTTTTAAAGGATGAAGATATTAAGATTTTTAACATTATTTTACGTATACATGAAAAAATAGAGAAACTGAAGTGGCTTTAATCTCAAAACAAGATTTTTTTAAGATTATTTTTTTGTCTTCATGCTCATTTTTCTTGAGATTAACAGATTCCATTTACATTTTAAGCCCATTTAAAAAGATATAATATAAAATGTTTCAAAATATGTAATACTGTTTTTAGCGTATTACTGATTGTCTTCTTCTTTTTTGTTAAATTAACTCAAGTTATTATACACAAAGTACAAAAAGAATGATCATAAAAATGAAAATAAAGTAACTTTGTAATGAATGAGTGAAAAACTACATACTTAAGTTATATTTTCAATCTAACAAATTCTATTTTGTTTATTTTGTAGATTTTTAATATTTTGATCTCAACTCTATCTGTAACTTTTGATTCAACTTTTAACCCAAATATATACCTATAAATAATTAAGACCTTTGAACTAAAATATTAATTTCTAGTCTATTTTTTAGCAATATGTAAGTATTTCTTAATTTTTAGCTCAATGATGACAACTGCAAAGAAAAAAAAAGAGTTCTTATTACTATTTGACTATTTAATTCACACACGTTTTGAATTTCATATGTTTAAGTATGGTTTAATTATGATGGTTTAATATTAATCAGGCCATGTAGGGTCATTTTCTTCAGATGCAATCGTTATATGTACATATTATGAATAAAATGTGTTATTTGAAAACATTTCAAGTTCTTAATTATTTCTATTCATTTCCATACTTATTTAAAAATATTTTAAAAGGTATTTTTCTTAATTAATTTAATAGAGTTGCATGATTGATTAAAAAATCAATATTATTAATCAGTTATAAAATATATTCAACTCTCTATAAAAATGCTGCTATTATAAAAAAAATTATTTGAAAGATAGTATCAAATACAATTTTTTTAATTTAACAGAAGACATTAAATACTTTGAGTAATTCATTTCTAGGAGTCATTCATATATTTAAGTAAATTGTATAATTGTTTATTATAGGTTGATAAATTATATTTTTTTATAATTGTATACATTATGAATCTTTCTTTTTTTCTTAAGTATCTTTAAGAAATTAAACCAAAACGCTGTTAATTATTCAGTTAATATTTATATCAAACACATAGTTTGTTTTTCATAATTTACTTGTGATATTATATTACAAATAATTTTTACAAAATATAGGATATCCAATTAATTAAATGTCGGCATTTCATTTGGATCAAATACTATCAGGCAATTTGTGAATTATATAGATGAAATTAATAAATGATAAACATTTACGGACAAAATGCAAAACCACTTAATTTTTTTTTAAACTAATTTTAAAAGAAAAAAATCATATTTAAAAAGATAAAACTAAGATGAATAAGAAATGACAATTTTGAAAAGGACGGAAGGAAGTCTATATAAATTAGATTACATGACTTATAAATAAATAAATATTTAATATTTTAAAAATCAGATTGTAGATGTATGATTTAAGTATTTTTTATAAATGATGTTTTCTTAGATGACCATTCTTAGTCCTTGATAGGGATTCATTAGATTGAGGGTCATACAGCGTTTCTATTAGATAAGAGAGTAGAATTGTCATAGAACTACAAGCCCAGGAGTTGTCAGTTTACCATCCACGATATCTTTGCTTATTCCATTTTGAATTACAATGTTTGAAGGAAATGTTTTCTTTTTAGCACTATTTTTCTCAACTTCTTCCTGTGCTTCAAGAATTTTTTATCCAACTTCTAAAAAGACGTGTGAAGAAGTCTACCAATCACCTACCTTCAAGCTCATAGTTAAATGTATTTACATATGTATTAATACTTATTTAACCAAATTCAAGTCATTTTACACCAGAAACCTTCAAACTTTTTCCTTCATTGGCCTATTCCTGAATAAAAATGATCTTCATACCTTTATTAGATCAGACTCTGGTTATTTTGAAAATTGGTACGACATAGACCTCTAAATAAAAAAAAACAATAAAACATTTCTGAATAATACCAAAAGTATTTTTATTGAAACAAAATGTAATAAAGAACCGATTGAGATCAGATATATCACAATGAGATTGATATCCCTGTGTAAAATAGATTAATCTTTAATTCCATTTATCTTCTATCGTATAAAAATTATACGTTTATATATGTTTACTATAGACAAAGGGTAGAGATAAAGATATTTTATTTATTTACTTGGTGATTTATATAGTGTAGAAGTAATAAAATAAAGAACATTTAAAACGATAATTGCAGCTTAATGAATTGACTCAATTTAAGCTATAACTACATAATTAATTCTAATACAAACTTTTTAATGATGTTGAGTATTTGAATTTGATGATCATCAATTTTGTTATAAGATTAAAATGTCAATTTATGTGATAACATGAAAAGTATCACTTAATTATTCTTCAAGCATTTTATCACTTCATTGTGAATATTATGACGTCTTAGTTTGAAATTTGATATTTTTCAAAAAAAACTTTTAAAAAGTTAAGATTATACTAATGAGTACTATTTAGTAAAATTGTAATCAGTAAATGTCGATTTGTAGATTTTAACATGTAATCAACAAATTTGAATTTTGTTAAAACTTTAATTCATGATATCAAACATGAGTGAAAAGTTTACCTATCATATGCATAGATTTCAAGGACAAAGTCGATCCCTTTTTTTAATCTGAAGATGCTTACTTACTCACTTCTTACCTTTATGTGCAACATATATTTTTTTTCCCCTCAACTGTAAAATATTGAGTAGATATAATAAATATTAGTACATACATTAGGCATTGTTCCTACCTAAAGTCAAATTACAGATGTTACACGACCATAAATGTAACCACGTACATATTTTTCTTACTCAATAGTTTTAAATGGACGAGAAAACAACACGATATGTCATTAGTACTTTTTTTGTACAGATGCTAGCAAAATTTAAATTGTTTTAAAGCTATAATCAATTCACATTTTGTGAAATTGTCGTTTAGAAATACATACATACATATGTAGTCATTTCATTTCCATTACTACGCTATTATTATCCTTTGATACATCAAAGACATTTATGGCTAGATCATGATGTAATTATGGATTTACATTTATACATACGCCCATTAAGGTCCAATGACGTAATCATTTGTGGCAAGCAATAAATTTCTATATGTCCTTAAAAACATATAACTTCAAGTAAATTATAAAGACACTGGATATAAATAGCTAAATAATATCTATGTAGATAAATGTACTTATAATAAAGCAAGCAAATTTATGAGTTTTAATTACTTGTCAAAAAAATAATGAGACTAAATCTTTGTTATGTCTACATATGGTACTGATTGCACAAACATTGATCGATACACAAATACATTATATGTTCATTTTAGTTTATCATTGAATAATAACAACGGATTGGATTATTTGTTAAATGCATCTTGTGAATCTGCACGTTTTTTTATGATAATGTAAAATAATGATGCACTCATTTTATTTGAGTGTGTTTTTTTCTAAATTGCAAAATACAAAGATTCATTAATTATTAGTTGATTTTTTTTGTTTTTGTTTTTTTCATTTCGTTTTCTAATAAATTATTCAATTATGTCTGTACTGTCCTTATTAAATATAAGTTAATAATAAAAATTATCAAATAAGATCAATGGGTTTTAAAAGTTATTTCTGAATAGCGTTTAAAAGTCATTTAACATAATATTTTGAAAAATGTCTGCTGGTTAAAAGTTTTTTCTTTAACAGAATTGTAATAATTATTTACACTTTATTACTTTTTATGAAAGGGTTGTGAATTATTTTTGGAGATGGGAAAATAGATATTACTTATTTATTTAATTCCGTTATAATGACGTTATGCTATAATATAAAAGAAACTGTTACTCAGTAACAAATTAATATGTACATTCATAATTTTCATAGTTTCTCGCTTATGAACTAAAATGATGAAATAAATAACTTTTTGTAATAATCATAATTCATTATTATATAGTTTATGAATTTAATAACATTATGTTCATTTTGGTATTCATCTCAAAAAATTAATAACAATTGTTCACTCTGTGATTAGTAAAGCTTTTAATTTATCTGAAAAAAAGAAGAGAATTTCAATGACAAATTATTAGAGGCTGTGAGGGAAAAAAGAGGAATAAAAAAACATATAAAAGGCGTCTGGAACTCAATACTCACCAATACACAGATATATGTAAATTTTATCCAAGTATTGCGTAACTTAGTTTATTTTGCAAGTGTTTTTTTTTTCCTTCAGATGACATTTGAGCATTTGTGTTCCTTCCTTCATCCTCATTCTCAAAAAGGGAATCTATAACACTGTTATTTAATAAATAACTTTTGTTTTGTTTGGTATGAAGATAAATTTTTTGTCAATTAAAGATACTTCTCGAAATCATTTGAGCACTCCCATCCCTACTAGGATGTATGTACATCAGAGTTGGAGAAGTACGGATGCTGCATCCGTGCTTCTCAAACTCTGATATGTATTTAATAATTATTATATAATTTTTTAGGTGGAATAAAAAAGTTGAAAATTCCTATTTTATACTTTAGATCTTTAAGAGAAGAAGTCAAATCCCTATGTACATATTCAGTGGACCAGTCAATTTTGTTCGAGATATAAAAATACTTTCATTTTAACAATTGTTTTGTATGCTTCAATTTCCTTCTTTCAATGTACGAGTTTGTTTCTATAAAAATAATAATGTTGATTTGATTCTAATGAAAGTTTAAGTTGAGTCAAAAGCAAAAAGAAATAGTTATGACGTTTAATTATTATTATTAAATAATATACCATGACATAAATGGAGTAATAACCAATATACAATCAGGAGTTCTGACAGTTTAGTCGATTTAGTTATACGAATAAGATATTTTACCACTACTTCATAAGAACGAAATATTTGGTGCTTCTACTCTACTTGGAAATTTTACATCTACAATGTACATAAATTGAATATAATCAAATAAAGAGATCATAAAAACGTTTAATGGATCCAAAAATATTTATTTATTTTTCAATCTGTACCCACATATTATAATAGGTGTACTTTGTAATTTCGACCTATGGGGTTTATTTTTCTGTTATTGCTTATGCATTTTTTAACTTCAAAAAATATGTGACTGATGAGTAAATGATGATTTTTGATTAGCTATAAGGACAATTAAAAAATGCATTAGCTGTAGTTGGAGTCTCGGTAAAAAAGTAAGTAAGGTGCTATAAATACTTGTGTGGGTCTTTATAATGTAATTAGTGCGTTTTTTATTAATACAATTCAAATCTGATATTGTAGCTTTTGATAGATTTAAATACATTAATAATATTCCATGACTTTATCCATTTTTTATTTAAATAGTTATATAAAAATTGAATCAAGATCATTAGAGCTTTATATCTTGCAAAGTGTTTTGCCTACATTAGAAAACTAATAATTTGTGCAAATTCATATATTCCTTAACTACCTAATTTTTCATTCATCTACAGAACAAAATATCAAATGTAAACGTTGTCATACATTATTTTCTTCGCATAATTTTAATGACAAGGGGCCCTTACGGCCTTGACCTGTCCAATTTGCATGTAATGTGGTAGGCTTGGAAAAGTAAAATGTGCACTTTTGCCAAACAATGTCATTTAACAACTTTACATTATAATTTAGGAAAATAATATGATCACATTTTTACTCTTCTGAGTCATTCGCCTATATTTTTCTACCAGCCAAGCAAATTTTTCCTGAACCAGAGGAATCATGGTTGTGGAGTTCCCCATGAGTCATTATTTGATCTTTACAGAAAAAGTTCTCAAAGTTTTGACTGTTTCATTATTGTTATCTAATTAAAGATATAATAGGCTAAAAGTTATTGTTCTTTCTTCACGAGATTAATTATAATCATTTATTGTAAAATAAGGAATTGAAACTTATTTCTTTTTATTAGTATTGACCTCTGTCAGTTTTATAAATTTAATAACATATTTTATTTGCAGGTCATGAAAAGGTAAATATCGTTTTGATTGATTTAATAGCACAAGTCAAAAAAGAAAAGAAAAGAATTGACTTTTTTCAAAAATCAGTTGAGGTTAATAAAATAATATTAAAAAAGTTCATTGCTTACATTATAAAATAGTTGACATATTATTATTAGTGTAATTATTCCAAATGATTGGATTTTCTTTTTATTTATTTTTCATGCTTATAAATGATAAATTTTAGTTTCTTCTGGTTCTACGTGGTTGAATCATATTTTACTTTTATTATTTATATGTATATACGTATGTTTATATCAAAAAGTAAAAAAAATAAAATAAAAAGTCAGTCGAAGAGATTAAAAATCTGAATGGAAACCCACAAAGCCTTGTCATTTACCAACAATAGAAATATTATTCCATAGGTACAGATATTTATTGATATTTCGAATTTGAATAGATGAATATGAAATTAGTGAACCTTTTTAATCTATGAGCATATGAAAATAAAATATATTTATACGATGATAAAGCCTTGCACTATCCATATTAGATAATTTTGACTAAATATATGTTGTTTAAATATAGGTATATAAATTAATGGGAAAATCATAGATATTCTCTTGATCATTTCATATATTTTTAGCCACATTTATATCATACCAGTTTTTTGTGATGGTTTGTGTTTGACAACAATGTTCCGTGTTTTATGGTAAAACACCAAGATATCACTATTTACAGGGTGAATGCGGTACTGTGTCGCAATCTTATATTTGTGGTAACCCTGTTTCTAGGCGTCGGATCGAGCAACAGCGGACGCCATTTTTTCCGTTGAATCTTTCTCTACAACGTTTACTTAAGAAAGATTCTCGTCAAGATGAATGCCGAAGAGCAAGAATCAAAAAGGGGGGCCATTGTGTGCGGCATCCACGCCGGCCGGACGAATCGCGAGATTGCCGACTTCAACAACATCGACATCCGAATGGTCCAAAACGACTTTTTGGAGGCGGGAAACGATCCCAACAATTTCGACGTGAAGAGGAAGAAGCACAGTCAGCGTAGTGACACTCACAGAGAAGATCTAGTTGATACGGTCCAGAAGATGGTCGACAAAGACCCGTCGCTCTCATTGCGGAAGATCGCGGCCGTCTTCGGCGTCAGCAACTTCCTCGTAAGCAAAATTGTGAAGCAGGACCTCCGCTACACGTCCTACTGCCTTTGTAGGGGCCACTTTTTGACCGAGGCGACCAAGGCAACGCGGCTTCAGAAGGCCAAGGCTCTTCTCAATGAGCTGAAACATCCGCCAGAGCCTCACCTTCTCATCTTTTACTCTGATGAGAAAAATTTCAATCAGAACCAAAAGGTGAACAGAAAAAACAACAGGTGGATCTGCAATGACCCTCAGGATGTCCCTATTGTCATGAAGACAAAATTTCCGCCCACCGTAATGGTCTTTGGCGTTGTGAGCAACGAGGGTCACGTCATGCCTCCTCACGTCTTTGAGGCCGGCCTCAAGGTCAACACCGAGGTGTACCTGGACGTGCTACGCACTGTTGTCAAGCCGTGGATGGATCAGGTGGCCGATGGACGTCCATATGTGTGGCAGCAGGATGACGCACCTGCTCACAACTCAAAAACCACGCAGAGCTGGTGCAGGAACAACTTCCCACACTTCTGGGACAAAACTTTGTGGCCGCCTAGCTCGCCAGACTGTAATCCGCTCGATTATTTTGTGTGGGGTGTGACCGAGAGGGACATCAATCGTACTCCTCACAACACCAGAGCCTCCCTGGTCGCCTCCATTATGGACGTGTTTGCCAATCTCCGGGGCGATGACGTCGCGCACGCCTGATCGCGCTTCCGGCGGCGCCTCGAGGCCGTCATTGATGCTAAAGGCGATTTTATTCTTTGAATCTTCAAAAAGGAAGTCAATAAAGATATCCTGAAAGCTTCATCTAAATCGATTAATTATTTTTCGAGCTACAGCTATTTAAAGTTTTTTTCCCCGGGCGACACAATATCGCATTCACCCTGTATATTAGAAATTGATATTTTTTAATAATTGGGTATTTTTAAAACGGATCCACCTCATCCCCAATGACTCAATGGATCAGGAGTTTTCTAATTTTCTAACAATATCAGCAAAAGACTTTGTCATTTCTTCGTAGAATAAGAGAGCTAATTAGTTTTTCCTTAATTATTTTATCAATAGTCTTCACTCATGATTTTTCTCTGATTTCATCGTTTGTTAGTTTGTAAACATGAAGCTATATTTCTTTGAAAAGTGTACCTATGTAGAAGTAAGCTCGTTTAGCCATAATTATTTTTCTCATTTTTTGAAGGAAACAAATTTAGATAACAAATTTCTTTAACATCAGGAGTGTTATAATTATCATAGTGGTAAGCTTTAACTCAGAAATTTGATATATTTAAGTATTACATCAAACTAATCAGGAAATTAAATAAAATCAAAAGATATAGATGCAAACAAATCACTAATGAAAACACAATTAACTGTTGGAATCAAAAATGGGATCCAAGAATCTAAGGAAGGTTAACAGTAGGCATATTCAGATATTGATCAAAAATAGTTTAAAATCAAAAAATCAATGTTGAGATCACAAATAAGGGGAGATAATAGACGTATCAAAAGATGACAATAGAGGCATTGTTGATATTCAGAGGATAGTCATTCTAATAGTTGTTAGCCATATATGCCTTTTTTCTAATTGTAAGTTTATTTTTTATATTAGAAATATTCACAATTTTCAATATATTCAATATCTATAGATCACATTTCACAACAGTAAGGTAATGAAAAAAGTCTCAGAATACGTAGGTGAATAGACTATTCATCTACGTAATGTTGGACTTCTTGCCATTTAATAGTAGAAATTTTTTTACAGCTTAACAAGAATTAATTTAAGTCCATCCAATCAACGTTCAGAACACTAATAAGGGAGAAGGGAAGGGTAGTAGAAAAATTAACAACTGACAAAATAATAGAATTTTTATATATGTGCAACTACGGCAAAAAAAGTCTGCAGCTGACAAAAAAATTAAAAATGTAATTTTTTAAATTTTATGAAATAATGCTGTGGGCTGCAAATTCTTTAGGTGATTGAAAAGGGATAGTCACCAGAAAATCCTAGGTACTTACTTTATAAACTAAAGATGAATATAAGATAAAGACATTTTTTTAGTTCACTAAGGTATGGAATACCTTATTAATGTTAGTATGTGTGTACACTTGTGTTTTTTAATACATCAATCTTGAAGAACACTTTCATTTACTGAAGGGGCTCATAATGTATTTTTGAGGAATTAACATCTCAAGATATCATAATTATAATATTTGGTTGGAAATTCCTGAACATTTATTTGTTAATCCTGAGTTAAATCTTACTAACCTGTGAATACATCTACTTATTATTTCAAAAACAATTAGAGTAAATGACGCAAGTGTTCAACAACCAGTAAATTTTGGGTTGATTTTGTTCTATACACAGGAAGGGTTAAAAGATGAAATAAAGACTGCGTATCATGTGTAATAACAGTATTTATGCAATACTCAGAACAATCTTAATGATTGATTTTGAAAGCATACCAAACAGTTTGAAATCGTCTATAATATCAACTCTTATTGTATTCTTTTTGCATGTTAAAATGGTAGATTTTGTTAAAAGGGTTTGGAATACCGTGTTATAGAAAATCTGAACTAAACAAGGTAGTTTATTAAAAGAGTGCTCTAGTTTCTGAATAGTCAATGAATATTTACAAATATCAGTTTGATTAATTCGATTTTGCACTATAAAATTGTGTGGACCTTACGTCACTCTCCATAAATCTTTTTCAAAATGTAAAACTGTCAGTATTTAGGTTTATATTTTTATAATATATATGACAAGAATAATCTATGTGAACCATAAATATTATATTATAAGAATAATTGTTGCAATAGTCCATAAAAATGTTAAACAAATTACATATTATATATATCACTAAAGAAACAAAAGTATTGACATGTAAAATTCCTTTTATTTTGTCAATGGAATGAAATAATTCAATTTCTTTCTATAATAAGAAATAACGAACTAGTATTTATAAAATAAAGGACTTGATCATGTGTAGAGTTTATTTTTAAGTGGAAAAAGTATAGTTTAATTGAAAATCTAATTCATAATTCTACTAATTCTTTAAGCAACGCATTTAAACTTCTATTTTAATAGGTAGTTCCTGTTTTAACACAGATGTATGTACAGAACACAATCTTTCAATCTTATATGGAAGTCAGGAAATTTTGTTAATGACTTTTTTTAAATTTTTTGGAAGCTAAATGAATGTGACTATTCATAAGGGGAAATTTAAATTGCTCAAAAATGGATTGAAATTATATATTCTTACAATTTTAAATCCAGCTGAATAAATTATGTGCAAATTAATAAGTTACAAAGCCGTAGACAAAAACAAATAAAAAAAAAACCCTTAAAACAATTTTTTTACTATTGGTCTGGTACTTCCCCCCCCCCTCTCCCCCTAGCCTTGATTCTGTCTTAATCTAAAATTAGATGATCTTAAAAGTAGCTCCACCCTTCGTAATAGAACAACAAAGCAGTCAAAGTGACTGTGTTTCCTTCAATTCATCTTAGATTGGCGTTACTTTTTGAATACCTTCACTAGGGCAATAATCTTTATATGATACGACATAATTGGAAATGACTTATAATACATTTTAGAGGAAAATGTAAAAAGATCCTGGAAAAGAAAGCAATTTCAAGTTGGATTGTGAAGTAGAATAAAACTCAAGCAACTTATTCCAAATGTAGAATCATCTATGTGAAGCATACAGGCTGGTACTCGGTCACAGTTTTTCCATTTGTTCATTTTCTGAAAACTATTCATTTCTCGTTTATTCGTCCATTTTTTAATATTATATTTGGTAGTTGGCAGAAGGACATAGCGTAGAAAGACTGTGTCGAATGAGTTAAAAAACCAACGCCGCCCCTTCAATTTATATAAGGAGCCCTTCGCAGAACTCCAAATAAATGTCCCTGATCTGCAGTTGATTTAGGGTAACGTAGGTCAAAGAAGAAGTTGAGAGACACCGTCACTCCTTCAAAGATAATAAAAGACGCCTAAATATACTTCTGACCCTTGGGTTTGATTTGAGGGAACACAGACTTTGAAGAAGATAAAAAACGCTAATTCCCCTTAAAAAAATATAAGGACTAGTTCTAAGGGTACACACTGTGGTGTTTGTTGGTTTCTTATTTGATCTACAATGGACTGGTGGTGGTTTTTTGATGTCCTACATACCTGCCAATTAATCTGCAGGTTGGGTTACGTTTAGAGATTTTAATAGTAGCGACTTTGGTTTTTTACCTGTCGTAATGTCATACAGATAGATAAATCAAGTCTGCACACCTATGTAATTATCAAATATCTGCAAAAAAGTCAATAACATAAAAAGCCCTTTTTTATTCTAAAAAATGGAAAAGAGCCTGCTAAAAGTAAAAAAGACCATTTTAAGGGCCCTTTCAATGTTTAGGACTTCCTAACGCAGATGAAAAATAAATTCAAGCCTGCTGTAACGGCTACATTGTATTAGCGTTGCACTCTATAATCACATCCGGATACCACACAGCATAAACCTCATAAATGTATTGTATTAATCGTTTCTAGCAAGCAACCACCAAAAATGAAGCTGTTTTAAATGGTTTTCTTGATATATTTTTGTAGTAAGGGCAAGGGTTGGGTTAAATACTATTTGTATTTGAAATGTATTTAAGTGCAATTTTGATATATTTACCAAAAAAGGTATTTATATTTATAATATTGCAAAAGAAAGTATTTGTACTTGTATCGAAATAATAGTATGTACAGTAATAAAAAATGATCCACCTCTAAGTAGTTCTTAAAGGCTGTTCGGCTCTGTAGCAGAACTTAGTTTTAAATAGATTTCATATACAAAAAAATACACCTTATGTTGCTATTTCTATGCATCGAATTGAGTTCCACTATAAATTTATCTATTATTTGGGGTTTTTCATTACTTAGATTATGAATGCAGCTGAGGGGAAGAAATTGCGGATCAAAAAAGCATTTGATCCACTTTCAATAAGGAAACAAGTTACAAATAAATTAAATCAGGACAAAATAATCTTCATAAATTCTTCTTTAACGAATACTACGAACCTGGTTGAAGAAACCACCTGTTGTAAACGACCACTTTCCTGGTTTCTCTTATTGCGACTGCTTGTTACATTTTTGACTGTGGCTCAAAATTTTTATAGGAGCAGCTCGTGTTAGACATAATTCTACTACTCCGAACATAATACTAGGATTACACCATGTTTTGATTACTTTATTGAAATGGGAAAGAGATCGTGAGAACACGACAATTATTCCATTCGAGAGCGTGAGAAATATAAAAATAATAATCATAAAGCAGCCCCTCTGTGATAAAGAAAATTAACACCGTTTATTTTTTTTCCCGTTCATTGTTCATTCGTTTAAAAAATGAACGGAAAGGATGAACGCCATTCATTTTTCGTTCAATGTCTAAGCCTGGGAGCATGTAAGCAAAACCTTTTTAAAAAAATCAGATATAAAAGTTTTTCTCACTATAACTTTTTTCAGATAACTAATATATTATAATTTTTATTAATTTTGTTTCTATTTTTTAAAATAAGGATTCTTTGGTATTTAAGATTTTGTTACGTTTGATTTGTTATTCTACGATATCGATTGTATATAGTATGTCTATGTCTCTACAAGGAATAAATAATAACCATCGTGATTTCAGGTATTTAGATATTTTTTTAGTTATAGCATAAGTATTAAACTCTCTTTAATATTTCTTAAATTTTAATCAAAGACGCGTCACTAAGAGTAAATAATTTATTCTTTGAAAGCTTCATTGTTAAATGTACCTAGTCTAGTAAAATATGCCTGCTAGTCTAGAATATCTTTGGTCTGAACAAAACCATATGTAAGAACCATAATTAATAGGGCATATTACTATGCATATATATATATATATATATATATAAAACATAGATAAGGGGTTTTCAACCTTTTTCCTATGAAAAAGCCACATTGGCATTCCAAATGTATGCTATATGAGCTTTAATAATGAATTTTTATTCTGTAGCGAACCATTTAAGGATTTGTAATATATCATTTATTAAGTGTAAGAATAAAACGAAACAAATATTTGGCATCTTTTTATTATGTAAATAAAAAGTTTGATTTTGGCTGATAGCATATATAAAATATATACATAAAATATATTTAATGAAAAACTTTTTGTATCTTATTTATAATTGTAAGAATATTCAGTTTAGAGTTTGTCATAGAAATTATTAGTATTTCTTGAAGATTCTCATCGTAAAGATTTGATCAGAGCATTAATTATACTAGCTTCATTTTGTAAAAAGTTTGCTCCTTTACACACACATATATTAGGTTGTCAATAATCCATATGTAGTGAACATTAAACTTTAAATTTTTTGAGGATCTTACCACCTTCAAAATTTGAGTGCAGTAGTGGATTAAAATCAATGGTTCCAATTCAATGTCTACTATTCTAAGGTAGTATGTTTCCTTCCTTCCCAATTATATAATAAGTTCAAACTACAGGAATTTTTTGAATAAAGTTTCATTAGAAAGTAACAAAACAAGTCTTAAATGAAAGATCAAAATAGTTCTAATGACATTGTATAATGTTTTGTTGTAATTAATACTGATTTTATCATATCAGATGATTAAAATTAAAAGAAAAGAAGGGGCCTTATATACAGTGTATTTTTTTTTCTTCCTTTATTTCAATAAAAATACGTGTTATAGAAATGTATTATTAATACTTTTAAAGAATGTTTATTCAACTAAAAAAGTTGTAAAATAATAAACATTATCTCTCAATGTATTTGAATGATAATGAAAGAAGAATATGAAAATTTCAAAAAATTCTCAATTTTCTAAACTTTGAAGCTTTGAGCGACCTCTAAATGTTAAAAAAATCAAGTTTTCCACTAGTATATTGATTTGCACGACCATAGATACAAATTTGGGGGATAAGACCTTCAAAAAGTTTAAAATTTAATGTTCACTACACCTGGGTTAGTACCCTAATATACATATGTATTACCAAAAGTTTTAAACATAGCAGATTCTTGGTCTTTCTTATATAACATTTGTTAAAAGCAGCACATAAAAATATTTATTACCAATAAAGAGCAAAAAGTGGATTTTAGCTCTACTCATGGAACCAACTCTGGATAAACGAGTAAACAACTATCCAGTCAATATGTATTGAAGACCACATTGAGCATAATCAAGGGCAGCACGTGGACCAAAAGACGTAATTTGAATACCTCTGAATGCGTTTTTACGTGAAGGCTTCATTTTGTAAGCTGTCTATCTTGGAGACATAATAAACCAAACTTTATAAGAGTCAAAACCCTGTTCATATAAGAGAATAGCTTAGTTTTTTTTTCATTTCAAAAGCTAATAGAGAAAGTTTCTTCGAAGATTTACGGTGAAAATGTGTTCATCTTGCTTCATAACTATGCATTCAACATGGTGTCACATTGGCTTATAAAAAAGTATGTTACTAAAATGAACGCACTTTATACATTTCTTTTATTTAAATCTTTAAAGTTTGTATATTATGCAAATGAAGGTGACTCCTTCAGCTCTTGCACGAATATATATAGGAGTAAATAGTTTATATATTGCCAATCCAAATGAGGAGAATCTATGGATGCGATACATCACCAAACATCACATTTACAAACATGTAATACATTTAACAATTGGGGACTTGTGTCATTCTTAAAACACATTAATCTGCTAGTTCAGACAATAATTGAACTCGAAATAATTCGTGAACAGCACTGACATTTTAAGTATAATAGCAGATTAACTTTACCTCGCTTTGTCTAGTATCAAATCCCATTATAATATTAATTTTACACTTTTTTTTATTATTTTGTTTTCTGTTTGATTAGTAAGCTTAGGTGTATTTTTCTGCCTAATATAATTAATAAAATTCCTGATAGTAGTATGCTTTGTAATGCATTTCCATTAATTAATATAAATAGTTTATTGTCTTCAATACCCTTCATCCATCATCTTTAAAAATATTTATACTTATAACTAAATTATTCCCATTAGTATATATTTTGCTATATGCGCAATATGTTTTTTTCTATATGTAGGTCAAAATAAAGGAAAAAGAACCCAATTATGTAGTGCATACAAGATGTCCTAATTCTTGGAATGCATAAAATCAGTATATTTTTTTTGTTCATTATATTGATTATGCGAAGTAAAAAGGTAAACTGGTTTTAAAGCCTTTTTCATATTCAAAAGTTGTTTGAAGGAACTTTTATTGAGAGTACGTACCTTTAAAAATTTTACTCTTGAATAAAAAGAAAGTTCCACGATTAATTTTTTTTATGAGGGTAAAATTTCAATTCGTCAAAGTGTCTTCTTTAATAACTCAAAAAGCATTACACCATAATGCATTAATGATAAATTGTAACAATTACTGAAAATTCCACAAAACCTGAAATAGTTGTTGTGATTTACGATTTTTATTATCAATTTTGTGTAAATCATTAAATGTACGAGGATGAGTCAAATATGTGACTCCCTATATAGATTGCCAAGGACGTCCATTACTCTATACTATTTTGAATTGCAGACAAAAATTTTGATATCTGCATCTCATTACATGGTTTATCCCTCTAAAGAAGTTCGGGAACACATCATTTGACGAATTTTCAATGATGGAGACTTCCTTGGTGATCAAAATCAAAAAGTAACTTTTATCTCTGAGCTTTAAAGTGCAAACTATTATGAATAAATTCAAGAAATTTGGGAACAACAAAATACAAAAAGTTAACCAAAATTTAGGTAATCAACCAAAGTTTTAACTAGCTCTGGAAGGGATATCTTTAAGAATGTAATGTCAAGTCCAGGGTTACTAGAAAATGTATTAAAAATTATTTGAATATGGTTATATGTAGTTCCAGTTTTATTATGTCTTATTATGTGGGAAACACAATTTTCTTTGTACTTTAGTGTGTGTTCGCATCTAAATACTCATGTCCAATATTTTTTTAAAATATATCTTATAAAAAAGACCTCTCTTACAAAGGAGTACGTTATGAGCAGTGATGTAAAAAACGGCGATTTTTAAGCGTGCGAGTAGTTGTCAAAATGCCTGTTAGTTGAAACCCTACATAATATTCTTTCATCATTCATAAATCATCAAGCTGTTCCTTTTCCTTTTGACATAATAATTCTTGTTATATGTATATTTGTATAATCTATTATAAAAGTTACGATAATATCACACAACCTTTCCTTCGATTTTGATTGAAAACTTTCTTAATGTTAATACCTCTCGAAAAAGTGACTTTATGGAAAAAAAATTGCTCGAACTAAAATATTTATACTTCTATCCTATAAAATGTTTCATCTGTTGACATTTTTAATATGTTTTCAGCCATTTTCTTGAGTTATAGAATAGGTAGAATAATTATAAATATCATTATTAAATCTTCAATCATTGTTTTTAAAATATGCAAATATCTAAAAACTTAAAGCTTTATTTTGTTAATGAATAAATAACCATTATTATCAAACTAGAAACTTCAAGATAATTATATATTCCGAGCAAAAAGCACTATTTATGTACTTATTTTTCTTAAAAATTAATAGAAATAATGAAATTTTAACAAAATTAGCAATATATCCAAAACTAATGTACCGATTTTGAAATTTGGAAAATTTCCTGTTTATTTAAAGTAATATCTACAACTTTAATTTCAATAATATATTTCTAAAACATCAATTTAATTTCATTAATTACTTTAAGTCCAAGAAAAGCTGTCTTGAGCCTGGAACAAGGCTGTCACAGCTACAGTCATAGTATTATAACGACAACAAATAAGCTGGCTTTCATAGTTACCATAACATTTTTGACGTCATCAAGGGTAGGAGCTACTCGCACGCTTAAAAATCGCCGTTTTTTACATCACTGGTTATGAGTTAATATCTTTAATATTTTACGACATCTGCAACCCCACTTAGAAAAAAATTTCATTTTTTTATTTCGAATTCCTTGTGCACAGCTTCCTGTTCATTAAAATAATGAATTTCCATTTTCCTTTTATAAATAATATAAATGATATCAGAGCTGTTGGTAGACCTTTATAACTAACTTGAATAACTATTAATTGTGTATACGTATATTATCATTTTCGTCATTTATGTGTTTATAGTAAAAGCTTTATGAGTTTATGTTACCTCCTGCATAAATGATATATAAGAAATTGAATGGATCGGAGGAATCGGACATTTTTTTACAATACTCATTTGATAGTTGTCTTGCTTTTCTGTATTAAGAGTGTAATTCAAGAGGGCAGAGAGTCATGTTAGACTTCATACCATGATCCTTCAAGAATAAAACGAATGTATCATATTGTTTCAGTTGTTATTGACTTAGTGTTGGAGCTTACATTTAGCGTTTGTATATACATACATCATCGCTAATCATTGAAAATTATTATTTTTAAGTTCTATAACATATTATTGTCCAAATTTTTAATTTAATATATATGAAGGGTTATTTGACAATAGTAAAATTTATTAAATCATATTATATTTTTTTTTTTTTGAAATTGATAGAATTTTGATAATTGTACATATCAAAGCCATGTCGTAATTTTTATTTTATTTGAATAAGTATAGTTACTATGAAACTGGTAGTCACGGAGTAAAGACCTGCAACCAAGAGATCAAAAATTTTATATTGGTACATATATATACCTATATAAAATGTAAAGTAATTTTGGCATGTTTTCTGGTTTCATTCGACTAAATGATTTATCCACAAGATTCTTCACCAAATAATTATTATTGAATATTATGTCATTTGACCCCGTGAAATGTCCCCTGCTTGTAAGTTTTTAAGCTAATGTATTCATTTTTTTTTGCTTTAACCTTTGAATGATTAATTGAATCCCTCGAAGCAAAACCAAGATCTTCAAAAAATATTCTCAAAACAAAGACCAATTTCAAAAATTACTAAATTCATCTGTATAAGTTCATATATATAGCATACTACTATGAGCAAAAAATACCCAGAAATTTGAACTTAGTTTTTTTTTGTGCAATGCAATTCATAGGAATGTTGTTGAAACTAAAAAGTTTAATTGAATATTCCAGACAGAATTCGTTTTAAATTTTGAGAATCCGTGGTTTATTTCTCGAGATACAGAAACTATACCTCAAGAAACAAATCATCCGATTTTTAATTTTAAGAGCATATTTAAACTCACCAGTTATTGTTCTGTAATTATCGACTTAATACATTTTTTGTAACGGTTTTGCATCAAGGGAGGGGGTGAAATGAATTTTGTAAATATTTTTTGCCCATATTTAGTAGTCTTATCTGGCTGGTTGGATAATACCCAGAATCAAACAATTTTCATTTAGTAATTGAGAAACGTCATTGAGACAGGAGTTTATTTGTGTTCTTTAGATTGTGTATGGAAGTAATATATGTTTATTATTGAGAGATGTACATTTCGTTAAATGCATTATAAAAATATATGTAACTTAAATTTGTTTGCATCCATTCTAGTATAATCCTTTGATTATATGTACTTCTTAAATAAATATAAAAGGTCCTCCTTGTATTTCTTGTTAAGTAAAATTTAAAATAGGGACAATATGGTTAAGAAAAATGTAAAATATAACTACTATAGTAATTGAAATTGAGGATTTTTTTCTTTTTTGGATCTGTTGACAAAGATGAATTATATTTATCAAATTTAGTTATCTATGTGTATTAATATACATAAATATACATGCAAGTGACTGAATGTGATTAATGACATTCATTTATAATTGAATTTCGAAATAAATGAAAGGCAGCAATCAATCCTCCTATTAAACATGACACATTTGAAAGTTGAAACATAGTTGATGGAACTTTTCCTTTTACTCTTTCACTTTTTTTCTTGGTATTTTTTAGCTCTAAACTAAGAGCCACAATGAGGAAATGGTATGATAAAAGTAAATTCACGTTCTACTCAGAATAAAAAATCCAAAATGCTACTAATGAATATGAATCTAATGAAAGGGTCTGGTTGGTATTAATCAATAATATGTTAATCCAATTATAAATGAATGAAAGGTGAATGTTTATTAATTGTAACAGCATGTAATAGTGGAATTATCACAATGTGTAATATACAATTGCAAAACCAATATTTTAGTTATTTCTCAGTAGCTCATTTAAAAACAAAATCTCTTATTTTCCTTGAAAGGTATTGAAACTTTGTTTTTATGCTAATTATGAATATTAGAGTGACCATTGACGAACTATAGAACAGAACTGATGCAATATCGTGCAAGAAGGAATAACTCATTGCTATCTATTTTATTTTGTATTATTTATTTGAAAATATCTGAGATCTATCAGAATACGGAACAATTTGTACAAAATGACCCATATTTTCGTAAGTACATTGAATTATAGTCATGTTGGGCTGTTTTTAAACGGGGTTTTCTTAACTTAGTTTTAATTTTTTTCATAAAATAGAAATAAATATGGTAATTCAAAGTTGTGTTTGATATAAATTACAATAATAAACGAAAATAAATTTAGTTGATCAATTATATAGCTAAATAAGTTACTAGTAATAGCTTAGATGCAGGGGGAAAAACAATAAAGATGGTAATTATGTTCTTTCTGGCACTGAGTATGAAACTACAAAACTCAACTTTAACACTATACATATGCACAACGCAACCTCCAATATCATTAATTTGTAATAATCTTTTTTCATAGATGTCGAAATTTTTTCATCATGCCAAAGAAGCTCAAATGGAATTACATCATGGATTTCTGGTCAAAACTGATGATGAGATTTCTCAACTATTTCAATGTATTTTGATCAGTGCTATGCCTTCAATTTGTGTCTAAAACCTTCAACGTTAAACAAAAACTTTGAGAGAAATCCCTGTTACAAACGTAAGGTTGTTCTAAGAAATTAGGAAAGTAAAATGAGTTCTATTCGACCACAGACACACATGATTAAAATTCGGATTTGTTTTGCAGATACTTCTGGCGTCACATCAGACTACTTATATTTTGGTATACACATGAATGTATAGATTATAAGGAAAAAAGAAGGAATAACTCATTGCTATCTATTTTATTTTGTATTATTTATTTGAAAATATCTGAGATCTATCAGAATACGGAACAATTTGTACAAAATGACCCATATTTTCGTAAGTACATTGAATTATAGTCATGTTGGGCTGTTTTTAAACGGGGTTTTCTTAACTTAGTTTTAATTTTTTTCATAAAATAGAAATAAATATGGTAATTCAAAGTTGTGTTTGATATAAATTACAATAATAAACGAAAATAAATTTAGTTGATCAATTATATAGCTAAATAAGTTACTAGTAATAGCTTAGATGCAGGGGGAAAAACAATAAAGATGGTAATTATGTTCTTTCTGGCACTGAGTATGAAACTACAAAACTCAACTTTAACACTATACATATGCACAACGCAACCTCCAATATCATTAATTTGTAATAATCTTTTTTCATAGATGTCGAAATTTTTTCATCATGCCAAAGAAGCTCAAATGGAATTACATCATGGATTTCTGGTCAAAACTGATGATGAGATTTCTCAACTATTTCAATGTATTTTGATCAGTGCTATGCCTTCAATTTGTGTCTAAAACCTTCAACGTTAAACAAAAACTTTGAGAGAAATCCCTGTTACAAACGTAAGGTTGTTCTAAGAAATTAGGAAAGTAAAATGAGTTCTATTCGACCACAGACACACATGATTAAAATTCGGATTTGTTTTGCAGATACTTCTGGCGTCACATCAGACTACTTATATTTTGGTATACACATGAATGTATAGATTATAAGGAAAAAAGGTCAGGAACCCCTGCACTAATGTAGTGATTTTTATGAAAAAAATATCCCTTGAGGCATTAATGAGATAACCTAAACTTTGAACAACTATTGATCATTGATTATTTTTACAGAAACAAAACAAAAAAATCCAATACACCTAGCTATGTTCGTTTGAAAAACACTATTAAATTGATAAATGCCAAACTAACTTTACAAATCACTAAACATATTTTATTCAAGGAAAACAATTACCCAAAAAAGAAAGATTCTACTTGATATGCAGCTTCCAAGTTTTCTTTGTATGGGTAATTAAATTTGAAAATTTGAGTAACGTCCTTGTATATTAAAAAAGTAGCATGAAATGATGAGAAAATGTGTTAACTGTATAATAATAATTTATATTTTTTAAATGTAAATATGTTAATATACTTGAGTGATATTAATGAATTCCATAGAAATACATAGTTTTCATACGAACAAGTTTTCTTTTGATATGGCAAGAAAAACTTATTAAAGTGTTTCTATTTATTTTAAATACTATTTTAATGATCTTGCTTTTAATATATGCTTCATAAATTTTAGAGTTCTTAAAAAGGAATACATGAATAAAAATCTCTGGATTTACCAACAAAGACTTTAAAATAAATTATAATATATTAATTTTATAGTTGAATCAATATAAAAACAAACAATTATTATATTCAGTGATGGATAAAAAGGGTCCAGCTGACATGCAAAAAAAGGACGGTTGTTGGCAACATTTGTGTTTTCAAACTTCTTCTTTCTTCTTCTTCTTCTTTTATGACTCAGTTCTATTCCATTCAAAAACAACAAGTGTCATTTTTAAATTAAGTTAAAAAATGCCTGAGGATTTGATTCAGGAACTTGGGTCGCCGACAATGGAGGTAGCAACGCTTAAAAATTTGTCCAGGATACGAGTGTGATGGCATTCCGGCCATGCTATTTCTCGACTTCTTCTTGAAGAAATTTCCGATCATGAGACTTTCAAATCGCTGATGTCACTAGAGAAATCCAGATCCATTCAATAAACATAGTATTAGTAATGATTTAGGTACATCTGATTTCATGTCTGACCTATCGTAATTCATTGCTTCATGTATTATCCCACTTTCAGTCGGAGGACATCAAAATTGCATCCAATTTATGGAGAAATATGCCAATAAATCCGTCTCTTCTTGTTTTCTCGTAATCCAATCATTGGAGCTCTTAAGTCGAGTCAGCATTTTCAAAATAAAACGGAAAATTGACGAAAAGTATAGATTATAACAATGGACGAGACTAAGGACTTCAAGTGTGACAATGGTCAAAAAGATATTCCACTTGAAACATTCAAAAGTGGATAGTATAAAGAATGCCTGATACATCCAGTTGAAGAATGTTGTTGCTGTGATCAGCATTGACTTGAAGAATTTTTGCCTGTACTAAAATGCTCCAATCGTCAATTATGATCCTGAGAGGGGCTTTTGGATGATGAGGGGATGTGCTTTTATCTAATGTCATAATTAAAATTCTCTCATCTTGTGTATATTGATCTTCATGAACTTTATTATTCCATTTTTATGGAATATTTTTTCATTTATTTGTTTTTGATGTTTCTAGTTTTTTAGAACATATGTAATCGATTCAATGACTTATTATAGTTGTCGATTTCAATGTAATTAATTCCCTGACAATTATTACTTTTTTTCTTTTAAATTATATTTGAAAAATTTAAAATTGTAATATAATGTTCATTTTCATCGTATTATCAATTTAATCTATTTTTTTGTGTTTATTTATGAAAACAAATTGGAATTACATTTTCTTTCCGAATCAATGTTCAGTTTTTCTTATATAACTATATATATATTTTTGAGATAATCATTATGAAATTTCATCTTATTTTATTTTTTTATGGAAAAATTTAAGTGATTACAAAATGTGTTACTTTTGACTGTTTGAAGTTTTTATAATTGTTTTAAATGATAATTGTTGAATAAAAAAAAATTAGCTTAAATAATGGTTAAATAAAATCATTTCATTTAATTGTATGTGTTTCTTAAATATGTAATATGAACTATAGGATTCACTTATGTGTAAAAGTGTAGTAATTTTGAGGTGCAATCCCGACAAAGACGTATTGAGGTTTATACTATATTAGTATTGATTAAATAATAATTGATATTCGAGTCAAGTCCGAGTCCATTGCAGAATGACTCAGGTCTCATGCTATGGCATTAGTTCCTACAATTTTAAGATTCTATCCTTTACAAATTTTTAATGCCACTCAAAAATAATAATAATCTATTTCTAAGTAAAACATCAAAATAATAAGTTACATTCCGCCCCTTCAAATGTGATCGGCTGAAATTCTGCCTTACTTCAAGGGTACCATATTTATTTATGACATCATCTCGGGAGTGTGTGTCAGCTGGACCCTTTTTATCCATCACTGATTATATTATTTGTTCATGCCTAAATACTTGATACCTTTTGTAATAATTTGAAAACTATTAGACTTGATAAATCTATTAGTTTTATTTGATTTTCGGTAGCGTCACTGATTACATTAAGAACCTAAAGTGACGTCCTGTTCATATAGTTAACTATACTAATTGATCCATTTCCAAAAAAAAACCTTGAGGAAACTTTATTTAAAAGCTTTACGTATGAAAAAATTTAACCGTAGTAAAATAGCAAGGATTTTCACTCAGGGTTTCCGATATAAAAAATTGGTGCAGGACAACGTGGTCTTCAATTTACTGGACAAATATTTT
Organism: Lepeophtheirus nordmannii; assembly: GCA_963680855.1. Classification (NCBI taxonomy): domain Eukaryota; kingdom Metazoa; phylum Arthropoda; class Copepoda; order Siphonostomatoida; family Caligidae; genus Lepeophtheirus; species Lepeophtheirus nordmannii. Next base: position 14,477,953 of record OY804518.1, read on the forward strand.
AAATTCCGGTCACTTATGATCTGAATTTAATAAGCTTAAAGTAATATGCAGACTATATAAGAATGATATCAAGGCATGTAAATGTACAATATAATGTTTTGTATTGATCATTTTAGCCTACTTTCTACGCCTTTTTGCTGCAGTGAAATTTGTAGCCGCTGGTTTAATATCAAAGGTGGCGAGTGTTTCTCTGCAACTTGCAATATTGCTTTGTTCTCTCTCAGTCGACTGTGTTGCACTGTTTTGATTTGGTTCAGCAGAGAGAAACCTCTCTCTGCTGGCACACTGAAGACGAGGATTACACAAGCTACTTTGGTCAGTTTAATCCACTTGGAGTAGATTTTTCAGTGCTTTTTTAGGGTGGTTAATTTATTAACTTATCACCTCTGATGGGTTAATAGGCTGAAATGACACGATGAAATAGCTTGTTTTAATACAATTCAAATTGTGCTTAAATGAATATTTTCACCGGAAAGAGTGACTGAAGGGGATGCAAAATAATGTATATAAACAGATTTTACCAGTAAAATTCGACTAACGGAAACACTGTTATCACTAATATATTTGTTTTTGTTTTTGTCTCATCCATGATAGTCGAGTTTCAGAATCTCTTTAAATAACAAATTTTAAAAACAATGAGTTAACTTTCGGTTTTGTCAATTATCTTTTAGTAAGTGAGTAATTAACTGTCAAAATATTTCATTCATAATATTTACATTGAATTTTAGATTCCTATACAATATATAGCAGTGATTAATTAACTATTTTCTAATATTCAAATTACCTTGAATTTATTTTTACAAAAGAAAATATATTTGGCTGATTTATATCATTTTATATATACATATATCATTCTTATGAAAGATAAGAACAGGATTTCCATCCGTGAAAAAAAAAGTAACAACTTATCTTTATTAAAATTTGCATGGGGACATAATTTTTTTTTTGTAAAAAATGCATTCATCTATATAGAAAACTCATAACTAATTAATTAAGTTTGATATAAAAATAATGGTTTATCATTGATTTATATCAACAAAGTATTATATCTCAAAATTTTACTGCAAAAATAGAAAACAAAAAGACCCGTAATTCATAGTTAGTTTATAAATATTCTTGATTTCATAGTAAAAATATTAATATATTTTTACTATTAAGCTTAAGTTACTAGATTAAGACTCAGGATTAGGATTAGGTGCTTCAAATAAATTATATATAAATCATATGTTGATAAGTATCCATAAGCTAATGAAATTGCCAAAAAAAACTAAGAAAATTAATTCTAGGAACAAGTTTTATCCATGAACTAATACATTTTCATAAGTAGTTTATCCAGAAAAAATAACAATTGCTAATCTGAAATAATAAGTACAAGGTTATATCTAATAAGTTTTAAAAAAAAATCCAAAATTTCTATACTGAATTGCAACACTAATATTTTTAAAGTTTCAATGAAAAGATATATATTATCAATATAAAATTAGTCATAAATAAATATTTCATATTGTTTCATTATTTTGACCCTTATATCATATTGCAAAAGATTTAAATTTTGATACCTTGTATACAATATTAAAGTAATTAGGTAATTGAGGATACAACTATTGTATCAAATATGTTACTTCAAGTATTAAAAATTAAATATTTTTTAACTTTTCTTTATTATTTAGAAATAAATGATATTAATCAAAAAGTCCAGATTATATAATTTTAGGTAAAATATCTGTTAGGTAACTTATGTATTTATTATCAACTGTTATATACTGCATTATAAGTCTTAAAACATCAATTTTTAAAGCAAATTGGGAGAAAAATAAATGTTATATGCGGTACATTTCCTCCCTTTCAGTATATTAAGATATTTATATTTACGGACAGTCTATTAAATATTTTTTGTAGATATTACTCTATTGCATTTTAGTGCGTAATGAAATAATTTGAGTTTTTTTTTTTGATTTCTTACACAAAACATACTTCTTTGATTACATTTTTCGATTTTCCCTGAGGGAGAAGTCACAAAATCTACTGTCCGTTTTTTAATTATTAACCTTTTCCAACGAAATTTTAACAACTAAATAGCGGAGATACTTCATATTGTTATTAATAAAACACATTGTCAAGTCCCTATTTAATACCATTGTATTTAAAAGCATTACAATTAAAAAAGCTAATTAAGAGATTAAGGGGACATATTGCATGCAGTAATGAGGAGCTTATGTCTTATATACATATACACTAAATATAATATTATACATTCTATCTTGTCTGAAAATAAACAAGTTTAAATATTATGTCTAAAAAGCCTTATTAGACTTATTAAAATTATATTATATTAGACGTATAAACTCTTATTTTTATTGACAGTAGCTTATAACGAAATGTATTTTATAGAAGAATTTGGATGAAAATAGTAGATGATATCACTATGTAAGTAGTGGTATATTGTATATTATGTTAATCTTATAATAATGTAATTCAATTGTCTTTATTTTTTATTAGATTAATATTAATGTATTGTTACATTCAATCTGACAAATCAAATAATAACTCTGATTTCTTTATTAATCAGATCTTCATTAGTTGTATTGATTTCTACAATTACATACAGAAAATTCGATACAAAATCCTATGTGCCCATATTTTTTTACCAAAAGAAAAAAAAAGCTATCTCTTAATGAAAAAAATAAACCCAAAAGAATATAAAATATAATATACTTTACGACTAAAATAATAATAAGGTTTTTCTTTTTTTTCTTCCCTCTACTCAAGTTAATTTATTCACTTACTATATTATTCACATTTAGAAAATTGTTTGTATTTCACTCATTTCAAAAACCACAAAAATACTTTTAACCTTTTTTAATTTATGTTTTATATATTTGTAACGAAGAAGTAAATTAAACTGTCATGAAGTGTTAAATGTTTTATTTATGTATATACGTATGGAGTTTCCGTACTAGTTGTATCTTGTAGCACCTTAATAGGAGCTATAAAGATTTCCTTGCTATGAATTTAATAATTTGAAGAGGAGCTTTCCTCAGTTTTAATCTCAAAGCTACACTCATATATGTACATAGTTAGTGAATGAAGTATTACAATATCTAAGAAGTATTTTGAAAGAGAAATGTTATTTCCTAGAAATGTTTTATTTAATACATATGTATAATTGTATATTTCATTACAAATGTATTTTTTTATCCTACAATTAACTTTGAGGTTCTAATATCATTATGTATCCAAATTTAGAAAATTATCTGAAGTTTCCGGCAATTACTTGAGTTGTAAGCTCTAAAAACTATTAAAAAATATGAAATAATTTTTTTTTAAACATACTACAAAATTTGCAATTAAAATTAAAGCAAAATTGAGTAAAAATCATGGAAATAAGAAATTCCAAATGTATTTTAAACACAACAATAAAAAAAAAACTCACATATATTCCTTAAACATATTTAAATTTAAATACCCAGAAATGATAGAGATAGTTTAGACCATGATTCATGAGACTTTAATTGGCTCTGATATGGTCTTTCAATATAAAAAATCTACATGTATTTTTTTTAACTGTGACTAGACAAAAAATTATATCACCAATGCTTATTTAAGTGCAATTTGCAACGCCTCCAATATAGTAATCATAATAGTTTGCTATTATTAAAAGATTAATTATCCCTATAGGAAGATACAAATATATTTAATTCAGAATTTTTTTTTTTGTGTAAAATCTTTTTTACTTGTTTTAGTGTGACAGGTCACATTTTTAAAGTTTGCACGGAAGATTGTCCAGAAGAACTCATTTTTAATTTTTTTATTATTTACGCATTTTGATTTAAATAAAATCTTAGATTAGTATGGTAATTGAGTATTTAGTACAATACAAGGGTCTGAGTTTAACTTGATTCACAAGAGTTGTACTATGCACAGAGGAAAATACATCCAAACGTTCATCAATATTTGGAAAAATATATATGTATGCCCCTTGTTTAAAAACAGTTTGGGAGAGGGGGAGGGGGTTATAAATATGAAGTCCAATGGGGCATTGTATAAAAATTATGCCAACTGATTTCCAATCATGAAGTAAAAGTTTAGGAAAGTTCACGACGTCACTGAGAGTACAAAAATTACACCTTGTAGTAACCTTAAAATAACTTAAGAAATACGTTCATTTTATATCTATATTCACAATTTCTTGACAAGTAAAATGTGAAACATGTAAGCTAAACTTTTGATGAAAGTAAATATAGGAACTCACAAGTCCGAGAGGCCACTAGAGATTTTAAAATCTCCAACTTTGTCAATTTTTAATTTAGAGAGCCCATCACTAAATAGTTGTTTGATTGAAAGATATACATAAAATCCCGTAAGTAATAAAACCGAGAACAATATTCCTACCCGCAATTTTCTTCTTGGAATCTTTAAAAGATATGACTCACTGTAAACAAGAAAACTAGAAAAGAAAAGCTTTTTATTATTTTTCAAAACAGTTAATATAAAACCTCTGTAAGAAGTATTATTTAATAAGAAATAATGGATTTCTTTATATTGTTAACTATGATAAATTACGATGAAGATGAATTTTTTTTTTCTCTCAAATTCTTTTAATTTAATATGCTTTAAAAGATCTCACTGATAATTAACCCCTACTTCTGCCAAATATAATTGATAAAACATTATTTAGATAGAAAAAATGTACAAGGAAACCATTTTACAAAAGCAATGAAAACGAATGAAAAGATAATTATGTACAAATTTTATAAAATTTAAAAACGACATTAAAACTAAATCATAAGTAAACGTTGACCATTTTCCCTTGAAAATCGAGGTCTCTACGATTTTTCAATATGAATTTTGAATTTTGAACCTCGTAATATCTAAAAAAATAGACAATTCCTTAGATTTTTTTCATAATTGCTTGAACTTTGAAGGCATTCAGATAACTGAGGGTGGCTTCTATGACCCAGTTAACTTCTGATGTCCTAGTTTTCATGTTTTCCTCTATCTTGTTTTTAAGTTCTGTTAGGGTTGTTACTTTTTGGCCAGTAATATAATAAATGTGCCGAAAGTGGACAAAAAGAACAAGTTTTGCTTTTTACAAAAGCTACATCTCTACAAAACTAAGAAGACAGAGTTCAAATTGATTATCAAGGTGGGTATCAACTGATAATTTTATTTCCTTCCTTCAACTCAACTTTATCTCAAGATTCTGCCCATGTTCATTGATGACGTTGCAATTCCATAACACAATCACTGTTGATTTATTGTTTAAGCAGGTGTCAAAAAATAATGTTTAAAGTGATTTGTTTATAGGGGAAACTTAATCTTGTGAGGTGATCGTAGTTTACAATATCATTGGGTGATCTTTTTCCTTTTATCAAGATACTGCGTCGGTTTTGTTGGTTATTAATGTCCTATAATACAACGTAAAAAGGTGTTGGTGGCCATATTGTCGTGCTCTTTGTTAATTTGATTAAAGTATTAATACTAAAATTCACAACTGTTACTTGGAAAGCTTTATATAATTTGTTTCTTGTTCGATGCCTGTTATTCTAAGTCGTGGCTTCATGTTCACTCATCAGATTATCTCTATGAGGGTTTTTTCCAACCTTTTTCTAACCTTTTTCCAACATTTTCATTATAAACTGATGTTACTGGAATTTAAAATACTTCTCTAGATCCATTAGAAATATTTATGTGGAAACAAGTTCCGACCTTTTTGGGTGCTGTACTTTGATTATCTTTGGTTAAATCTAATTTGAGGTTCTCCTAAATGACTAAACATCATATTTAAACATATATATGCATATGAGTTTTCTAAAAACCTTAATTCAAGCAAGTGTTTTGTTAATAAATTACTAATGTTTTATTGAATACTATAATTTTTTTTTGCATCCATCCATTTCCTTTTTATAACTGTTTCTCTTTTAATTTTAATAAAACTTAATGGTAGACATTTTATTTAGAGCATATGAAGTGTAGTTAGTTACTTTTGAACAGAATTTTACTATACATATATCTAAAAACTTTATTATCCGCCTATAACTTTTTCTGTTTACCTACAAAAGTATTTTGTGTATGATTGTATGTTAATTTCATCATTAAGGTGTGCATAGGTGAATACCTTCATACGTAACATATGTAGATCAAAAAGCTCAAATTACATATTTGCTCAAAACTATGTATGCATATATTTCAAAAACTTATTATTAAAATGTCAATTCGTTTAATATTATTTTTTTATCAAGGGAATAAATGTCATTCATACAACTTTATATAAATGAGATGCATTGTTCAAATGAATAAATAAAATGGTTTTTATACAATGAATGAATCAAAAGTATGTGCAACAAAGATACATTTATAAATGTTTTGAAAGGCAAAATATGTTAATTGAACATTTTTAAATATGTTCTATTCCATTTGTAGAGATGTTTGTATACACATTTCATTAGACATGTACGTTTGTACTTTAGAAAAACTTTCATTTAACTCGGAAATTAATGGTTTGTCTAATACTACTTTTACACAAAAGAATAATGGTATAACTACTGGTACATGTAAAACAAGGGTTTTCTTACACTTGTTCTTCTAGGCCATAATTTATTATTTATTATTGCAGAACACAGAAAATAATTAACTATGTCAATTTTTTAAGGTAAAACCAAGTTTGTAGGAGTGTAATGATAAATCAACTTCTTTTTCTATCTTATACTCAAGCTAAGCTAGTATATTAAATTAAATACTTTTTAAGAAATAGCTGATATAAATTGAGAGGCTACTTGCTACAATTGCTGATAGCTATTGAGGCTTTCATTATTTAAATCTTTGATCCTGTGTAAACTTATGCCCTTAAACAATTTAAATTTGCAAACACGCATATTTATTGCCATTGATTTCTCTTTGAAATTTAATAGAATTAACTTATTTCACATTAATGTTTAATTTAACAAAACTTATGTTTCTTTTTTTTTTCTATGTTGTGTGATGAAAGGTTAGTTTTGATCTAATTGTTGTGCCAGACGCAGCCAGACAAAAAAAATACCATGTACATATGGTCAAAGTTTTTTGATCAAGAGCATACAGAATTTGAGAACTCATGATCGGAATCATCAAAAACTTAAATTCAAATTTACCTGATATATTTTACTCATAGTAGTACATTTGTATCGTGAAGAAAAGTTACTTTAATAGACTATGTATCTAATGTTAAACATTTTGGACAACACTAAACTTATCCATCTTATATAATTAACTTGGAAAATTTATATTTTCATCGAATCTTTGCCTTATTTGATTTTGTATAATCTACGGATTTAAAATTTTAATACTAAAAAAGTTGCGGATATTTTTTTAAATATTCTTTACAATCATTTTATTTTACAAAGTATCGTCAAAATTTGAATTTTCGAGGAGATTTTACTCCAACAAAGAATTTCATCATATCATATATGTGTAGTGTTAACTCCCTTGTTCTTATACTTTTCACGACGTTAAATATTGCAGAAGATAAGAATAACACGTGACATCATGCAATAATCAATGGCAAACATATTATTTGAGACTTAATTTATTTTCGTCATTTAACCTTAAAAGAAAAATTCAATGAAAGTGATGATAAGTTAAGATATTATCTAAAAGAAGAGACAAAAATATGAAAAAAATGAATAAGATTCTATTCAGCTATCGTTCAGTTTGTAAAATTTACCCAATGGGAGTGACAAAAGGACTAATTTGAATTAAATCGACCGATTAATCTTATAAGTTTTTATTACCTTATAAATCAGTATTAGCTCCAACTATTTCATTTGACCATCTTCTCTAATAATTCACAATTTGTCGACTTAGAGTCAAGGCATTCAAATAAATTACTGTAGTTCTAAAATCCTTGGAGAGCAAGTTGAAAAAAATGTAATTATACATAAAATGTGATAAAACAATATCTGACTATGCAGACTTTCTTTGCTACCTTTTTTCTAAGTTAATTTATTAATTAGTTGTCATACAAACAATTAAAAATTACTTTTATTTCCTCAGTTACATAATTCCCTTCCTTCCCCTCAAATGTATTTATTTTAATTAACTAAGTGTATTCAAAATTTGTCAACTTTAAATACAATTAAATATAAACTAATAAATTATTATGAATACACTTTTTTAAAAGAATATTTTTGTTTTTTTTTAGTAATACTTACAAACCTAATGATTATGTTTGTTATGAAGTTTTTTTCATTTTCTAATTAAAAGAATGAATATTAATAGTACCGTTTATTTTAAATGTCGTTAAGAAAAATTATGTACAGAGTGAACTATTTTAAAGTAACACGTAATTATGATGCAACTGATATGAAATCAGAAGTTATAAGTTTCAATCCATAGGCATCAACATGATGTGTTCAACAAAATAAAATTTGATTTTAATAAGAAAAGTGTATATTTCAGATCATAATTAGGAATGTAAATAATATGCAAATTGGGCATGTAAGAATCAAAGAAAGAGAAAATCAACCTGGTAACTCTGACAATTTGATGAATGTTGAGAGGGAAGCAGCTTGAGCTATCATGACGTTTTGCTGAGCTACAAGCTGTTTTTCTCCTTTATATATACAAATGAAGACATCAATAATAAATAATAACATTATGTATGTATACCAGATGAGTGGCAGAAAATTAACTCCAATTAATGTCAGGAAATTATATATTTTTAACTAATAATAATTATACGAGGACTTGAGCCCTTTTTGTTTACGTTTTATTTGCTTAGTTAACCTTAATGCATCTATTCATTCATGTGAGATCTTTACTATCAGGTAAATGTTCTCCCCTCAGTAATAAAGGAAAAATGATAACAGCTTTGGAAAACAAAAAGTACTGTTCGAAGAGCCAACTCCACAAAGTCTCGCACGCGGCATTTTGCATATTATTTACATTCCTAATCATAATTGCTTGATAACTATTTAATAAAATTCACAAAATATTTACGTGGTATGTAATGTCAGGATAAGACTCAATTTGTATCTTTTTTTTTATTTTCATAAAACTTCAAAATTCTTATTTTATCAATGACAATCAAATATCCCTTATAACAAGAATTACCACACATATTTTGGTCAGCTATTATCTTTCCCTCCTTTTCTCATATATTTATGGATATGTACCAGTCCTAAAAATTTTACGTCTCTTACTAAATTGATTCTAAAACTTGCTCATCACAGATATCAGCAATAACAAAATCATCAATTTATCTAGGCTTGAAGGTAGGCATACTATTTATGAAGATAATTCACAAATACTGATGTTAAAACAAAATTAAGAATAATAACAATGGGTTTATAGGTCCCAAAACTTGAAAAGATTATTATGTCTGTTTCATTTCGAAATCTTAAGGACGCGTCCATATTGGACGTAAAAGCCGTCCTATGAAACAATTTCTGTTAAATGACGTCATTATATATATCAGCCCGTGACGTTCTCATAAAGTCATAAATCAATCTATGTATACATTGGTATGTACCAATGTTTAATGTAAACTAGAATAATAACTACTTTAATTATGTCTAAACTAACAATAATGGAAAACTAATTGCTTCATCTGCAAAAAGTCAATTTTTAGTAAAAGATTATTCAGCAATAACATTATTTAGAATAAAATTTAATTAAACATTGTTTAATGATCCTCGCAGATACATACGACTGCAATAACTATATGTGTATATTTACAGTAGTGATTATCTTGTTAATCAATTCTTGGTCATGCTATCTTAATACTTTCTTAAAATAGACATTGATCGTATAATGACAGTTCTACTCGATTATTGTTCAATTATTACTTAACTCACATTTTGAAAGGACTTACTTTGTATCAAGTCATTTTTTAGTAATTTTATGTAGTAAAGAATTAATATTATAATAAAAAACTAATAGTGTTCATAATAATTGAAAACCAATATATATATTTATAGTGCATTGAATGTCTAAATTAAGTCTAAAAGCTACTTATTTGACATTTATTTAATTTTATTGATTCTTAAATATATTTATACCAATTTAAATAAGATACATTCGTTCTAAATAATATTTGCACTGAATTATCTTGCGATAAATTGAAATTATCTTGATTTCAAAATTATTGCTCGGAATAATTGACAATAAACTGTAAATAAAATTTTCATACATTGCATATGATACTAATAACATTGTACACATATTATAAACTTATTTTTTAACTATATTTTTTCTTAAATATTTATAATTAAACATTATTATTTTATCAATGTTATTATGTATGATAAGAATATATTGTATACTTGTATGTATTAGGGTTGTATTGAACACCCACATTCTCAAATGCCCTGATTGATGGTACATATTATGTGACACATTATAGGATTCAAGTGCCTATAGTTTCATCACTCATAATTAACATAAGCTATAAATGAAGAGTAGGTTTTTCGTATTTTTTTTTTTTTTTTGCGAAAAAGAAGTTTCTAATTTAGTCTAGTCTTTGGATCATAAACAAGACTTTCAAAGTTCTTGGAACTATCCATCCACAGGATTGACACTTACTTATTTGTGATATAACCATAAGTAATTTAACTTGGTAATTATTACTTTAAAAGATATTACGTTCAAAATTTAAAATTATTTACATAAAACTTGGCAATTCAAATAACATAATGATAAGTAGGGGTCAATTTTATCGCAATCCAGGACAATTTACCCACACCCTCTTCACATCCTAATGATTTGTTCTTTGTTCTTAAATTAAAATATCTATTTAAATATTAATTGATAGAATTGATTGAATTTTGAAGATAATTACAATGATTTATTGATTAACTCATTCACATTGCGTGTATATAATAGTAGATAAAATGGATTCAAAACAATATTTTATTTCAAACCTTTTAATTAAAAATCGATTGTTTTTGGTACTTACCAGTACACGAGCAATGTACAATGTAACTGAACTTAATAATTTGCTAGAATATAAGTAAGATTTATATGCTTATGTGTACATTTTGATTGTACACAAATTTAAGACAAAAGTGGTAAAAGTCGGTTAATGATGGTATATATTTTTGTACCCGTTAAAAATTCGCTTCAGGTTGGGGTGAAAATACTCATCCTTCACAGCACTTATGAAAATCTAGGTAACAGAGCATACCATAGGAATACAGTAATTGAGCCCTTTTTACAATATTAGAAAAGTGTTGTCATCAAATTGTTTGAATTTTTTTAGAAATAACAAAAAGTAATGAAATATTCAATCGTCATTTTCAAGGGGTACAATGTCCCTTAATGTCAGGAATGTCACCAAGGAAATGTATTGGATGTTAACTGGCAAAGTCATGAAACAAAGTGGTAAAACGTGCCTATTAGCTTGCAGAGATTTCCTAGAGTGTGTGTCTTTGGAACAACTTTTTTTTTTTGCAATATGCCACTTTAAATGTATATTTATATTTGTCTTCTTCTCGCAGAATTTATCTTGTTTTAATTCAAGTAACAGGGTAAATTGATGGAGGTTGCATTGTTTGTAAAGGAGTAAAATCAACTCTAGGACAAGTGCATTTGTACAAAAATTGATCAAGTGGTCATCATTTCGCCATTTCTTTCCTAGCTTTGCTTCGAAGTTTTCCGTATCATTCATGACAAATTATGATTTATTCGATATTCCCCTCATAACATATGTGTACATTAATAAATTTACGGAACATTTCAGTTTCACATAACCTCTAACTTTATTTTCAAGATGTTTCTTTCAAGCATTTTACCGAATTTTTCTTATTTTATTATCTATTCATCTTTCTTGTTGTAGAAAACATTTACATTTTTTATCAAAAGACTCTATAAATAATAAAACTATATGAAATTAATTATTAATAGAAAAAATGTTTTTATACATATATACTATTCAATAAAATTTAAATTTAAATATAGGGGTTATATTTTTTCTTATACTTGGATACTTTGTATAAAACGATATTATTTCCTTATTGAGTCGTAATGATGAAATCCCTTTATTACTTCTAAGAGGTTTCTCAATGTATTTGAATTTCTTTTAAATTTCTCTCGACCAGATCTTTTTTCGTACGGATCATTCGTCCCAACTTTTCATATTCTAATGTCTAGTTAAGTTTCTCAGTTATATCTACTTTAACGTCTTTCATTTCGTTAAATTTCTCTAAATTTTCTCATAGGGTTTTTTCTTCGTAGTGCTTCCACTCTTTCCTTACCCACCAGAAGTATGCATGTATGTTCCTCCACCCACTGTAGAGTTGATATTGGAGTAAGTAAACCCATTTTTGGTAACTCTTCTTCTTCTTCAATCACTCCTTCTATTTCCTTGCAGTTGTCAGTATCCTGTTGAAGAGAAACGTTATGCTTCCAGAATGATGAGTATCTTTTCTGGCGTTCGAAAAAAGATATATTGGATAGTGGTTGGAGATATGAGAAGGCATGACTTTGAATTCGTCGAGTGCTTCAGCCGTTTCGGGCGATATAAAAACATGATCCAAACTGATTTAATGGAAATGCTAGGCTTTGTTATATGTGTAAAAGTCATTTTAAGTTCAGTAAGACTTACCTTTAGACCAAGTTCCTGAAGAAGATATTTCGCCTTCAAAAGTTCCATTTTATTTCTATTATTTCGATTTCGTGAACATAGTTCATATTAAATATTTTTTTTTTTTTTTAATTTTAATTACTTTGTTCGTATTATGTCATATTTTATAGTTCAAATAATATTTTATTTGACACTTTCATGTTAAAGTACCTATGTAATGACAATTTTGAGGATAAAAGAAATATATGTAATAATAAATATTATATGTATTTTCAAACTGTCCAAAGGAGATCAACAAAATATTATTCACAAAAATAATTTAATATAAGAGGATAATTAACAACTAATATTCATTATTTCTTCCATATTTGTAGTTAACTATATAAAAAAATTATCGCCCCAAGGAAGAATACCTTATGTAATAAATATGAAAATATCTTGATAAAAAAACCATCTATAGCTTCTTAGATATAAAATTAAGATAAATAACTGAAGGAAAGAGAAGAACTAATTAATCCATCCTACGACGATGAAAACCTCAAAATTAAATAATTAAAATCTCGTTTTATCAAAGTTTATGGCTATTTAAAAAATATATAATTCATATATAAAAATTACCTATTCATTAAGCCATATATCATTGTGTAAATCAATTATTTTTCAAGAAAATTCCAAAAATTATTTACAAAAAACGTTGAATCATTAACATCTCAAATTCAATGCATCGGTTTGAAGCATGTACATATACAATATGTATGTAGTTTATTATAAATTATAAATTACGGAACTACTTTAAATATAACCACGCAACTTTTTATTTGCAAAAGACTATTATTTGTCTTATTACGATTTTCCTATTGGTGAAATTTGTTCTGCCTCATCATTATTATGAAATATACAATCAATTTTTAATAGTAGTGATATTTTTAGAATTAATTTTGTTCTAGATAAATTAGGAACCAGCAAAGTAGGATCAATTTAGAAAAATATCTTAGTAAATAGTGAATTTATTGGCTGCTCTATGTGAATGTTATATATGAAGCAACCTATTTTTAATACATACATATTGACAATATAATTTTTTGGGTAAACATTGAAATACTTGAACGGTACTGGGATGATCAGATTTTCTAATCCCATAGTACTTGTTTGTCATACGGAAGAAGAGTCCCGAAAAGATTTTGAAGAATTTTTAAAGTGGAACAGCAAGTGGGGAATATTTTAATATGGAGAAAAGCGTATTGATGATTTTTCATGGAAGGAAAATACATCTCGAAGGGATAAAGAATGTAGATACTCTCACTTAAATAGGAATTAGATGTCCAGGAATTTAAGATTTAGCTTGCATTTGTATAACATGGATAAAAAAACAATTCGTCAACTATTGACTAGGAACATTTCGACCTTTATAAAGTGACTTAGTTCATGGCAAACTTGCCACTTGTCGAATACACCAATAAATTAATATGTAAGGAGAAAAATTTTCTACGAAAATATCCCCCACTTTCAAATTGCCTGAATAGTTTATAATATCTTCGATTTAAATACTTATTTTTTGCGTTTGAGGATACAAATATTTTCTTCTGGAGTTTCTATGCATAGATCATAGCCACCAACACAATATTCAATGATTTTTCACGCATCTTATACCAAGACTCAGGATTTTTGCACCATGTTAGGATTGTGAATATTTTGTGAGTTTGATCGTTCATTATTAAAATTAATGCAACATTTAAGTCTTTGTTGTTTTAATAAGGAAAAAGGATTGACTCATCCAAAATTTTAAATATATGTTAAATCTAGGAGGAGCTACAAAAATTAAAAACCTCATGCAGTAAAACTTCCGAACTCAATGTTAATTTGTTCTGTACGCTGCGTCGAGAAGCGATGAAGTCGAGTTTTGAACTAGCCCAAAGTACTTATCTTATTTACAAGTCACCTGGATTGGCTTTGTTTGACCTCAGAGGCAAATTTTTCTCCTCATTTCGTGTCAACTCCTAATAAGTCGAGTTCTACAGTGCACGAGTTCCAGGGTTCTACTGAATGAGATTTTTAATTTTATACATATTTTTACATTTTAGATAAACTTTATTCACTGAACCTTGTTTAGTAGCTGGGGAGTTAATGTAATTGAGTTTATCATGATTTGGCTTTTTCTTTCTGTAAGTTTTATGTAAAATAGCCTGAGACTAAATAATCAAGTTTTTGTGTGATTTGAACTTCTTTCTCAATTTTATCTTTTTATATGTATATCAAATGTTCATTTAATGTTTGAATTGTCGAATAGAAATACCCAAAAAAGTTTTCTTACACGTAAATGTGTAAGTTTTAACAATAAAAGGGTCTTGAAACGAAAAATTGTACAATAACAAAATCTGGACTAATCAAATTCGGACTAAATGGAATCTACCTCCAATTAACTTTTAATATCACATCCTTCCAAGTTCTAAAAAGTACACAATGAAAACATTTTAAACTGTATGGAGCTCTCTTATTTTCATGAAGATCTTATATTTTAATGACAAATAAATTAACGTTTGTGCACTAGCAGTTCCTTTCTCTTCATTATATGTTTTATAGTTGACTTGTGTTTGGTCTTTTTCTGGTATATTTTTAAATCAATGGATACTCTTTTCCTAAAAATAGTATTTTAATAAATATGCATAGTTATACTAAAAATGGTTTAGCCACCATTTTGACAGTTATATATTAAAATATATTAATAGAACTCATCTATAAAAATAATCATGATCAGTGAATACATTTATTTGGAACCTATTTTCCTAGCATCAAATAAATAATAAAAGATTTTTTTTTCTTACTCATCCAAAAAATAATCTCAAACTGTATCCTTTTTTAATTTTAGAAAGTCTGGTGTGAACTCATACAAAAAAACCTATACAAAGAAATTTGATTTTAATGGCAATAAAAAAATTCCCCATTTATACTAGTAAGTTCATGCGTGAACGGCTTTTTTAGTGTTAAGAGACTATATTTTGTAGAATTTACTAAGATCTTATCAAAATACTTAGATTAAGAAAACTATATTATAATTCATGACTTCAATACTCATAATAAGATTTGATTTTGAAGATCTTTCAATGTTTTTTCTTTGATCAAATTGATTTATTTGGACGATGATAATAATTTAGAACAACAAATTTGAAACGTCAAAAACCGTAAAAAGTGTCAGTGTAATAATAGTTATTCAGTTTTACAAACTAATCTCAAATCTTTAATATTTTTTTTTTTCGAGAGCCCGATGGTTTTCAAAAAATGGAACCCTACTTTTTGAACTTTTTTAGGCCATTTTCTAACTTCAACTTCAATTTAAGCCTTGAAGGATACTCATTTAGTGTATTAAAAATAATAATTCGCTTGTGTTGTTAATGCAAATTATTTGAATTCAAATTTGTTGACCTGTGTTATTAGCTAAGATTTGACTTTTGATTAATTATAATATTGTCTATGTCATGGATACTTACGCATGTATATGTGTTTAATTAAAGATATAGGTGTTAGTGAAGATATAAACTGATAGGAAAATCCATTTTTATCAATGTAAATAAAGTCCATTTTTCAAGGTAATTTATTTTGTACCAACATAAATACACATAAAAGAGTTAATCTTACTTGTCAGCTTGTGGAAAATTAGGAAATAACATATATATGTGTACATCTTTAGTATTTATATATGTATTACACAATGTGTGTATTTTATCATTAATTAACCTGATTACACACATGTTTCAACTCCTATCTTGCTTAATATTTATCTACATATGTAGGTAGGTATAGTGGTGCTAGAGTACTCTGCTCTTGGCAATTGAATAGTAAATACAAAAAATATTTTTTAACTTTGCTCAAGGTCTTGAAAAAAACAACACATTAACATATATATATATATGTATGTCCTTATATGTTGGTATTAACATATTAGGTGTAGAAATTTGTGTAGTACTTAGATAATAGGAGGTATTTATGAATGGTACATAGGCTCATTACACACTGATACATATTTTGCCTAAATTGTTTTATGTGTAATAAATTCGGATAAGTGTCATCACGGCCTATACAAAAATGAACAGGAAATACTTCTCATGCTACATAATTTCGTTGAAGAAAAAGGGTGGGTCACTTATAAATGATACATTGTACACACATGATATACCTACATAGGTAGACTTAGTAACAAGTTACAACATTTTCAACATAAAAATTATATACTCTGAGACACTACTACTAAATGTGAGTATGTTTAAATATACAACACATATTTGCTTTTCTGGAATGAAACCAGGATATTACTTTGTTTTACTAGGTATAACCATATATAACACTTAACCCTATTTGCATTCATACAAAAAATATTTTTCCTTATCACAAACAATGTACCCTGTGCGTTAGATTTCATAACTTTTCTTGGATGCACATATAGCCATAACAAAGTTTATTCATACATAAATATTACTAATTATTCAAAGTTCCTTTTAAATGAGGAACAGCCATTGATATCATTTTAATTATGAGAAATAATACAAATGTTGTAATATTATTGTAACTAAGTGCCTGTTAAATATTGAACATGCTGCTAAATCATACTCTTTCATCACATAAACATATGTGAAAGGTCATTTTTTTACTCACATAACAATGAATACATAATAAATCTTCATATTTGATCAATACTTTGAGGAAATGTTACTATATATTGTTTTTAGTTAAAACTCCGCAGCAAAAATGTAAAATAGTCATAAATAACTTGATCTTGAAAACTTAAGCCGTTGTTATCTAAATCAGTAATCTTACATTTATTACAAGCTGGCCTTAGGGTATCGATATATATTAATATATATATATATATATATATATATAAATGAAAGAGCAATTAGTTGTACTTTAAATACCAGAGTTTCTTTCACTTCTTGAACATATGAAAAACGAAGACATAATTTATACTCGAACAAAACCTTTTGTTAAAAAGTATACTTTCTAACCATAACATTGTATTTTTCGTAGAATTGTGTGATTTTACTTTATATGGGTTTTGTATGGTCTATATTTGAAAATAAAATTATATTTTTCAGTAAATGATTCTATTTTTACCTATCTCTGTTTTATTTATTTTTTTCCACACGAAATAAATCTCACACTTGAAAAAATAATTTAAAAAATAGAAATAAAACATATTGAAGAATCGAAAGTGGAAAGATAAATCGCAGATTTTGTACTACTGTAATTAAGTACCAAATCTTTTGAATTATAGAAAAGTAGAATTTTGATGACCTGTAATTAATCATTAATCATATTATATATTACTGAGAAATAAATGTTTATGGTCACATTTCAGGCTGTACCATAAAATATAATAATGAACAATAATAGACATCTCAAGTTTTTGAAGTTAAGTTTTTTGGGCAGATTCAAACCAATGCAAAAATAAATTTGCAATATCTAAACCATAGCTTTAAAGTTAAAACGAAACACGACGTCTAAAAATGGTCAATTTTGACTATTTTTTTTTTCATCTTTAATAAAAAATACCAAACTACAGCTTGCAGAATAGGTCCCCTTCAATTTTCAAATTTATCCAATCTATTAAATCTATCTAATTAATAGTTGTCGTAAGGTAACTCAAAAATTACTCAACTAACTTTCTTATCAATAATTCGCGTAAGATTGAACATCAAACTCTTCTACTGATATATTATTGTCTTAAAATTCAATGTCCAATTTTGATCATACTGATATTTTGTTGGAGTACATTTTCAAATTCAAATAAATATCTGGTCATTGCTTATCATTCTTTCAATCATCCAGCCCTTTGTGAAATGTTAAATGACTTCTGATCTTTAAAGTGCCGGGAATGAAATACCTGACATTTTGCAAATACTGCTTTTCTATTCCTTCTAAGGGAAAGACCATAGTGTAGTCAAAAACATTTACGGGAAACTCTACTTTACTGATTTGTTGAGATTTTCTACAAGTAATAGTTTGTACATCTCATAATGTCTTATTTAAATATAACACCTGTCATAAAATATCATAATGTTATTTTATTTAAATTTTATGTTAATAAAATTACTTATTTGTTAAATATGCATTTATCTCTCACTCGAGACTGAAGTTTATTTCCCTTTTAACACAAAGTACTTTTAAGCATGGTTTAGAAGTTAGTTATACAGTTCACTTTACAGTAGAAGTGTAAAACTTTGTGGGCCAAAATTTAAAGCTTCAACAAAGTGGTGGTCCTATATTGAACAATTGAACATTTTAATATGAACTCTGAAAAGTTTTCCTTTAAAACTAAAAATGGAATAAGAAACGCTTATATAACTTAATAGTACAGACATGCAAAATCAAATTTCAAATAAAAGCCACACCAATAGCAGTATTTACAATGAAGGAACTCGTACTGCCGGAAGATAAACTCTTAGGATTAAAGACATCAATGTCTGGTAAAGAAAAAAGTGGACTGGCGGGTAGGATTCGGGTGAAGATGCGGCAAGAGAGCTGTGCAAGTAAGTTAACTGCTTAGTATCATACATCAAAAATGATTGTGCGGTAATGCCCTAATTACAACAGTAACACAAGTTGTCAACTTTATAAGTACCAAAGGTCTGAATAACCGTTACTTTAAGTCCTTTCTGGAGGAGTAGAGTTAAGATTACACAGAGGAAAGACGTTTGAGACGAGGAAAAGTGTTGCACATATTTTTGAACTGCAGGAGGAAATATGTCAGTTTCTTGAAAGAAAAAGGAAAAAATATCAGAACTAAAGGAGATAAAGTATTTAGTAAATTGGCCTTTACTAGAGACATCTCAAGCAATCTTGCAACTCCAGGGGTAGGGACACATCATCACAGACATATACACTACAGAGAGAGCTTTTTAAACTATACTACGCATATGGGGGAATCAGATACGGTACGAAAACTTTGAACATTTTCCTTGCTGCCAACACAAATCTCTATCCAGGTGCACAGATCCCTGAAAAACTCAGTGTACTTGGTGCTGAGTTTAGCCGACAATTTGCCGACTTTGGTACCCAGAAACATAGGTTTGTACTGCTAAGTTATCCCTTTGCAGATGGTTTACAATACCCAACTGCCAATTAATATTCAAATGGAACAGATTAAACTCCAGTGTGATGACAAATGGATATTAATTCCAAACGTTCCAACGTGACACAAATATTTGAGTTCACACCCAGAAAAAAGTATGAAAACTGCTTCTCTGTAGTGCTCACTGATCCCTATATTGGCGATGAATGTGCTTCATAATACTAGCAGGTTAGTTCTAGTTGTCATTAAGTATTGCCACACGGGCCAAATATAATTACATTGTGGGGAAAATTTGGGTCTGTTTCTCACAAAGACATAATCAGACTCATCCACTCTTCACCGTCAATTTATGTAGTTATTCGATGACAAATTGAATCCATGGTTCTAAAGAAAGATTCATTTGAAATGATATATTCTAAAGTTCTTTCCTTTTGTTTTGGATGGGTAAACTCAATACGAACTAATTTATACCAAATTAGTTTAAAAATAAGATATTACAAAGAAACTATACAGAAAAAATCACTCTAATTAACAAAAATGATTGTTTTCTAAGGAATAGAAAAACAATTAATGAATGTAATTAGTTTTTAACATAAGGAAGATGGCTTTTAACTCCTTTATTGGTGTGTATGCACGTATGTAAATTATATAATGGGATAGTTAAAAGTAAAACATTGTTTTTTAAGCCATTGATTCGTGGTTTTTTTAGCTGATTAGATGTTTTACTCAAAATCATTTATTTATAAATCATACATTTCATCTGATTTATTATAAATAAGCTTTTTTATGATTATGTTATTATATATAAAATGATTACAATCTTTTTTATCTTTTTTTATTTTATGGCTATAAGTAGATAATAGAGTTCTAGCATGTTGCATAAAAAAGATTTTATTCCAATATTTCAACTAAAAATTTAATTTAGTTGCCATTTGAGCCCAAAAACCTAACCCTTAAAAACTGTGAACAAATTCAATAAAAACATAGATATACTTTCACAAAATGATATACTTGCAGTTAAAAACATTGTACGAAATTGTGACATTTCTACATTATATACTTTTGGCACTTGGGGTGGGAAATCAGTTGCCTATACTCTACTGAGACTATATATTCCATAATATTTAATACTCAATCTTGTTCTGATTTGGAGTGAATTCCAGCGCAAAAGTAAAAAAAATATATGCATTGTTGTTTAGAATAACTATTTATTAAGATTTTGAGATCCCATTTTTCAAGCTAGTTATCTCAAATATTTAGCTAGAGTGTACAAGTATAAGCAAAATATTTTTGTATAAAATAATTTTTTAAAGAAATGTCAAAAGTTCAATATAAAGTGAAAAAAAAGAAAAAAAAGATAATCTGGTACTGAGTGCATAAAAAAAAGCTTCTGTAGTATTTCAAGGGGATAACATACCAAAAATCAGTAAAGTCCATACAGTAATTTTGGATTATATACACCTCAAACAGACATATTACTCAACAAATACATATAAAAAATTTAATAATAGTCATTCTAATTTAAATATAAGTAATTTTTATTATCCATTTTAAATAACACATTTTGAAATTTTTGCTTAATATAAAAATAATAAATTTTGTGTATATGATTTTGAAATTTGAGTTTTTTTTATAGATTTACTGAAGTACCTCCTAAATAAATTCAAATTTAAACAATTTATATTCCAACTAGTTTTGTGACGTTACCTCAAAAATGACAAATGAATAGCATCAATTAAGCCACTCAAATCAAAATTACATTGCAAAAGTCTTTACTCATTTACAAAATTTAATAATTATGTTTGTTATTAATGATGGAAATGTTCTAAATGTCTAAATTAAACCATTCAATAGCTTAGTTTTTAGTAGTATGTAATTAAAAATTAATTTTTATTTCAAATTTAAATATAAAAAAGACCATCAATATTTACAATTAAACATAAATTGTCACAATTAATTATTTTTCATTGATAAATTAACTATGTTATCTACTAGAGGAAAATAGAATTATACAGCTATGTGAAAAAGTATTTTTTTGAAAAAAAAAATATAAATTTGATCTATGAGACTATGTTACAGTTGTATTGTTGGAAAACTACTCGGCAGATACATTCATGCCTTGCAATTTATTTTGTGCAATATGAGCTTTATATCAAAATATACTAACAAAAAAATCAGTAGTTATTTTTGAGATCATTCATTTGAGTACTTTTTTAAATTAAAAATGATTAGCCTTATGTTTATATATCAATTTAATGGATTTAGTTATGGAAACACTCATTAAGTTCTGATAGGTATTGTAATTATTAGATAAATTGTTTTTTTTGTTTAAAAAAACTTGTTTCTGTTTTCGCTGTGCCTAATTATCCAAAAATGCATGTGTCTAATTTTTTATACATTTTGTTATTTTTATCTTCTGGGCTTTTCTTTACAACACAACCTTAAAGTTCAATATGAGGATGCCCAAGACAAGTTTCAAGTTGGACAAGTGCCAAAAGGCTTGAAAAGATTTACCCTTATTCAAAGGATGTTTGAAGGAAAGTGAAAGTAGAGATGGCTTCTGCCAATTATGTCAATAGAAAATTAGGTCTCATATTGTAGGTATAAAGAGGCATGGAACTACGAAAAAGCATGAAGAAAAGAAATCAATGGGTCTACAGAAAACAGCTACTAAGTATTTTGAATGGAATAACGATTTCAAGCAATCAAAGAAGACGAGAGAGCTCCAACTAAGTCTCTTTTCATTGTATGAAACACTTGCATTAAAACAGTTGATACACATGGATATTTGTAGCAAACTGAGTTTGGTGGTAAAAAGGTTTTTGAGCTGCATCACACTAAGTGTAGAGCACTAATTGTGAATGTTTGGCCCCATATTTTAAATAAGATCTCCTCAAAGACCTTACCCATGCTCCTTTCTCTATCCTGGCAGATGAAGCTATAACTGACATCTCTGTCACTAAATGAATGAGTTTATCAGTCTGGTACTATTCTACTCCAATGAATAAAATGGTCACCACCTACCTTGGACTGGTTAAACTGTTGAAAAAGGCCTGGATGAAGTGATGCAAAAGGTACTACAACAGTAGAGCTCAAAGGGAATGACAAGGATATAATAACGACTTTTCTAAAGGATCTTAAAGTATTTTTCATCACGTTGAGCACTCGAATTTTGAAGAATTCAATTATAACCTCCAACAATCTAGAAGACCTCTGTTCTTAAATTATTCTAAAGTATTAAACCATTCGTTTTTAAGTGATTCAATATTAGATGTAATTGCTTTTGAAATCGTTTCAACTTTAAAAAAAACAACACATTCTCTTATAATTTTTTAATAATAAAAGTTAAAATATCCGTATGATCTAATAAATGTAGAGTATAATAATTTGATTCTGATGAATGTTTTTCAATTTTTTAATAGAAACACTCATAATAAGAAAAGTTTGAACCAATTGCAAACTACATTAATTATGACTCTTTATGTTTGAAATTTTATCTTTAGCTCTCTTTTTCTTTTAATAGGATCTAAACTTTTTGTTATTCAAACGGGTTATGATAATAATTTTTTCACGAGACAGACATAATCAAAATGCGGATGCTTATAACGTAAAAATACCTCTCTATTTCGTCAATTACATATCAACATTGTAAATCATTAAAAAGGGATCTTATAGCTTCTGTAAGTTAACGCCCTTATAAATATAAATAACCAGTTGGATAAATGCATTCAAATAAATCAGTCCTTTTGTAAGTTTGCATTCATTCCTTTTTCTAGCAAGCTACATATGTATGTACCTCTATAGCTACAACAAACTGCTTTTTAAGCCAGTAGTAAAATGAGGAAAAATCAACAGAAAATGAATGCTTAGATCTTTATTTTATTGCTCATTCTAAAGTAAATATTTGTTCTCTATGCATAGACTCTCAGATTATAGGAGTCATGGGGCAGATTTGTTCACGAGTCCGATTCGAGACTTGAATCTTTGAGCACAAATCCAAGTTAATTCGTGAGTCTTGACAGACAAATTCGAGTCTTTAGTTTTTGACTAAGGATCTGAGTCGAACCGGAAATCACAGATTATAACAACTTGAGTTCAAGTCTCCAGCTCTATCATTGGGTAACTTTTAGGTACCCCTTACACCAAAAGTGGACTTCAGTATTCCCCTTCAGAGAAATTGTCCACCACTAGATTAATTTAGGGCCCATAAAATACGAACTATCATATATAAACATTAAAAAAAACCAAGAATGAAACTTGTCTCTTTTTTAATCTAAATTGTTAATTTAAAAAGAATTTAACAAGACTTAAGATCCAAAGCTTCTCACAAGTCCAAGTTAAGTTGCAAGTCTTTAAGGATGTTTGCTAGTTTTAAGCATCAAGTTTTACTCAAGTCTTAATGCTTTAGACTTGATGGGGTGAAATAATATATAAACATAGATACTCACATTTAATTATAAATCAAAACCTTTTCCTCTTTAGTTTCTCCCGTAGTACCACACCTCAGCTATGAGTCTGGTACGAGTCCTCTGCTTTGCTCAAATCCATATCGACCCAAAGGTATAAATTACTCCATTCTTTGGTCAAGGACAAATGACTATGTATGGTCATCATTTATTTTACAGCTCTAAGGGGAAACCATTCATTTCATATTAAAATTGACTTCATTAAATTGTGCTTCTCATTTCATGTATGGATTTAGGATTTATTCAAGCAATTTACACTTATCAATCAATATCACAAATTTATAACAAATAAAGTAATGTAAATTATAAGGTGGAAATGTTGTAATTTCCATGCGTAGGATGTAGAACGTACATAAATTATTTACATAAAAGCCCTTTGTAATGCTTACATACCGATGGCATAAAAAAAGTATACACACATATAAATACATATACAGTATATCATATATATATATATATATATATATATACAGGTAACACATAACATGTATAACAATAAATTCTTTGACTCAAGACACAAAAATAATTTCTTCAGATGGTTGAAATTGTAACTAAATATTAAATTAAGTAAATTAACGAGGATATTTATAAAATAATGAACATGGCGTATGCTATAAGAATGAGTATATAACGATGCTAAAAATATGTTTTGAAACGATATGGCATGAATTAGATAAATACTATTTAATAATTGCTATAACCGTCATATGAGTAGGAGGGTGATGAGTACTCAGATGGATAAGAAGAAGATTTAGAGTAGTAATTATGAGCTGGAGCGTATGTGTTTGTGTGATGTTGTTTATAGGGAACTGTTGAAATTAATTCATCATGACCTTTGCCTGCCGAAGAGCATTTCACTGCAGATGAGTGATCGCATGTGCCAAGATACTCATTGAATATGGTTCCATAGGGGCACGTAAACGAGTCTTGTTTACCATTTGCGTGGCAGAAATGATAGGTCTAGGTAAAAAAAAATGTATACATGTATCAAGTTTAGGACTACGAGGAAGACACAAGCATTGGAAAAACTTACAACACAGTCCGTTTCTGTATCAGCATAGTGACGATCAGGATAGGGTACTGATCTGCAATCAAAAGATGTATACACCTCGTGAATCGTAATTGGTACGGGTTGAATCTCCTTCACTTCATTTGGGCGTTCCTTGAGAAGAACAGGACCCTTTGGCTTTGGAGGCTCATAATCATATTCTTCCTCTTCTTCGTAATATCCTGTTGGAGAAGAGAATCCTGGCTCTGAAAATTCATAGGCAGAGATAGGTCCATATGGAGTAGAACCTCCTGCTTTATCTGAAAGGATGGTGTTTTTGAGTCTTTCAGACATGAATTTACCACGTGTGTTGCTAAGACCCATAGCATCAAGTTTATTTAATTCTATACGGTTGAGATTAGCCTCTGGAACTTTTCCACCATCCTTTGGATCCACAGTATCACGAAACAATTCTCGCTTTTTCTAACATTTAAAAGTAATAGCATATTACAAGTAAAATTTGAATATATTGGGGGAGATGATACATTGATAGATTTAACGGTGCTTTGGCAATGATTTCATAACTTTCATTAAATTGATTCCACAATAAAATTCAAATAGCTAATTCCCACATTTTGTTAAAAGTATATATTTAATATGAAGTTATAAAATGGGTATGATTCCCCCTCCTCCCTATTTTTTTGTATCTACTACTAAGAGGAGCCTCACAACTTAGGTATGTATGGGAAAATGGATTAAACAATTAAATTATTGTTCAAATTACAAATAAAAAGATAATCTTAAGTTAAAGATCATGGGTAAGTACCATAAGTTTTTCAAGAAAATAATACATGAGAGGCACGAATTGATTCCAATATCTTGTATACTAACATATATGTACTTACCAAGATACATGTGACAGATAAACATTTATTCATACGTGCATATTTACTCCATGTGTAATACATTTGAATAGAGTAAAAAAACTTAATTCCTGAAAAACATGACATTTAAAAATAAAAAAACCTACATGCACACTTAAAAAAAAACATTATTTGACGATTGTCTCTAAAATAATCTTTTATTGTAAAATAAGTCTTCCTTATTACAATACAGTTGAAGAGAATCAGGTCAAAAAATATAAAACTAATTTGAAAAATTAGGGACTTTACAGCCTCCATTTTGTATATCTCAATTACCATCAACTCGGAAATAAACTTCATCTTAATATTCACATTTGTTTCAAGGTTACCCATGACCTTCCTACTTAAATGGTTAGCTGAAGGCGTTTCCCACTAATTGCTAAAAATATTTCTTATGTGATGAAGCATGATATGTTGTAAACTTTTTGCAAAATAATGTAGTCATTAACATATGTATAAATTGGTTAATGACAAATTTTGCTCTAAGGCTGTTTCTATAATATATGTATATGTATCATGCATTGTTGTTACCAAGACGCTTAATGATGAAGAAACAAGAAACCCAATAAATGGCTGCATAATTTCAATAAAAATTAAAAGTTATTCACACATTTACAAATAACAAAATCTTTAAAAATAACAAATTCAATACACATAAATCAGTTGATGAGCAGGGCTTTATAAAATAAACCAAAACACAAACTTCTCTTCATTATAGTGCCTTTTAGTAAATAAATAGATGTAAGAACCTCCTTTTTGATATAAGTATTTCAAAGGATTGGTCACAATAGTTAGGAAGTTCATTG
The DNA here is from genome assembly GCA_963680855.1 of Lepeophtheirus nordmannii. Lineage (NCBI taxonomy): Eukaryota > Metazoa > Arthropoda > Copepoda > Siphonostomatoida > Caligidae > Lepeophtheirus > Lepeophtheirus nordmannii. The sequence continues at coordinate 14,504,758 of OY804518.1, forward strand.
CTCATAGCATTATAATATTACCTACATAGTATAGTGTTTAAATTTAATCTTTATAGAATCAATTTCACAATATTTAATTATATATTATAAACCACAAAATTTGTTACTGATTGGGAAATCAATGGTCTGAATCGGTTTTATCGAAAATGAAGAGTCTTTTTATATATTTACATATAACATATATCTAAAAAGTATGCAATTATAACCTTTAAGTCCAGGATGCATTTTTCTAAATGAATGTGAATATGGAAAAATATAACTTCCCTTCCGAAGTAGGAAACACATAAGATGTGTGCTCTATCCATTAAAGTATTTATTTATTTAGATGTCATTACTTACTCGGAGATTTGCTGAGTCTGTGCTCCACAATAAGTGGCAGATAAGGAATAACGTACATGTTATGCGAATCATTCTGAAAATACCAACATTTTCTTTCATTATTTAAAAATAATTTCATTAAAAAAATTAATACTCTCAAGAATAAATTAAAAAATGTACTTTTTTGTCCAAGAGAATAGATACAAATAATTAGGACACAGCAAATTTATTTTTAACTTTGAATGAAATCTTTTCAAATCAGTAATTCGATAAAAGTACTGATTGAGCAGGTAAACTATTGTATATTATATATAATATTTATACAATTTTTATTTATTGATCAAATAAATATTTGTTTAAAGGATAACTTACTTAATATGTTATATGACAAGTTGAAAAGTATAGGCATAGATTTGTTCGTTCGTAGCACTTAATGATATTATTACTTTTTTTTATTCAAAGATACAACCAATATAGTGTTTTAAATTGATATGTCTCCTGATTCAATAATTTATGATCCTTTCAAAAATACAGATCTTAAAACACTGTAAGTAATATAATATTCTTAAAATTTTACGTACGCATACGAGAGGAAAAAACAAACGCCCTTGAAGGTAAAATAGTATAAGTGCGTCACTTGTACGCCTTTTTTTCTAAACTGTTAATGATATAAACGAAGTCTTGTAATAAAAGCATTTTTTTGCCGATTAAATGAAATATCCTTTAATATATTATTGAAAATTAAGAATTATATTATGTAGTAATTGTTTTTCTGATTGTTGATCATCAAGATTGATCAAATTCAATTTCCCATAAAAAAAATAAAGTGTGATAATAGGGTTTTTGAAATTTCCTATAAAAATTGTCCAAGGATATAAACAATTTCCTTGCAATTTATAAGCATGTCTTTAGAAATTACATTTAAAGCCCTATCAATTATGTTGGTATATTATAAAAAACTACAAGTTATGAATCCTATGAATTACATTTAACCTCGATTATACATATATAACTTTTATTTAATAATATGAAATCAATGTCATGCAGTGATCTCGTAACTTTTTCGTTTGATCTTTATCCTTGATCCGAATGTTTGATCATGCCCTTGGTCAACAACAACTTTTCTCTACAGTCAACATACTCCACCCTACTTTGGTTTTCCTACTTGTAATCATTTTTGAATTAAAAGATATTTTATCTTTTAGATCTCTCCAGTTAATTACAATTGGTTGTATAGGACAAAATAATTATTTGATTAAAGTAGTTATTCCTTTTTACATCAATATGAACGTCAATTAAGAGGCTGCAAATATTTTTTTCCAAGAATCCATTCTACATAATAATATTTGTTAAACTAATTTCTTTAACTGTTTGACTACAATTATAAAAAAAAAACTCTATTAAAGTATTTCTCTTGAAGTTCTTAAAAAGATAGTTTAAGTATTAATTTTATCAATATAATACTATAACCTAATGACACTACACGTTACTATATACAAACTGTTCTCAATAAGACTTTTCAATAGCACACTACTATTTATTACAAGGGCAAGTATCGTGAAATTTGCTGAGCTCATAGGATATTTAAAAACCATATATTTCGTCTTAACAATTTAGGTCTTGTATTTTTTTTACATCCCACACTCGGAGATTTTGAGCATCGTTGGTGGCAACAACGAGGAAAATCAACCATATGGATGCAAATACTGCCAAAATCATCTCTTTCTCTCTCTCTCTCTCTCTCTATATATATATATATACTTATGTAGGCTTTGTATTTTGCCACGCCTATGACATTCTTTTGCTAAAGAGTTTTGAGTAGATTCCTTTAATTAAAGTTGACAAAATATTACACATTTTACCTTTGTTTTTCCTGATATATTTTCAAGCATTTTGGTTATGCATGGAGCAATAACCAAAGAAGTCCGGTTTTATAATTTTTGTACACACACTGTATTTATTAAAAGGGTACTGAAATGAAAAACCTTACAATAATGAAGCCCGACCTGATTGAATTCAGACACAACGGAGTAATCCTGTGCATGTCTATATTAGATGCGTACTTATGTAAGTATGTTGTAACAATTGTAAGAATATTTAATGTGAGAATGATCTGTAAATACATAGGGGGCAGTGAAAAACAAACAAACATGAAGTAATGTGCTACAGGCCACATTTTTCTAGCACTATTTGTATGGTTGTAAAATAGTCTGTACTATATTTCAGGCCCATTTATCTGGCTGCATATTGATTAACTTTTATTTATCATTATAAAAAAGGTGATCTCAATATCGAGCCCATATCTCAAAAACAGCCTTTTTGTGGACTAAAATTTGACACACGTTCTTTCCCCAAAAATAAAAATAATACTTGCAAAAACAATCGTCAAATTCTGTAATACTTGAGTTTTTTATTATTCAATTAAGATGTGGTGAACAAAACCTGAATATGCTAGCTTTGAATTTGTTATGGATTCTTAAATGTGCTTGCAGAACAATGGCACAGCCTAGAGCAAAAGTTCATAATTGTCTCTCTAAAAAATGTCGTTTATACAAATTTTATTTACTTTAAAGATGCTATAATACTTATAATTAGCAACAAAAAATGAAGAATGTTGTTTCATGAGGAATTGTATAAATAACTCAAAACCAAAGAATACCTACCATATTTTTAGCAATTTGCTTCTTGGCTTTGACCTTCATTTCATTTGATAATAAATGTCATGCCAATACATAATATATATTGACAGTTCATTGAAAATGTGGATAAATATTACAATTGAATACACAGCTAGAGTATTTTTAAACTTGATATAGCATATCTATGTATAAAAATAGCAATTTTTATTGATTGAAGATATAATTTATACATGTATTGTAAAATGTATCCAAATGTATGTATGTCCTTCACATTTATTAGAAAATTGTTCATAATAATATTATTGTTGTTGCGAATTACAAAGTATTCAAATAAATTGATACAAATAGTAGGTTTTATAATAGTAACAACAACAAAAAAATTTCAATTCAGATAGACTTATGCATATGTTCAATACTTTGAAATAGATTTTGATTAATATACGTCCATAGATTGGTTGTTGTTTGATAATAATCGGTCATTACCGATTATTGTCAAACGATATTATTATTGTTTATTTTGACATTTTTTGTGTGTAATAAAAACAAAATATTGTAAAAAAAAATCATTATGATAAAACTTATTTTTTTCTAATATGGAAAGCATTTAACTAGACAAATATACTTTATAACCTAATATTTTAAATATCAGTATAAATAGTGTCATAAACAAAAAAAACATTATTATATTGAACTTTTTAATTTATTAACGATTTTTAATTTGTAAAACATTATACATGATCCAAACAAACCTTGCTAAAATGTATTTTTTTTTTACATAAAATAAATATAATTTTAAGTTATATTAAATATTACTGAAATTATTACTCAAATATTAATATTACTCAAATAAAATAACACAGGATCAAATATTTTTGAATGATTGTTTTGATCAGATTTATAAGATAAAAAAAATATTACAAAAAATCTTATAATTAAGTAATTAAAATGATATTTTAATGTTATTGAATCTTGCTCATAAGATCTATTTAATTCTTTAACACCTGATAGAACTTGGTTCCTGATACGTTCTTCTTTTTTATATATTTAATTTGATTTTTTCATATTACATATCAGGTATGTGAGTGAGGAAAAGGTGAGACAAGAATGGCCCATCAACACTCAATTACTCTTACCTTCTTCAACTAAGTATTCTTAATTTTCATTTCATCATAAATTATTCTGATTAATTCTTAAAAGAAGCTGCAAATTCTACATAAAGATCGCACAAGTCTCAGTCATGATGAAAGTAAAATAATAAGATGGATAATTTTATTAGTGATTAGAATATTTGAAAGATCATATCAGGTTCAAATAATGTCTAATGCAGGGGTTCTTAGCCTTGGATCGATCGAACCCCAGGGGTTCTGTGGTTTGGTTCACTCCACTTGTATGATTTGTGACGTCACGCCCTGCTTGGCTTTGGAAAAAAACCCACATTTTGTTTTTCCAACTATGAAGGGCTCGATGAATGTATGTATGGAGCTTGTGGGGTTAAGTACCTCCAACAAGGTTAAGAACCACTCGTCTAATGAGTTAAATGAAGTATATGTATAGCAAGCATTCCTGGGTATCTCAACTCATTGTAGAAATTTAAGTGTAACGCCCATAATGAACCAAAATATGTTTATGAAAAATAAGACTGTGTATATTTTTTTATGAAGAAGAAAATACGTTCGAGATTTGTCTTATTCTTAATTATTGTTTTAAATTACTTTTGACGCAAGACTTATTTTTTACCATATAAGTAATTAAGAAAAGTTATTACATGTACATTGCAAAAGCCTCTGGTCTTTCAATCAATGCTTAATACATACATATGTACTAAGTATGTAAATTCCTTGAAGGAATGAATAACATATTGGATTACTTCATTTTGAAATAATTACTCCACGTACCTTGACCTTAATAAATACATACTATATTGGATACATTTTTAACAAAAATATTATTTGTTTTCGACATTGACATTTCGACAACCAAAACTTCAAAAGAAAAGTGCAATTTTTCAATTCAATTAATAACTTCGTTAAGTTTTCTTAACGTTACATCTTACTGTTTAGTTAAAATATTTCTTAATGAGTATAGATATCCTCGATTTTGATTTTTAATGTACGTGTTGTAATTGATATGGGATGGCATTTTGCACTTCCAAAACGAAGATATTTTTGAATATAACAAATGTAAAAAGTTTATACTTTATATTGTTATTATAATATTTTCAAATTTATAGGTGTGGAATTACTATTATCCTTTGTTAATGCCCCTTCAAAAAATTTCATAAATTATCCTCCTGGTTAAATTTTACCTGACTTCTGATGTCCATTTTGTATTACATTGATTCTTCTTTTTGTTTAAAAAAAATATTTTAATAGACTATGTATGTAATTGTGAACATTTTGGACAATTCTAAACATATCTATGTACTTTAAATGTGAGAAATTTATATATTCATCAAATCATTTGATTTGAGTTTTTAGTGCTTATAGAAATAGTGGATATATTTTCATTGTGTCATCAAAATTTTGAATTATTGACGAAGAATTTTTGCCCCAACAAAAAATTATATTATATAGGAGGTAAGTTACATTGTCTGTAGTATACCTACTTTTCATAAAAAGTATTGTAAAAGTAAATAAAGAAATATAAGAATATAACAAGTGACATCATACAATAATATATTGCAATCCAATAATATTATTATTTACTTTTTAGTATTTGAGAAAAAGCAGAACTTATAGAAAATAATGATAAATTATCTGAAAAAAGAGGCAAAAATATGGAAGCAAAACAAATAAGAAGCTATTCAGCTTTCATTCAGTTTGAAAAGTTTACCCAATGGGAGTAAAAAAGGATTAATTTCGAACTAAATTGACTCATTAATCAGTCAAGAGTTTTTATTACCTAGTTATTAATATTTATTATTAGTATTAGCTCCAACTATTCCATTTGACCATCTTTTCAATAATTTGATTTAATAAACGTTCACAATTTCTTAATTTTGAGTCCAGACATTCAAATGAATTACTGTTGTTGCAAAATCCAAAGAGAGCAAGTAGAAAAAAATGTAGTCATACATAAAATGTGAACCTTAACTAATATTGATGCCATCCTTAAAAAAATTGAGACAGCAAGGTAGTGATAAGTTAAGAGATTATCTGAAAGAAGAGGTAAAAATATGGAATCAACAAGGAATTAGAATTTATTTTATGATTTGACGTGTAAATTTTACCCCATGGAGTAGTAACGAAGGGTTAACCATTATAAAATAATCATCATAGTCACAAAAAGCTAGCTGTGGCTGTAAAATATCCTAATATTGATGTACATATATAATCTTATAAATTAATTAATTTAATTACGGTTTTAGGGGGAGAAAAAGTAGTTAATTAAAAATATTTCGAATTAGCTTCTGGATACTTGAAAATAATTTGATTAAAAAAACAAGACTTCTCATCTCTTCGCAGTTTATTTTTTTCTCATAAACAGCGCTATCAATTAATGCTATTCACTTAGTAAGAGAAATATTATTTATTTAATGGTGATATAAATATTACTAAAAAATAAAGGAACGTATTGTACTAAAGGTACTTATAAAGTTTTACATACCTTGATCCATTAATTCAAATATTACATAAATGAGATATATATGTATTTAGAAACTTAATTTGAGAATAAATCATTTTTAAAATGATTAGTGTTCTGAAGGTTGATTGATTGAGCTCAAATTAAATCTTGTTAAGCAATCAACACCCCATAGTTAAATGATAAATACTCAAACAATTGATAAAAATTGACCAACAACAACCAACTGATAATGTAACTTTTTTTTTCTCTTTTTGGAGGAAAGATTGAGAGATATAATAAGATTGCATCATGTTCACGACTAGCTTTTTGTCAAATCGTAACCTCAACTTTTAAAAATAACAGCAATCTTCACATTAAGATAACTTAGCTATCCATAGTTTTGTCATACTATGGTGCCATTAAGTAGGCGAAGGAGTTTTGATTCCTTTATGAATTCATAATATGCAAAATCAGTTTTTTTAAATACATGACGAGTCGCTGAATAGAGAATACATTTCATATTTGCATACCCCAAAAAAGCAAGTCGTGGTTGAGTGCAAATAAAATCGTGCGATCTGCATGATAAAATATATGAATATTAAAACTTTAAGTTGAATCATGTTCAAGTTCTTCGTAATAGCTTTTGTAGTAAATCTGTGTAAGTCTACTTTGTAGATAGATCTTTCAAGCCTAGGAGATATTTTTATTGGCTCTCAAAATTTTTCTAAGGTTTTTTAAATGTAGCACCAGGTTTTTTTTACACTTATTTACAATAGACAAAACGTAGTTGTTTAGAAATAAAGGCTACTTTTTGATTTTAACAACACCTGCCCATAACTATAAAGTCAAACTACGATATTTACAAACTTTGATAGAGTAATAAGGCATGTTCATGTCAAAACGTAATCGAGCAATTCAATTTATAGTGTGAGACACCTATGCAAATATACTTTGAGAGGTACATATCAAAATAATTTAGAATATTCTCACGTATAGAAATAAACATCGCCTCGAGAAACTATTATAACTTTTATGTATGTAGTTCCTAATAACTCATACTGACTTACAAAAAATCACACTCAAACTGAACAAATTATCTATGAATATTTATATATATATATATTATAATGCCAAACATGAGAATATGAATTGAGATTAATATTTTTAATTCATAGAATATACGTATACATATGCAATTTGGATCCAAAGATGACGACAACTGAATCTACTTCAGGATTGCAGTCCACTAAACAATAGTTCCTTGACAAGAGCTTTTTCTTCCTTTTTGTTCCACCTACACATAAAATTACTTAAGTAGCAACAAAATACATTTTACTCTGTTATAATGAAAATAATTAAAGTATTATTATATTATAAATATGGCTATAAGAGCAGAATATCATTTCAAATTGCTTTAAAATATGCGTATATCTACAAAATTTTCGTCAAATATCTATTAGGCAAAAATGTTCTCGGCGAAGTACAATAATTTTTATTTACATACATATTCATAAAAAGTCTAAACTCTAGTATTTTTTCTGTATTTATTGAAATTAGGTTCTCTTAATCATATAAAATCAACTTTAATGAGCTAAAATATTTTACATACGTCTTTATTTATGTTTGGTTACAAACCCCATCCATCTACTACTAAGTTTTATTTAATAATATGTCATTCGTTTATTATTGTTGTACGATTGGATTCTAGAAAATGACGTGAGAGTTTAATATATGGAATTGTTATTTGATAATAATATGGCTATATATGTATGTATAAACATACATGTAAGACTATTAAAGATAAACTAACATACATAGAAGGTCATGATTCTGGTGGTTAATTTATTTGTAACCGACTGGCGTCTTGTCGATCAATCATACGCCTCAACAATTTATTCCATATTGTTATTGAAATTTAGATTCATTCACTTATTGAAAAGCATATACAAATTATATTCAAAAAATCAATTGTCAGATTTTATTGTCATGTGGATATATACATATACCATATAACTATGCAAATGGAATTGAAATGCACATAATTTTTTTCTTAAGAGCTTAAACACAGATTTCTTTTCATTTCTGAATTGAGGCAGTGGTTTAAAAACTATACTTTCATTTTAAATCTTTTATAGGTACGTGTGAAGTTTTTAATTTTATCTCATTTCCCCATAGAAAACTTTTGCTTTTAAATTTTTTATTTATATATGTCTTGAAATGTTGAAATTTTCTTACATAAACAATGATGTAATACGAGATGGATGAAATTTTAAAATTGTTAGTATTGTTTCTTAGCATATACATATAACAATGGTGAATTTCACATGTTTGGATATTTATATATTACACGAGGCTTGTTTATATTCAGAGTTATTGTTTATTGAAGTTGGTGAAGAGTATTATGTAACCATTCACATTTGAGTTGGAAAATACATAAGGCAAGAATAATCCAGCCAAACTAATAATTAAAAATGATAGTCAAGCAAGGAAGTTGGAAAACTTTTTTTTGTATGTCTCTTTGAAAAACTACGGATATGTTTGCGAATTTTTAAATGAAATAAATTATATCTTAGGGCTACAATTAAAAAATAAGTGAATAAATTTCATAACAAGGTTGGGTCTAATAAGCAAAAAATAAAAATTAAGACAGGAAATAAATTATATTATCATAAATAGATATAACCTTTGATAAAAATAATCTACGATAAAAATACATAATAGTTTAAATTAGAGAATGGTTTATTAGAAACCCTTTGAATATGCAAATATCCTTCTGTACGGTAGTTACATTTATTACATGCTTAGTATTTAAGCTAATTATTAATACTAATTCATTCGAGCATTTCTCTTACCATAATCAAAATATTGAATGAAAGATTCTAAAAATATAGAACGGTTTTTAAGTACACCTATGTCATAAAATTATCATTCTGATAAAACAAATTTATCATACTTTGACAATATTACCATAGGTAGCATTTTTCTTTACAAGAAACTGCGAATGTTATTCTCATATTACATCCTTAAATTTACATTTGGTTTAATATTAACATAGTATAATTGAAGAGTCTGAAATATACTACAATATTCTGCAGTTTCTTAGAATAAAGTGGGAAAGTTCTTTGAGTTTCAAAGTTTTTTACAGCTTTTTTGATCTCGAATGTATTAATTAAACATATACATAATTTTTCAAACATTGAGTCGCACGAGTACCGAAGTATTTAAATATTAAAGTATTTTTAAACGAAATTGTAAGAGATACTCTAAAATTGCTTTATTGTGTAAAAGTATCTACAAATGTCAAGGTATTTAAAGGTGTTTGTCTAATTTTGCTCAAAAAAAATCTGACAAAATGTGTCGTGTATAACTTATTTGAGTCAAATTAGCAAAAACCACATTTTAAAGTATGAAATCAGTTTGTATTCAAATTGTCTATGTGCATATTAACATGCCATAAATAATTGTGATCATATGCATATTAATGGGTCCAAATAACTCACTTCTCCAAAATGCATTTGCCCCCTTTTTTCAAGTATTTTTATCAATCTACAAATCGTGTACAAGCTGCAACCCAAAAAGATGAGATGATGCATTTTAAATGAAAAATTTAGATTCCTAGCGATAAATATATTTCAAATATTGAAATTCCATTACAAGTTTTGTTTATTAAGAGTGTATTACGTATTGATGATGAGCCAGAATAATCATTTATTTCATATATTGAAAAATATAAAAATACAGCGTAAATATATTTAATACATCATGCATTGGGGTCATTTCCTTATGCTATTAAACACTGCACTTTACTTGAGCTTGTATACAATTGTATTTTTATATGACTAATTGATATATTTCCTGCGATAAAGTAGAACGATCAAGTGCCCACAGTTTCATCACTCACGTAATCAAAATGGAATGATAGCCACAACAACCTTTTTGGGAAAAACAAAAATACCTTGCATTCCCCATTTATCAGTTGTCTTTTTTGATTTAAAGCAACTGACTCTTCATATTGTGAACTAAAAACGGGTATTAATATTATGCATGATTTTGATTTATATATTAAATCAATGATTGTGCGTTTGTGTTTTTTTTGTTTTGAATATTATGTAAGTACGAATGATATATTTTTATATTTGTAAAATTTATTAATATATAGTATATCTAAATGGTAATTCTGACCACAATTTAAAAGTTGGCAACAAGAAAATACAGAAGAATAGTATATGTTTTTTCAAATTGTTTCTTTACCTTTTGAGAGTTGAGTTTGCAAGTTGACGCAAAAGCTCGTAGTGAACATCAATGAATAACTATATATTAATTAAAACGGCCGGTATAATTAATTGGAACAAGTTTCAACTTGTACATACAAAACATAAATAAACTCAACCTCCAGTGAATTATTTTCAGTTTCTTTTTTGCTTGCAGAAAAGAAAACAGGATCACTTCAACTTACTAAAGTCGCCAATGGCAATAATTTAAACATATTTCAGGGTTTTATTATACAATTGTTGATTCTTTATTTCCCAACATATAGTCAAAATAAGTATTATCTATAAGTAAGCTAATCACAAGGTTACAATGGAGAATAGAGTAATAATAATCTTTTGTTCTATTATAATGAATAAAATTCCTTTGTAAGTATATATTTATTTATAAAAACATATATATACACTTACTATTAACACTATGATTACTGTTATGACACTTACAAAAAATAAAGGTGTTTTATTTACAAGGGTAAGGTGTAAACATTCAGTAAGATAATTTCAGGGGTTTGTGACAATAGATTATAGATTAACACTATGTTGTTTGCTATAACACCTTATTAAAAAAAGGTGTTTTGTTTACAAGGGAAACTTGGAAACATTATCTAAGGAAATCTAATAGATTTACAAAATATAGTTAAATTAAATCATTCCTGTCATAAAAGTATTATAAATATATGTATTTCTGTTTTTGGATCGTTATGGACCAATTTCATGTGGAATCATGCACTCCTCAAAAAATAACATGGCTTAAAAATTACATTTTCTCAAAATTGGATGAATCCTCATTTTTCAAATGATTGTTTGGTAATAAATAACACTTCAGCTGTTCACCTTTTTTAAATCCAAGGGATTCATTTGAAACTTGAATAATTAATTTTTTCAATTATAAAAGAGTATTTGCTTATAAATGGTCTAGTTAATATTTATTTGATTTTTTTTGACGTAGAAATGATCACATTACATTAGAAACCTAAAGAACCTAGGAACATAAAATATTTTTTTATGGACTTCAGTAATTTATACAAAAAGTATACAAATTAATTTGCACAGACAAATTCCTAAATTATGACTCCAAAAGCATTTATGAAACTATTTATTAACACCATTTAAATAATAATAATTGTGGTAAAGACTATACATATAAAAAGTAACATTCTACGCATTTTAAAAATCCTCAGAAAACGTATTCAAAGTTTTTCAAATTGAAAAAACCATAACAACTTTATTATTGGGTTCACAGAAATGTTTTTTTATAAAAATGTTGGAAATTATATGTTTCACGTGAGGGTTAGTGAAAAAAATTAGACTTTAATACTTTTGCCACCATTGTCATCCTTCATTGATTCCTGTAGACGTTGTTGACCTTTTTTTGCCTCTCACAATCATTGTCACTGTTACGCTCTGCCATATTTGCAGTATGAAACTAATCATTGGTACACTGATAGAGCCAAAAAAAAAAAAAAAAATAACGCACTTTCTGGAGTTGATTGGCTGATGCTCACCTCATCTGACTCAGTGGTGGGTGCTAAATGACCATTTTTTGAAAACTTACATCGGCATCGAAAATAATCTATCAGATAAGCAAGTAAAAATTCCATTTTTAGGGTTAGAAAACTCGGTTTTGTAGCTATTCACAGGGAAATCTATGTTGTGAATTGAGTTTTTCTGCAAAAAAAACTAATCAAAAAATAGCTTTTGGCCATGTTTGGCGAATGTTCCTTCATACATAGTATTAGACAAATGGGTTATTTTACTTAAAAAAAAATTCTTTAGGGATCACAATTAGTGATGCGTACTAATACTACAATATATTCGAATGTAATTGCTTGATTATAATTATTCAAAAAATGAATAATTGTAAGCTTTTCATAATTAATTTTTGAAGTAGTAAAAATAGAGACATTTTTAGAATTAGAATTAGAATTATTTTCTTTCGCAGCATATTTCCCACAAATATTAACCCTACTCTATTTCTGTTCAAATATGAAACAAAAGCTTGAATTGATTTAATTTTAATAAATTAAGAAATAAAAAATCTTAATATACTCTAAATTTGATCTTTATAATATTTTTAAAAAAATCCATCATTAAAATAAAATTATGAGAAGACAGCATTTTATGATGAGGTTTACTGAATATACCATAGAAACTTTTATTTATATAACTTTTCATTTAAATGTATTTCTATAGAGCAATTCATCAAAATATATTTTGAATTTTAGCAATTCATTCAGATCCGTTTCCGTCGCATATGTACATATATTAACTATCTATTCAAGTTGTTCTTATGTTTGTACATTTATCTTTATTTATTTTACAAACAATTTATTTGTAGACCAATTTAAAAAAATTTAAGATCGTATTAAAACTTAAATATAAAAAGATAACACAGGTCAACAAAAAGAAACTTTTTAAAAGGTGTCTGATATTTTTTAACTGATTTACATTATTTTTGCCATGCTAAATCTAGAAGTAACATCCATTTTGCTCTCGGAGGTCAAATTTTTTTGTAAATTTGAATTTAAAATTATGCCACTTTAGTTACCAGGTATATTTTTTAAACAACGTTTTCAAGATTTACTAATGATGTTTCAATGGCAAAATGTCAGTTTTTATGATAAAATTGCTGTATTCTAACAAAGAACCATCTATAGTACATATAACTAAAAATGAAAACTTAAATTTTGCATTATTACGGACTAAATTTTCGTTTTTTTGATTGTCGCGAATGTTTGGTGCTTGCACATCTCTTTTTAAATTCCAACAGTAGTCCGCCATCATCACCATATCCCACCTTCCCTGATAGCGTGACTCCATTTCTCTCAAGTCCTGGTGAAAGCGCTCTCCTTGCTCATCGCTTAAAGAACCAAGATTTTCGGGAAAACGGTCCATGTGCGAGTACAGATAGTGCATTTTTATGCTCATATTGCAGCCAAGGTTCCTAAAAGCCACTAACATGTTTGCTACTAGATCTTTGTAGTTCTCTGCTTTTGTGTTGCCTAGGAAATTCATCACGACCTGGACAAAGCAATTCCAAGCTTGTTGCTCAACAGGATTCATGGTCTCCTCAAACGCGGGAGAGTTTTTGTTCAGCTTTCTAATTTGAGGACCATCAAAAATACCTGCTTTTAACTTTTCAGTTGACAAATTGGGGAAGGTTTTACACAGAAACTGGAAACCCCGTCCATCTTTATCCAGGGCTTTTGTGAATTGCTTTATCAAACCGAGCTTTATGTGCAGTGGAGGAAATAAAATACGTCCCCTGTCAACTAGAGGCTGGTTTATCACATTTTTTTCTCTACAAATTGCAAGCTCTTCACGTAATGGCCATTCTTTTTTCACGTAATGGTGAGTACGATCCCTGCTATCCCAGAGGCATAAAAAGCATGGGTATTTGGTAAATCCAGACTGTTGACCAAGCAAGAAGTTGACCATTTTTAAGTCAACGCAAATCAGCCATTTATGTTGGTCATAAGAAATTTTTTCTAGGACGTACTTAATTGCTTCATGCTGTTCTTTTAATGTTGTCGAATGTGCTAATGGCACAGATGCAAATTGATTTCCGTTGTGTAACAACACACATTTCAAAGACCTTTTGCTGCTGTCGATAAAAAGTCGCCAGTCCTCTGATTTGTATTCAAGTACACCGAGATGTTTCAGTAGCTCTACTATGTCATTGCAATAGACTAATTCTAACGATAGCTTAAAATGTCGACCTGGCCCGGCAAATACGGTGTTATTTTTGGATTCAGCACATCAAAATTGACCAAAATCAGCTTACAAAACTGAGACACCAAATTTGCTGTTGACCAGTGTAATCAATATTTCATAGAAAAACTTAATCAGACAAGTATTTTCACAATAAAAATGTGTATAAAACACAACTCTAAATATGTTATTTTAATTAAACAGAAGTTCCCGAGTGAAATGCAGAAAAACATTTTTACATACTTGCCTAACCCATTTCAAGAAGTCTGATGAAAGTCTTAAATGAGACCTTAAATGTTAGTTATTTATTCATCAACTATATTGAACTGTAACAACCTTGTTACTCTGGAAATACAATGAAATTAAAAGTAATGAAAGAAAAAGCTTAAGTATACTTAACCAGAAAATAGTGTTTTCGTATTATTACATTTCAATGATGAATTTTAGAAACAGTTTAACATATTAATATACCCAGACAAGTCAAAAAAATAGTTTTCCTTTTGCAAATATTATTGCAGTGGATAGATTATTGCAAAAATACTGTTTTAAATGATTTTTTAACTGTACCTTGAAATGTCCACGCAATAAGGACAAGTTATAAGTCTTGCATTGTTCAAATTAGAGCGTAGCTGAATGATGTATAGTCATCACACTTTTTCGATTTTCCTTGATTCTTCTTATTCCAGAGTTAGGAAGTTGCTTAGTTTTTGGTATTTAAAGTAATTGATGAAAAGTAGGAACTTTTACTTTAGAGTGGCATCATAACTAATCTGTTTCAAGACTTGTGATCTTTTTCTTTCCACTTTCTGATTCTAATTTTTATTTTATTTTATTGCTGTATTTCCTTTGGTAAACTTTGGTTTAAAAATAGATCTGAATACACAAATAATCAGATTCTTGACATCTTGAAGGAAATAGAGTCTTCACTGACACTACAGATCTCATGATAAACTGGTAACAGCACAATGTTGTATATATGATTGGCGACAAATTTAATAAATTTTTGTATTGGTATGTGAATAAAATTCCTATGAATCATTAATGGCCTCGAATAGGCCTAAACATTTTATTGTGATGGTAAAATTTTTATTTTTATAGAATTTGGCTGTTTATACCCCCTTACCCAGAAGATGGTCGACTTCTATAACAATGACTAGAACTGTCAAAAAAGAGAGATTCCTGCTGGTAGCCGGCAAAGAATACTTGCATTAATTCAAGAAAAACATATTATCCTATACTATCGATTTTCTCCTCGTTTTAAAATTCAAAATCCATCAACGGGCATAAGCATAATTAGAATGTAAATTTCTTTACACGCCGGGAACTTCTATTTTTCAACAACTTTAGTGACAACTCAAAATAGTCCTCAGACAAGGGACTGTAACCTCTCCTCCCAATAAAAATATATTTTATAGTACGTAATGACCCAGTGACTTCATGTGGAAACCTCTACAAATACCACATTCAGTATACCTTTTTGCATAATACAACGCCTCGTTGACATAAATGAATATTATATTCTTTTTTTTCTTTTTTTTA
Organism: Lepeophtheirus nordmannii; assembly: GCA_963680855.1. NCBI lineage: Eukaryota > Metazoa > Arthropoda > Copepoda > Siphonostomatoida > Caligidae > Lepeophtheirus > Lepeophtheirus nordmannii. The sequence continues at coordinate 14,520,797 of OY804518.1, forward strand.
AGTTGTATCAAATGCTTATAAGGAATATACAAACCATACCTAAAAGTAACCTCGCACTGCAAAATGAATACAATAGTTATTTAGTTATTCAACCTGACATTTATTGACAACCTTAGAATACCCTTAACCTTTCCACTTCCCAAACTTAATTCAAAGTATCTTTCTCATCTTGCCAATTACGTACCCAATTATTTATATTGTTTGACTAATACGAAAAAAAAAGAACTTTTAGATACATTTTTTTTCCAATTATTATTCACTATATTTTATATAGATATAAGTTGATATTTAGAAGTAAATAATATTTTCCTATATGGATTCATTGATGCCTACATGATATTACATATAGCTTTCAAGCTTAAATAAACTATGATATAGTCTTTTTTACTATATCATTTCATTATCAGGAAATACAAAATTTTCACAAGTAGTTAGAAAAATCTTGTTACTTTCCTCATTTAAGTTGTTTTAGACTTTTTATCATGAGACTTTGAATCCTTTTTTAATCTTAGTGTCATATGCTTAATCTTGAATTATGCTTATTTAACAAATAAAGTCTTGTTTCTCTTTATAATTTGCATACTTTAGCTGTATGCATGTAATTCTGTCCATCATAACCGTATCAAGGTTATACATATATTATAACGTATCAGCATACATAAAATAATAACAAAATAAAAAAGAGGTAGTCAAATTACTTTTTAAAGAGATTAAGTACCCATTTTGCAAACTGATTTTATAAAAGATACGGAGAGTACCTTTAATTTGATTTATGGAATACTGTTTCAGACAGTGTTTTCAAGGGCAATATTATGGCTATCAAAGATTATCTTTAATGTACTTACGTGTACATCATATGTTCATGTATGCATAAGGAATATGAAAGAATGATTCATTAACAAACATATAGAGAGAGTAGTGACGTAAGAAATATCTAAAAATGCAGTTATGCAGGTATCAACTATCAGATATTAATATTCAGATATGAATTAATCTAAAAATGTTGATATTTAGCCGCTGATGTGAATACACTAGATATTATATACATAATTGGCAATGAGGTTTCTGGTAGTAAAGGAACCATGGTAGATGAAGGACAGAGGGCTTTGTTCTAACTACATGCCAATTTCTATTTCTATTGCCCTCTGATGATGATATTACTATATCTATAGTCAGCTGATTTAAATAAGAGAAATCAACTGATGAAACACAGCTGAAGGATAATACATTATTTTTGTTTATGCCAAAAAGCTCGTCCTGAAAATCTTTTTTTTCTCTCTTCCATTGATAATACATTTGTCTATGGAAGAGTATTGTATATAAATACTTGATTAGGTATAGAACGTATTTGAAGAGTATTTTAAGAAGAGTTCGTCTGATACATTGGCAAATCAATTAAATCGGCAAATAATTTGCTAATCCTTTCTAGCACGAAATTTGTAAACTATTATTGATGTTCTAATATTTTTTGCTTTGTAATAAGCTTATTAAAAAAATATAAAACTTTAAATGATGTCGTTGTCTGCTAGGTACATAAATCTACATAAAACTATTTTAAATTGTGAGTTTTATTCTATATTCTCATTAGCATTATAATCAAGAGAATAAATTGTTTTTATTTTCTTCGTTACTGCCTCTTTAACATTTTCATATATTATACCTTTGTGTAAATTTTAATGGTTACTAAAGAGCATTTTTTATCACATTTGACCTGCTTTTTTTATACAAAAACTTATTTGAATAGATTATGTATCTAATTGTAAAGATTTTGGACAATGTTTAACTTATCTATCTTATATATAACTAGAGAAATTTATATTTTCGTCAAGTCGCTCCGAAGTGTTATAATCGCCTTATTTGATTTTTTTATATCTACAAATTTGAATTTATAGTACTTAAGCGAACATTTTTTGAAGATTCTTTCCTATCATATCATTTTACAATGTGTGATCAAATGTAGAATTATTTAGGAAAAATTTTACTCCGACATAAAATTAAATGATGTGAAATAGGTTGTGTTGACTCTGTATTTTCATGTATATATAATAAAAATTATAGTACAAAAAAATAAAGTAAGATAAGAATAATACGTGACATCATGCAACAATCAATTCTAGTAATACCATTTGAGACTTAATATTTCTTTGTCACCTGGCCTCGAGAGAAAAATCAGAATTTAATGAATAATGGCACTAACTTAAATTTTTTTTTAATAGAGAATAAAGTTAAGTTAGGAGACTACCTGAAGGAAAAGGCAAAAATATGTAACAAAAAAGGAATTAAAAACTATTTTATGATTTGGTTGGTAAAATTTATCCAATGGAATAACGAAGGGTTAAGAGATTTTATACAATTATGTGTCCAAATTCGATCTAATCCATAACTATACTCAGTCCACGTAACTGCTAGTCCGTGTACGCATGGTTTCAAGTTAAAGACGTGTTCGAGTCCATAAAAAAATGAATCGAGTGCTGTAACTTCATGTACTTATAAAATCGGTCTTGTAAAATATCTTACACTCATATGCATGTATCGCAAGTCAATAAGTACATCGGTTGTCACAATATGTTATACTCTATATACATATGTATGTACACATATCTCACTCCTTATTGAATCATATTCATAATTGAATACTTTTTCATCTTAGTCATACAGGAAATTAAGATAAGTACACATTTATAAAATACATACCAAATATGAATACAATTATTTTTACAATATTTTCAACAATCAGTGATTTGCTATTTTGTGAGTATTAAATAATGAGTTGACACGATTTATTTTTCTTCAAGAATTTGCTAAATATACTTATAGGTATACAACAAATTGGCTCACTTTTATTTATTAAAAAAAACAACCTTATGCATCACCAAAAATCATAGACTGAAAGTCTACTTCCTCAAAGGCATTTTTCAACATACTTGTAAAAACTCTGTATTTTCTATATAAACCTATATACTCTTTGCATTAACAGTCACTTTCTCTAATATTTAATTATGTACTTAAATTTAATTATGTACAAAAGTACTTATATAGATAAGTACATTTGTCTTTTAGAGGAGTAAAAACTCAATCGAAATGTATGGGCATGACGTATCCAAAATTATTTATTTGAAAAATTTATGTTGAAAAAAAAGTATAATAAAAAATTCGATTCCATCAATAAACAGATAATAATAATTTTATTAAGATATTTTTGATATAATAAATACCCCCCCCCCCCGATGTAACATGTGTATAACTTCCTCAATCTATGTTATAAATAGAAATGAAAAAACTCTTACGTCTTGGGTGTGGCTGAAGGTTTAATAGGTACATATCTTTGTTTATATTTCCAAGGAGTGTGTTTTTTATGTACCTATATAATGTACAAATATATTTTTTTATTTTATTTTTTATAATGTGGTGATATCTACTTATTGTACCTCTCAACCTTTTATCCAGGCTGATAATAAAAAGGTCCAAAATTATATTTGCCAATGTCATCGTTTTGGAGAACTGTAAGACCATTCTTTATTTAATAGTAAGGAATTGTTTACATTTTAACAAAATTTAATTTGAGCTCAACCAATCAACTTTTAGAAAACCAATATGGGGCAAGAGAAGAGGTACTAGTCAAGAAGTAACGTGCAAGTCAAATCCTATATCTTGAATAACTATGTCCCTTGATATAACTATTTTTTCTTTATTGATACATATCAGTGTATTTACCACCATTGCCCGTTAGATAAAGCTATTTTTAGAAAATTTCGAGGAAGTATAAGAATATGATGAATATTTAATTACATTATTTTAGTTTTCCATTTTGATGTTTGATGAGCGTAAGGATTTGATTTTTTCACAAAGAGAATTGAAATATAAGTCTCTTTTCTCCGTTTGAATTTCAATAGCTTGCTATTACTATCTAGTAATATCATCCAAATACACGGAAATAATTCATAGAGCAATGTTTTTTTATTCATTTAAAATTTGGCTGTTTGTCTACAAAACGGCTGGCTTCAGAAATGATGATGTCACGCTACAACCGTCCTGTATTCACACAGTAATGATGTATCATTTTTTATTTCAAATTTTTGTATTCATGAAGGAACAACATCTAGAGCACTAATGAATTACCTGTTATTTGTCCTAGAAAATATTACTCCATGTAGCTGTGAGTTGCTCTGAAATTGTAAAAAGTACTTATTAGGGAAAAGATTAGAAGAATCGATAGCTTATATTATATAGTAAATTTTTACGTTGTTTAAATTACAATGTGTTCAATTTAGCAAAAACAATAAGAGATCATTTATAACAAGACATGTAGTTAGATGTTTTATACTATATGAACAACTTTTATTTTAATTTTAAACTGATCTTTTTACCATTTTTAAAATGAAATTTATTGGTTAAATACAAAAATTTATATTGGTATACTGATTATGATATAATTACTTCTAAATTGATTTTATACATAAAAAAAGTCAGGATTTTGTTTATTTTTTTAAATAGTAAAAATTAAAATTTTTGTCCGACCTTTGACTTTTACTATTATCTAAAATTTTAAATACATATTATCCTCTCCCAAACAATGAACTGATATTTTTGAACATGGTATCTTGACTTGATAAAAAATAGAGGCATCTTCTTAAATTATAGAAAGAGATGGCGGAAATTGGAAATTTAATCAGGAATGGAAACTGAAGACTACTGGACTACATCATGGTTGACTCTATGACATCTCTAAATAAACACTCCTAAGGAGAGGTACTGTTAAAAACACAATATAATTTGGCTCCAATTTCAAATTTTCCATAACCCCTGCTCATATGATTATTTGTTCATTTATGGACTCATTATTTATAAATGATACGTACAAATTTAGGAGTGAAATTTGAAAACAAAGTGGAAAGTGATTTTACGCCTTGTTATTATATTGAATTTTAATATATCCCTCCTTCTATTTTAAGTTGATTCATTTGTATTTTTGTACATACTCAGTAAATTTTTGACTTCAATACGCATTGCTGTTGCTTCTCCCTTATTCACTTGATTTGAATACTTCTGATTTTTTCCTTTTCCCGAAATTAAAACATGTACTAAAAGGACATCATTTTAGAACTCTAGAGAACATTTAAAAGACTGTGACCGACCAGTTATAATCCATACCAGATGAAAACTTTAAGTGCAGTTACCAACAGTGGAAACAACAACTCCGCCGGTGTATAACTGCCCAAGGGAACTAATTAGAAGAGGGTAACATTGTTGTTTAATAAATATCAAAACTTTAGTTAGTACAAAATCAATCTGTTGTAAATGTATAAAAATAAATTATTTTATGTATAACTTTTCTAGAAAATATCAATGATAAAAAAATGTAATATTGCCCAATAGGAGTTAAAAAAACAAATATGAAAATAATATTTTTTAAAATATCAAATCTACAGAAATCATATTTATTATAAAATTTTATTAGTTTGAAGATGATAATTACGTTCATTGTTCAAACGAGGGTAAAGAAAACCATTTATTACATATTTTAGTTATTTATAACCTTGTAAATTTTAATTTGGAAGTCTTTTATATGTCTTCTCAGGAAATTTATAGTCCTGCATACTTATAATCCAGGTGTATTCTATGCCTACATTGATCAAATAAGTAAAGATGTACTAAGTTAACGAGGGAAATTGATCAAATATGGTAACTTCTTTTTCAGACAAGAGTTTCTGCAATACAACAAAGTTTCCCAAAAAATATAATATAATAAAATTTTAAAGTACAAAATGTGCTGTTTACATCAACTTGCCATGGTTGGATAAGAAATAATATGTAGTAATTCTCGAGGAGTCACTCTTTATTTTCATTGTTTTTCATTTCAAGACTATGATGAAATTCTAATCACTCATGAGCTCGTATATTTTGAGAAACTTGTTAATTAACGTCACAACTCAAAATGAAGGAAATAAAATATATATGAGCATTTTATCGGTCAATTGACTATTCTTAGTAACTTCCGTATCCTCTTGATAAGTTTTTTAGAGGACACAAAGGTTTCCAAAAATAGTCAATGGACCGATAAAAGGATCACTAATATTATATTTCTTAATAATTTCTCTTCTTGATGATAATTATCAAGAAAAAAAAAGATTAACTCTATATTTATGTATATAAGTCATTTTTAAAGCCACAGCTCCAAAATTTATTGAGTCGAAAGTTAGAACCATGTAGGTATATGTATTTCTAGAAATACAGTACAATATAAATTAAAAATAATGCCATTTGATTTTGTTGAATGTGCTTGGACATCCCAATCATGTGTCAATGTAGACACAGGATGTAATCATAAAAAATATAATAGTTTTATGTGTGTATAAATTATATAAAATTATTTACGGAGTAGTGTTTTATATTACACTCCAGCTTGCAAAATTTAGATTGTTTCGTTTTTAGGGTTATTTTTTTTACTGCACTATGGGTTTTTTTTTCTACTGAAAAGCATTAAAATAATGCTATCTGCAAAAATTCAAGTCAATCATACCATATTAACTGGCACTTCATCGATAAGCATTTAGGGAGATCAAAATGTCCCATTTTTGTACTATATTCATTTTAAATCAATAAACCAAATATCATAATGTTATTACAGCATAGGTTTTAATCTGTTAAAAAACAACACTTTATGTTTCATGTTTTTAAAGACGTAAGGTGGCTCAGGTGTCCTCATACAATACAGGTTCTCTTTTTTATAGAATCAAGTAAAAAACCACCGAAAGAAAGACGAAAATATAAAAGAGAGAAAATATCATATAAGCAACATAAATATATTTTGAAGGGTTTAAAGTTGGTATATTCTTTATGTTGACAAACCGAGAGTAAAAAGATAAGTGAATATTGTATTATCCTTGATCTCACACCATAGACCTAATTCTTAAGCAATATCATTATATAAATAGTACAAACATATTATTTATTCATATTTATTTATCAGTGTATAACCTTGGGCATGAAACTTTTTTACAAGTTCTGTAATTCAATGTCGTAAAATATAAACCCTTTAATGGATAAAACATTACAATTTGAAGGACAATCAAAAACTAGAGGTTACATGTTTGAACTTTATACAAGGTCTATAAGATAAAATATGATCACAATAGTTTGAAGTGTTAACCTCTTTTTGAGGTTTTGTAAATACGTTTAATAGAAGATCAATATCATAAAGGAATTAATAACCTAAACTAATCAAAATCAAATTATAACCCTCGCAAAATATACAAAGGTAATTAATGGGTTTATCTTTGATATTAAAATATAATTTTAAGGTAATAAATCATGTCTATTTTGTTATATCATTATATAATACAAAAAAGCTTATTTGCTTGTTCAAAAACTCATCAAAGGATGAAACAATTTACTCATATGATTATGGATATATTTATGAATAACTAAAAGAGTTCGTAAATCTACTATTCATAAACGTTTTTATTTCTATATATGTGTATAAAAAAGTAATGATTTATTATGATAAATGAAACTCATTGGCAATTTTTTTTTTTTCAAGAAAATGAATAATACAATAATTTATTTATAGTATATGTAATTGTACATATTTATAATAAAAAGGTCTGGAACGAACATTACTCTTCCTCCTTTTCCTCTATGCATATATAGCTATATGTTTACATGGAGATAAATCGAAGTAATAAATTGAAGATAGGTATTTTTTGAGTATAATATTATTTAAATACATCAGAGCATTTCAACTTATCTGGCTGGTTTAGCAGTCCCTAAAAACTACAGCCAATCTTATCCCCGTATCTGCAAAATAAGTTTTTCCATTACATTGAGAATACATACTTTGAGTCAATTAATAAATTGGTTGTTCCATTTAAACCATTTACAATATTTTTAAAATTAATTAAAACCCGGAGAAATGAACAATTTATGGAGCATTTTCCCGTAGTGTCATCTTTTTAATTGTCGGCCATTTTAAAGAAGGTCTAATCAAACTAATTCTATTAGAGTAAAAACGCTTGCATATGTATAACAGTTACGTGGGTTTTTTTTTAAGGACATAAGATAAGTTTTCCTTTCGGAAATATGTCCACATTGTTTTATAGCTTTATGTATGTATATCCCCAACATGGCGTCACTTTTGATTCATTTTGTTGTCGGAGACGTCAATAACTCACTCTGTCACAATTATTTTTTGGTAATTCTTCTTTCAAAAAGAAAAAAAACGACATTGTAGGTGTCCACGTACATTCTTCTTGTCAAATGTTAGACTCTTCCTTCTTTAATAGGTAGTAGGGATATTAATGATAGTATTCATTGCTTGGAACTTACACATTTCACAAAAAATATAGTATAAATTTTCAGGTTAATGTACTTTGAACATTCTTAAATCTTTAAATGGCTTTCCTCTCTTTAAAGCAAGTATTTAATATAATATTTAAAAAAAAATATTCAATACAAAAAAGTATAAATTCATTGTATTTAGATCAGCAGAAATGTACGTATATAGAGCTAATGTAAGATTTATTTTATTCATGCATTAGAACTTTTTTCTCCATACATAACATATGTGGAAAAAATAGTTGACATTTACATTTTCTAATATAAAACTTAATTCATTTTGATGTTCTTTAAATTTATGCACACATACACATGTTTGTTTGTTTTAATAGAGCTTTGTTATTCCAAGATCATTGTAATTTATCGAATATTGATGATTAGTTGTATTAGAAAATGAATTAACATATTTTTTTAGCATAATAATTAATCGTATTCAAAAACCTTGTAAATAACAAACAATTTTAGAATAATTTTATCTGCCTACATTACCATACATATATTTATTGTGCGATTTTGAACCAAAATACACAAGCATTTTGAAAACAGAATATAAACAACTTTTGATAGAATAGAATAAACATTGATAAGTAAACAGACAGTTTATTTTGAATTCGATGAGCCTGGGTTTCACCTAGGTACGGTTTTTCCAGTGTTGTAATGAAATATTTTAATAATTTGGAGGAGGAAAAAAAGGAGGGGTAACTATCAATCTCAGATTCTATTATTATAGTTTTTCCATATTATTAACTCGTGGATCCACAAGTGGGGTCAAAAATATCCCTGGGGAGACTCATTTTATTAATATTTTTAAGATGAAATATTTTTTTATTTGTAGAGCCAAAATCCATGAATTATTCAATAACCATGTTTCTGACATGATAAAAATGTATTTTCCTATTTTTCGAATTAACTTTTTATTAATCATATTTGATCGACTTTAATACATATGTGGAGTCAAAAATGACCCTTATGTAGTAGTTTTAACTATATTCTGGGCTTTTTGAAAGTTATAATATACTTTCAAGTTTTCATCGATCTATCAAGGCTTATATAAGTATGAAACAATTTGAACTATATTGAAGTCAAATAATGTAGATTCATATTCTTAATTGATACAAATATTAATCATAGTTTATTCTTGAATGACCAACTTATAGATAGTGACAGATTAAGGGCTTTGTAGGTATTTACTAATTTATGAATATTTTTTTTTAATTTTGTAAAAAAAAAATAGAAAATTTATTATTCCCAAAATGCAATTCATTATTCTTTGAAGATGTTAGAAATACGTGTTCAAGTTATCTATTATTGTTGTTACTTTATTAATTAGTAGTTATCTCGTAATTGGTTTATTTTTTCATTAAATTTTTAAAAAAAGAGTTATTTATGTTTCTATAACTCGTTTTAAAAGTTATTTATTACTATTTGTATCCTATAAGTAGAATTGTATATTGTAGAACCAATAAGTACATATAGTAAAAAGGAATACAAAATATTTATACACAAACTTTCCCCAAGGCTACTAAACTGAATTCAAACTTTCTGTGTGTTGTAGTTGAGCCCAATGTGAACGGATGAAACAATATAGTTAAGTACACGATGTTTCAAAGATATAGCGTACACACAATTGAGCATAATTAAATATATATTGGCCATTAGTTTTTTTTACAGCTAGGAATGGTGTAATACGGGCGTACGTGAGAATATGAACCTTTTTGAGACTGTTCATATGCCTGAGCAGGGAGCTCTCAGATTGCCAAACGAGAGTGAATCAAGAAGTTTGCTGAATATTCAATTGATCAAAATAAAATGGAATCATCAACTTATAATTGGTAATTAGAATTATTGTTAATTTTTTTTCAGATAAGACATGATGATATTCCCACTTGTACAAAATGGCAACTTGTACAAAGCATATTTATAAATTGTTATATTTCTACAAAACTATGTGCCCAATGAATTTTTCAAAATATTTTTCATGTACAGCTATTGCAATGACTTCATTATCCACAAGTAAAGCTAATACATATGTATTTCTTATATCAATCATCCTCAAACAAATACAATATCAGTAAGAAATATCTATTTTTCTTCAGACATCATGAATTACATACTCATATTTATTTTTGTTCTTTGAATATAGGTACAAACGTATATTTGATAGTATTTGCATCGTCAGAAATGCAGTGATTTAAAAACAAATGCATATATTTTAAAAACTCAATATTTGGAAATTGAGCTAAATATTTCATATTAACAATTTAATTTATGAATGGAGTATATATTTACGAATTTTCGACTCTTATAAAATATTTGTATGAATAAATACAATGAATAAAACACAAATTGGATTGAAAATAATAATTATATGTTAACCAATTTTCAAAAAGAAGTTATTGTAAAATAAATAAAAAAGTGTAGACCATAAAATTTCGTCTTGTCCAATAACTCGAGTTTCTCATAGAAAAGATTAGAAAATCATGTATTTCATTGGTTATTAATTTTTGATAGGTAACTAATTTATGACAACTTCGTCTCTTTTCTTTCTATCAAGTTTTTTAATAAGATCCTTCTCTAAACTATTTTAATGAAACGCATTTGGTCCCTCTCTAGTGCATCGATTTGTTTATAATAGATCAGAATCCAGTCTTGTGACGCATACATACAAAAGTATTGGTATGACATAAGTTTCATGGAATCTATTCATCAGGTTCAAGTGGGTGAAAAACTTCTTATCCTAAAATCAAACTCCCTAATTGCCGTCTCGGCGACCTTGTATATGTTGCACTGAGATACTTTTCCCTAAGTTCACTGGTTATTCCTACTCGGAGCTCTATTACAAAAACTTATTAAAGTCTCGCCTTGCAAATCCTCTGATGGCATATAAGTTAAGCGTTCTGTCTTTATATCATCACCGGATTCTAAAGTTGTAACACATAGATCATCAATGTATATAGTATACAAAGTTGGACCGAGAACAATGCCTTGAGGGACTGAGGAAGGAATCTTGTTGAGTCGATACTATAATAGTCCTATATAAAATGCTTCTGGAGTAGGAGCCTCCTGAACGAATTTGGGCCTTTGGAGTGTTGTAGGTCCAAGGAAGAGAAAATAACATGAATGTCTTGGTGGCATATTTATAACGTCTGTACGATTTTTTGGACTCATGCAGACATAGAAACTTAATCTGTATCTGGACTTTAACCCATTATAGTTTAGTTGCCCTGCTCTAAAACATATTTATGAATGTAAACTCAGGTATAATCTATTCCTTTATAGTAACATAACTCAATAACAAGCAGTAACACGAACCTAAGGGGCATGAAATGTATTTATTATGCATCTTTGTATGTTAACAAGTTCCACTCTGACTAGTTATTTATCTATATCAACATTACCTTTTTTAACAGCATTATAACTATATTTTGAGCCTTATTTTTTATCTTATATATCTCCTAAGTAGAAAAATTAAACTATGAGTTCTTTATTTAAACAATAAATAATAACGATGTGATATTTAAATATAAGTAATATAACTTTCAGGAGTCAACGAAAGTATTTTTTTAAAACAAGTAGGTAGACACTCCAACGTAATGTATTCATACTATAAGTAGGAAGAGCTTTTTTTGTGATTTATGAGCCCCTCCTTATTATTTTTGTAGTAAAAAAAGTCTTTAAACACAGTCTTTCTTTGTTTTTGTTTTTAAGAGGTCTTGCTAAAATCTCATTTTTATATTAAAGAAACCTTATTTATGTAATGTCTAAGAACCCTTCTATGTTAATTACAAAAATTAAGTAAACTTGCTATAATTTATACAATAAAGTTTTTATAATTATATTGCGTAGTTCAAATATGCTTTAAAAATATTATAATAATTGAATGAATATAAATTTTTACCCTTGATTTCAGGGCAAATTAAGTATATATATGTATATATATATTTATTTATTTAATATTTCAAAACGGTATTATCGGCTAACACATATATGACAATTTTAGATACTACATTTGCTAATGTTCTAGCTTCATAATTCATAATGAATTTTGATAAGATTTTAATTCTGCATAAAATAGCCATAATATATAACACAAATTATATATATGTAGGTTTTTTCAAAAAAAAAAAAAACGTTTCCTCAACACTAAAAAGGTAATTAAAGTCGCATATACCAGAGTGCATTGAGTTATATACCTACATTAAAAAAGTGTACACGTTTCAATGTTGTAAATAATTTCAATATCATTTCTGATATAAGAGCAACTATATGTAAATTAATTGGGAACGTTTGCATAGGAATTTATATGTAAGGATTGATACATCTAAAGGCAAAACTATTGAGTTCATTAGAGCTCCTACTTCTTGCTTCTTTAATAATTATGAGTTCCAAATTTATATACCTATGTGTAGGTATAACGCTATGTAAATACATCATAAAATTCGATAGAAGTAGATAGAAGCAGTGTCATATATTTATATATGGTATACCAATATCAACCTACATATATTGTTGTCAAAATACCAGAATAATATTGGAATATCAATAAAAAAGTTATGTACATAAAGAAAAACCCACTTTTACATCAAATATTAAAAATCGTATAGTTATATAACTGGATAATTTCTTGTTTTTTTATTATTCATTTATGTAAAAATGAATAGAACGCTTTCACTTTACGTCATCAATCTGGAAGACAGATACTTTAGATCGAATAGAAATAAATCAAATTTTGTCGTTTATGAGTAAATTGGAGTTTACTAGAGTAGAGATTGTATTTATAGCTGTAACACAGATTTTTCAGGTTTTTTTTCATTACGCTATCCCTGATGTTACTCAAAGGTTGCTTTAGAAATTCAACTGTTTGATTTTATAGCTATGATTCCAACATGACATTGTTACGATTTATTATACAATAATTTTAATCATTGTTCTGCAACACCCAGTCCCTGAGCTAGAACAAGTCGCTTAGAGAAATTATCATCTGCTTCTTCAACAGCATAAACTTTTTTTATGTAAAATCATTTGTTAACTCTCTATTCTTCATCAAACTAGTGCAAATTTTCTAGCTTGTACCCCTCATTAGGCTGCATTTGAGTATCTTTACCACTTCTCTCATTCCAAGAAATTTCAATTCTCATTTAAGATAACGATTTACAATTAAAATAGCTTTCAAAGTTTCAAAATATTATATAATTTGTTGGTTAAATTGAATCAGGTCCAAAAGGAAGTTTCAACACATTTTCATCATTAAACAGTGTTTCATGGCTTGTTACTGAGTAAATAAGGGGGACAATATATATAAATTTCATAATTCTAAGGACCAACATATTTGGATTCGGTTTATCTGACGTATCTGGATTAAGAAGAAATTTTGTCTTTGAATGTTTACGTGAAAACTTGTGACTATGAAAGAACTCAAATACGAATTCAATTTAAAAAAAACAAAAAGACACACACACAAATATCCTTTGGTTGACAAAGTAAATTTACAAGTTCTTCATACCTTCCCATTTTAAATCTAGCATGATTTGTTCTACCAACATAAAATGTTATCTAGTTCTTTGGGAAAATTTTTGTTTTCTTTTTAAAAAACGGAAAAACCATGAAGAGACAATTTAACAAATAAAAAATCCCGTGTGAAGGGTTTTTTTTTCTAAGGAATATTCACAAAAAATATCTCAATAAATCATTTTCTCAAGGAAATTACAACAACAACACAGGTTGTTATGTACACACACACAAAAAAAATATATTTCCTTACACTAATCAAATTGAGCTATACAAGGTAAAATATATTAAATGTAGAACGATTAGGATTAAAATCAACAGATATTTTATGGACTAATTCACTTCTCTGTTGCACATACATACATAACAAAGTTGTTAGTAATGTATAAATACATCTGGATAAATAATTTTATTTTTCGCATGGTCAAAATATTAAAAGTTGAAAATAATGTTAAAATATTACATTAAAGAAATGAAACCATATCTAAGAGAAATTACTTTTGTAACTTATAAGTATAACGAAAATTCTTAAGCAAAACTTTGTCAAAACGTAAAAAAAACTAACATATAAGTAAAATATTTTCGATTTGTTATATTAATATTAATTTTATTAATTATATTTCACTGCTAGTGATGTGAAAAAAAGAGTCGTTTCCGGCGAGTATATAAAACTACGCCTGAGATAGCGTCATAAAAATTATGGTAACATTGAGAGATATATTGTCAGCTGATAGGCTATTGACTCTTAAATTTCCTGTTTAAATAAGGGGTGGAAAGAAGAAGCTGTTATATCTCTAAACTGTTTTTATTTCATTCATTCGAACATATCGCTACAAAAACGAACAAAGATGTCACATTCCTCATAATATATTTATTTATTGCAAAGGATAAGACTTAAGAATTTTTTTTTCTACTTTGTATTGCCAAAACGTATCTATATAGATGTGTCCTCTACAAAAATTAGTTAAAAGTGATGGCAGTTTATTTAAAAAAAAAATAAACATACTATATACATACTACAGCTTGTCAACTGACCCTATTTTTGAGTTTTTTTTTGGCATTTATATTTATTGCAGAGTGATGATTCGAATGTATAAAAATGCAAATGTAGAAAAGAATATCGACATTGAAATTGCGAATGCAGATACGGATATTTATAAAATGGAGATAATTTGTGAATGCAAATACAAGTATTTTTTCAGGTTCATATATAATTTCAGTAGTATTTGAAGTTTCAACCTACTTTTGAGCTAGAGAAAAAAACCGATCCTCCTCATAAAAGAAGACTTTTTTTAATGACATTAATTTAAAAAAAGATTTATATTTCTTGTTTCGTATTTCAATCCTAATAAAATCTTTTTTAATGGTTATGTTGGAAGAATAATGACAGTTCAGTATTTCAAATGAGGTGTTTAAGTCAAATTAATTTATTTGAAGCATAAATTAAATCAGTTTATTAGATACAAAAAGAGTATTTACTCTTTCTTTTATTCAGGAAAAAATTACTCAAGGTTGATATAATGATATATACTATATATAAATTTAAGTTTGTATTTATTGATTTTCTTTTTTAAAACAATATCATATATTATGATGGAATTTTAAAAATTTCAGAACTTTTTCTGAAATAAAGTTAAATTACAAATTAAATGCACTGCTAAAGTAAAATCACTTAGAAGGAAATGCTCTTTTGTTTATGATCAAGCGAATATTTTTTTTTCAAATGCTTCAAAGTTGGCTCAGACTTGTAAAAAGTATTTTATTAATTCAAATACAAAAATTCCCATTTACATATATATTTGATAGAGAACAATCACCTACAGATTCGTGATTTTTGTATATATAAACGATTTTAATTCCCCAATTTGATAATGATTCGACAAATAATGAAAATTTTAAATATTACATACATATTTAATTTGTGAATATAAAAAAAGGAATAAAGAAATAATCTTTCCATAGAAAGTATAACCCAAACAAGAATCAGGTTTTAGAAAGTGATACAACTACATGCATCTTTGAGTATATATATTAAATTATGAGATTGTTAAAATCCAATGGAGTCGTTAAATGTTAAAAAAAAGTTTTAATCATAACAAATGAAAAATATTCAATCTTTAATACATTATCTTTATTTATATTATCAAAATTGATTTCATTTTTTAAAAGAAAAAATTTGTATCATTAAATATTTAGTTATTTTTATAAAAGATGTTATGAAAGAACTAATGCTTTAAACTTTTATAGCAGGTTAATTTATCATTAAATCTATTGAATTACATTTGGATACTTCTTTTCTATTTGATATAATGTGTAGTTATAACAGTTCAATATAGGATTTTCCGATTGATGATGAAATTTTGTCAACACATAAAATAAACTAATCGTTATTTTTGTTGTATCCTGCAGGCTTTTCACCTGAAAGAAAAAGAAGAAAAAGATCAAAACTCAGTTGTTAACTAAGAATTATGAAATTGTTCTTGATTCAAATGTAGTTAACTGTTGGCAGCTTAACAATAGCTAACTCAAAGTCAACCAATCAACGCTAAAAAACAAAGAAAAAGTAGAAAAATGGACTGCTGATATCAAAATACAATGTAAATTCTAATGTAAATGGGATGACACTGAGTCCAAAATGAAAAGTGACGTCAGAAGAGGAGGGTATATGTAGTTGACTTATCCTTCGTTACCCCCCTGGGTAAATTTTAAACACCGAGGTATAAAATAGCTTCTAATTGTTTTGTAGTCCCATATTTATGGCTCTTCTTTAAGGTAATCTCTTTACTTACACTTATATAAAAGTATGTATTTCTTTTTAAAGTTAGTATCATTATTCATTTTTTGAGGTTAAGTGACAAAAATATATTCATTATTACTATAGACTACTGCATGGTGTCACGTGTTGTTCTTTTCTTACTTTATTCATTTTCGCTGTATAAAATACTTTACATGCAAAGTACACCATAGACATAGGGAGTTAAACAAAACCTACCTCACATTTAATGGAATTTCTTGTTAGAGTAAAAATTACCCTCAAAAATTCAAAATTTGACGACAATTTATAAAATTAAATGATAGTACGGAATATTAAAAAAAATATCAACTAATTCTCTTTAGTACTAAAAATTTAAATTTGTAGATTAAATGCAATAATCAAATAAAGCGATGATAACATGGGAGTAACTCGACGAAAATATAAGTTTAAATAGATAAGTTTAGCACTTTCCAAAATGTTCACAATTAGATAATATGTAATCTATCAAAATAAGCTTTTGGCAAAAAGCAGTGACAATGTTAATAAAAAAGCACTTTAGTAACCGGGTAAAATTCATAGAAAATTTAATTTAACGTAGTATTAATTAGTAATGATGAAGGATCTATGAGTCTAGAAATGTGTTACATGTAACAAAGTTACCTCTTTTTAAGTTATTTCATTAACTCAATATCTTTTTATCATTTTATTATGTATATAAAGAGTTTTTAACAGATATCTGAAAACATTTAATGAGTTGATCAAGGTGGTTAACACTTCTTTTATGAACAAAACATACCAGAAAAGGTATTTTTTTTTTTTTTGCTTTAAAGTTGCTACTACTGTAATTACCATTACAAGTCAAAATATTCATTAGTGTTTGAGATACTTGTTCGTTTGTGAAATCGAATATTTCGTTTTTTAAACTGTCCGAAAGATGATGACTAAATTGGAATTTAGAGCAATATTGTTGAAGCCAAAAAAGATGAAATGAATATTCTGGACTGTTTTCTTTTGAAATTTTGAGAATTCGTGCTTCATTTCTCAAGATACATAATCTACTACTCAAAAAACCGATCATTCGATTTTTTTTATTTTAAGAGTATATCTAAACTCAGCAGTATTTGCTCTGTAATTATTAACTTAATAAAATTGGAAATTGGAAAAGATGTTGACACATTGAATATAGATTTTTTGAATCTCTATATTTTTTGTTCACGGTAGTATATACCATAAATTACAATTAAAAAGTTTTCAAATCAAACCATCTGTGATCTTTTTTGTCATTTTCCAAATAGTGAGTGCACTTTTCAAGGATTTTTATTAATTTACTGGATCTCAAGTTATCAATAATCTATGAGAAAATGGTCTATAATATTTGTAGAACAACATCTTGCAAATGTTATTTAATTTTTCAAACATAAAATATGTCTATTGAGTTCCTAATTTATGGATTTTTATAATAGGGGGATTAAATCTAAGAATCGAAACTTATAAACACCTCTATACTTCTTTAAACCTGTGGTTGAAGGTTTCCTTCTTTTCATTTTCTGATAATTAATTTATTCTAGACATAAAAAAAAGAGAAAGAGTACCATAAGATCTTATTACAATTTTTTTATATTTACATTGCACGCATTAAAAAAAAGCTTCAATCTGAATTAAAAGCTTTTTCAATTCATTGTTAAATAAATGACTTCAAATTTGAATGGTATTTTATTTTATTTTTCACCAAAACGTTTTATGGGTTCTTCTGAGTGAAATGTATATAAAAGTTTGTTTAGAGACATTGAGTGAAATATACTTTATGAAATGGAAATAGTATATAATATTATATAATAATAATATAAGGCTTGGTAATTTGATTTATGTACTTATATATTTAAAAGTCATTTCAATTCAAGTTGTTTTGGATATACATAATTATGACTTATAATTATAAAATCCTCGTATCAAAGGTCTCTTTTTGTAAATTCAATACTGACTTCTAACTAACATAATTTTTAAAGTTTGAAGCTCATTTTGGTTTAGGTACTACATTGAGCCTAATTAGATACCAATTGGACGGAAATAGTACGAAAAATTTCATATTTTGATAAATATTATTTTACAAAACACATCATAGACAGCATATCACCAAGACAAGTCTTTGTACTGAAAAACACCCAAAAAATAAGTCAAATATATTTGAAACATAAAAATATAGGTTTGCACATTATGTGATTACGTAAAAAATAGAAAATAAACTAATCAAATCTCTTTGTAATTAAACTGTAATCTTTGAAAAAATGTATTCTTAGGAAATGTAATTTTTAAGTATGATTTTTATTGTTGAAAGAATTGGCATTGGTGGGTGTTTGTTTTTGCTCTTGAAACATGGTATATTATGATCTGCATAAGTGTAAGAATATAAGGTACCATACTCTGATTAGTAGCCAATCTCAGAATGTCATTTAAGTGCTTGTGTGTATGTGTGCCTTGAGTTCGAATTCTTTTATTTATGGTCCCAAAAACTTATTCACAAATGGAGGTCGTCCCAAATAAGTACATAAAAATTACGACTAGGGCGTTTAATTTTGTGTACTCAGGCTAAAGATACTGATAAAATATGTTGAGTTCAATTCTGGCTCGAGTATTATTCATGGGTGTCGCTACTTAAATGCTGTAATTATTATTATTTTTTTTGGAGGGGGCGGAGGGGGGGTTCAGAAATTTTTTCAGGAAGACATGTCCCTCCTCCCAACAGTATCCTTGTATGAAAGGGATTGAGAAATAGCCTCGATGCGGTGGCGAAACGTAATAAGCATAATTCAGAACCCTAATTTTATATATGATTTTGATTTGAAGTTGGTGACTTACATATATTCATAATCTAAAATTCATCCACTGGGCCGTAAGTTCGATTTCTAGGAATATAGAAATTTAGTCATTTTCATTGCATTAGAACAATGTCAAATTATTAGTAGATAGACTGAAGATTCTCAAAAATAACAAAAATTAGTAAAATACCCGATCATTATTTTTAGGGGGTGAATTTCCTAAAGGAGGGTGAATAGGTTGGAGGATAGTTGTCCGGGGGTAAAAGGCCAGGGGCTATTATCTATCATTAATAATTAATTAATTACAATGATCAACAAATGAAGAACTCATCATCAATATTGGTATTGTGTCTTCAAAAATGCAAATTGCATTTCTGTAGTTTTGATGCCCACCAAGAGATGAACTTAGATTATAGAATTTCGACATGATGAGAAGCATAATTATATACATTTCTTCAAAATGACGCCCTTAGAATCTTCTACCTGATGAAAGAAAAATAAGTTACAACGAACAATATTAAACATGTTTATGTGTGTAGTATTTGTAATGTAAAAACTGATTGTAATGACATAGAAATAAATAAATATTGAGACATGGCAACTACAGATATGCTCAATGATCCTTTATTTTCCTGAAAGCATGAGTCATATATTAAAAATATTTTTTTTATTATGGATCAATTGGTATAAAGACATTATGTTTGTTTATATACCAATTTAATAGTCCAGTAATTTCATATTATCTAAAATATATGTTTGTACTTACCTATACAAATCCAAACATTTTTGAGCTACATTTACCATTCACTCATAATATCTGATCAAAATTACATATGAATAAACAAATTATGTACATAAGTCTATATAAGTTAAATTGAATTCAGTTGTTGTAAAAATATAGAAAAATAATCGATTGTCAATCACATAACCATATATTCATATATTCACTACACCTCTTAACCTCGCCTTCGAAAAGAAAAAAATAGGCTCAAAATTAATTGGTAGAATTGAATTATTATTGACTTTTAGGGGCTGGTATTGTGTTTTAGGATCTTGAGATAATTATGACAATTTATCTTAAATTTTTTTTACCTACCAAGTCATACCTAAATTATTTAAACAACTGAGTGTTTAATCGACAAACCTTTACATAAAACCTGTAACCATCAAATTATATTTTTTGATGATTCCAAAGTATATATTACGAATCAACATGGTTGATACAGACCCTTTATAGTCTACTTTGTCTCTCAGCACATGTCTTTTATCCAGTCAATTTAATATCTATGAATATACATAAATACTATTGCTTCATTTATTCAAAATCCCAACATTCAATGCCTAAATATATTTACAAACATTATATCTATCTACATGTTAATATTCATAAAAAATCTTTCGAATGTTTGATATTAATCATTAATATTACCCAATATTTCAATGTTTCCAACAATGATAATTTTTTTTCCACAATTTTATGAGTTGTACTTAAAGAATCTTATTCATTGGAGAAAATATAGAAAATTATTTATAAAGTATAAGAATGCTTTCTTATGCTAAAAACCTTACGTTGTTTTTTTTTAAATCTATGACGATCTTTATGGAAAAATATTGGTCAATATATACGGATGTATACAAACTTTTCACTCACAAAATATCAGAGTCACTCTCAAAGATCTCATGACTCCATAATGTATTTACTTATGTTTTATAATTTAGAGTGATATCCGCACAACATCCGCATATATTTTCTGTGTTCCACCACTAATATTCTGAATGTTGATCTTCTTCATCATGTAATGATTAAGATCACTTTGTCCAAGACTAAAACTTGAGGGAATCGAACCAAGGAGAACGATTTTGAGATAATCGATAATAAGAAAAAATATATTTCCTTTGTAAGGGAAAAAAATTGAATTTTTTTCTCTGTCTTTTATTGATATCCTAGTTGCTTTGACCTTGTCTCTGACAACGAGGTTAAAAATAAAATAAAATAATAATTAGGCATTGAGAAATTCAGAACCAAATTATTAATCATTGCTCTAAAGACCATATCCAATCTCGAGAACTACATAAAATACTACTTCTGAACTCAAATGATTTCTTATTAGCCTGTAAATAATATTAAATGGAAAATCCAATAGTGCATACAGAAAAATGACGTTATTGACTAGTTAACAAATTATTTAGACCTTTTTTCCCTTTTTCTTTTCCGAAAAATGTTCAATGAGGATTGTTGAGTGACATTTTTCAATGCGAATGCTCATCTTTTTAATGAGATTGTCATCCTTACCTCGTGTATTTATATAGTACAAAATATTTAAACAAAATGTTTGTAACATTAAAGAAAATAGCTTCGTTAACAAAAATAAGGAAACTAATATATGTATGTACATAAATATACCTTCATAATATACAAAACTATAAGTTTCATTTCAAAACAAAGCTTATACCATATGAAGATAATATATGAGTACATTCATACGTGCTCTACATTTAACCATTTATACTTTAAAAAGTAATAGTCAGTCTGTTCTATTTAAATGTGTCTACAAACAATACAGGAAAAACAAATTACTTCCTTCAATATTATGGAGAATCATTGAAAATAATGCAAGATCTGAATACAGATAGATTGAAACAAAGATCCATTGTAATGAACTGAATATGTACATAGCTCTTTATTTCAACAAGCGTCCCAATGTGACTGAAAGAGAGTTTGTACTGCATCAAGGATTCGCTTTGATTACCTTCATAATATTTATGATTGTTTCCTAGTGAATTGTCTATCTTGGATATTGGTATTATGTATCTTTCAATTATTATGTAATCGAATTGTGTTTGTGGAACTTTTACTTCAGTCATGAATCCATATACATAGATACATGTTAGGTTGTTCCTTCAATTTATTTTAATACAGTTGCTATGAATAAAATATGTGTACATAGAGACGTGTACAGTCCATGAATATGAATGATACACAACAACTAAGAGAGGAGCGCGTTTCCTTAGGAAGGATGGATGAATGATTATGATATCAGACAATAACTACTAAAGGTATGGTGCTGCCATTGTAGCAACAACAAAAATATATTTACTTCTGTTTTCTATTGAACCATTTATTCATCCTTCAAAGACATGGGAGGAACAGCTTTTTTTATTCAACTTTTAATCTCATTACAAATTGTAATTCACGTTCATTCTCAAAAGCTCAATGGAGTTGCTCCTGGAGACTTTAGATCCTGCTCCAAAAAGACAAATAAAGAAGGGATTCCCCTGTGTAAAGGGATTTGGGAGGACTGTGGTAAGACTATTTCTTTCATTTTATAATTTATTATGCTGCCATCCTAGAGGAACTGACTTGGAGGGTATAACTTTTCATTAAGTATATCGAATAATGATTTGAACCTCTATATCATAAAGAATTAGTTTTCTCTCATCAAGTTTTGATAAATATATATATATGTATGAGGAAAAATAACTTAGTTGTATTATAAATATGCTCCTATTGAGAGTGATACACCATTGAAAGCTATATATCATAAAATTCATCATTTTAAATCCTTATTTGGCAACTCAGCTACTAATTATTTAAACAGACCTGAGTCTGTGATTTCCTCTTCTCATTACAAATTTTAAAAAATATACTAATTCCATCCGAAAAAATGCAACTAAAAATCTTGACTCCCTTTAGGATCAATATTTGAGATAACAGATGTTCGAATTCAAACATTTCGTCGACCAAGACAGGGTAGACTTCCTCTTTTTCACGGATCACGGACTCGAATCTGCATCACAGGTATAGCAAAGAACATAAATGCCCCAGTTGAGGCCATTCAAAATGTGGCCCATGGAGAAATTCTAACAGTTAAAAGTGAATTCTGCGATATTCCAAAAAATGGATGTCGAGGAATGAAAAATGGCTGTCCAATTCAACCTGGAGATGAATTCAATTACTGCTCAGTTTTACAAGTTCCTGATATTACAGTGGAGGTGAGTAGTTATAGCATGCATTTAATTATATCTACACATACCCATGTCCATGCATTGTAGGCACACATGTACCTACACAACTCATCATCATTTTTGCAAATAATGTTGGCATTATTATTACTTTTTACTTAAGTATCATTTCCTCTCTGTGTATGATTACAAATCGTATTATGTAACTGCATATACTTTTAAAAGTTTGTTACTATGTGTTTGATTTGTATCAAATGCACTAATTCATTTATTATTTTGAAAAAATATTCAAAACATGTACAACATCCTTGAAAATCTTTAAAGTGCACAAGGAAGCTTAAAAAAGGATTTGAAAACAATTCCTTATTAGAGATCATTAACCCACAAGTTAACCTCCAGCAGTATGACATGAAGCATCTTCAATGGTGTAGATATGCAATTTAAAATGAATTCATAAATATAATTAATTATTAATGGTTTATCCATTTTTCTTTTTTAAATATAATTTATGAAAATATGGAGTTTAAAATCAAAATCAAATTTGACAAAATAATATATTTCTAATTTAAGAGCACATATGACTTTAAATAACATAAGGTTATGCAGGAATTCTTCGTTCAGTTCGGATCCAATCAGTCCGGGTTTCTCTATAGCAGAGTTTTTTTAGGGTCTTTTCATTTCAAGACTATTATAATAATAACATCTACCGTTCACATGCAAAAAACGATGTTTGTTTGTTGTAGTGTTGTGTCGTTTGTGAACGATTCCTTCAAAATGAACGAATCACTTGATGAATTTATTCGTTATTTTCTCAGCTCAGTTGAGTTGTGCAGAAATACCGTAAGAATGTCCATTGGGAGTGGAACTGCCTGTCTTACTCGAGAATCTTTGGCGAGGGACGCAACAAACTACTAACAGAGAACTCAGAAAAGAAAGAATCAATTCAAGGAGTGATTTGTTCACTTTCAAGTGAGTAATGACTCAGTCATAACACAATTTGCGAGTCATAAATGAACGAATTCTTTTAATGAACTAATTCTAGTGATTCAGTTCAATAAAGAGAACTACTGTTCCCATCACTAGTTTGTGGCACTGACAATATACAACGGTCCTCTATATCTGCAGAGCAAATTACTTCGACTATTTGACGTACTGTTGTACTTAGATCGTAATCTTCGATGGAAAGAATTATTCAGTAATTGTAGATAATAATAATTAACAATGATAGTTACAAAGATTAAAAGATTTTTAACCCTTGGTATCAACATATGCATTTTTCTCAATCTAATATAGAGTTTTAAAGAAATAATCAATTTGTTTATTGTAGATAATCTTAACCTAATATAAACATATATGATAATATTAAATGTACCTTTTACAAGATGATGACTGTAAATAAATAAAATAATATTTCATAATCATATTTGTTTTCTCTTTAGTTGGATGTGGATGTTTTCTGGCGGTTATTGCAAGTTCCAAGTGCTACAAACACCTGTCAAAAGTCGTTTGATACTAATAAACCTCAATTGGTCTGTTTAAAGATTCCAACATCCATTAAAACAAGAAAATTTTTGGGTGAAATTATTGCAGCACGTAATAAAGCAAAACCATCATAAATAATTGAAGGTTTTATTTATGTATTTATTAAATATAAATATGCGTATATAATATTTCACTCATGCCTAAAATACTTCTTCTAAAATACATTTCGAAACATAGTTAAAGATGAGTTTTCACTTTATAAATGTTTTTATTTAAGTACTTTCGAAATATAAAGATTTTGTAAATTCATAATAGTTTAAATTGATAGATTAAATCATTTCAATTACTTCAACGATACGTTTGGATTCCCTTTTTCTTGAATCACAGCAATTCTTTTCAAATTATTTTATGCTAATTCCAATGGTAGCCAATCCTTGTTTTTTGAAATGATAATAAAAATTAAATATTTATTTTTCATTCTGGAGGTGTTAGAACTCATCCTTCACTCTGATACTCTTTTTTTATGTTCCTGCAACATCCTTTGTTATGCATTTTCAAAGTGATCATGACTTTGAATATTAAATATCAACAATAACAATTAAGTAAATAATAAACAATTAACGTGTATCGTATATATGGCGATGTTATTAGACTCCTAAAAAACAGTTATAATACTCAGTTATGATAAACCATCTCTAGTAATGAAATATGTGATACTATGGGACCCTTGGGCTGTTAACAAGTCATTTTTTATAAGTGCAAGTCAAGTCTCAAGTCTTTAAACTCGTGTCTTAAGTCATGAATCAAGTTGAATATCTCTGATACGAGTTCAGGTCCAGTTGCGAGTCTTTAAACTCGCAACTGGACCTGAACAAGCTCAAGTCTAATTACACGTCTTCAAGTTCTTGTGGTCATCAGTAGCAAAGAAAAAACTAAAAAAAAAAAACAACCCAAAGAGGCGATAAGGGTCACGACGTGCTTTTTGAGATAAACATAAATACTCTGTATTCTCCCAATAAGTTCTATTACATCTGGAGGGGCACAAGCTTAAGTCACGCAACCCACAGTGGGGAAAAATCTAATTTTTGACGAAAAAATCTTGTTGGCAATCTAATATGACGTTTGTACCATTATACATCAATAATATTTTGTCGTTGTTGTCATATAAAAAGAGTACCATGTGGGTATTTCAAGCAAAATCCTTCCATTTTGAGGTGATATTTAATATCCTAAAAAATTATTTTTGAGCTAATAAAAATATATTGAAAGCAAATTTTCAACTTAAAAATCTTAGTTAACTTTCTTTTATGTGTTTTAAATGAAAATGCTTAAAAAATTTATTGAATTTAT
Organism: Lepeophtheirus nordmannii; assembly: GCA_963680855.1. Lineage (NCBI taxonomy): Eukaryota > Metazoa > Arthropoda > Copepoda > Siphonostomatoida > Caligidae > Lepeophtheirus > Lepeophtheirus nordmannii. The sequence continues at coordinate 14,547,005 of OY804518.1, forward strand.
TACTTAAGCTGATGAGTTTGTCCTTTCAAATTAGTTATCGATTTCTATTATTTTATGTACAAGAACATGTATACTATATAAAATACCTCATCTCATTGCATGATCATGCAGTATAAGATTAGTTGGTAATTTCATTCATAGACAACTTATATATTCTCTACCTAGGACTTCATTCATCCACTTATGTTAAATTATAATAAGGTATATTACATTTTCATAGCTGAGATTACTGATGAGGTATCTTGAAACATCCAGCAATAAAATTGGTTTTTCACATTGTCGATATTTAAAAACTTTCTTTAAAATCAACAAGAAATTAGCACTGTCCATTTTAAGAGTTTTCGTTTGCTTTTTTGGATTTAAATTTTAAGGCGTTTAATTTAGATTCATGGAATATTTTATGTTTTTTTCACATTTGATTGATAAAGAGATTTTTGTGTCAATTTGTGTGCAAACCTCATGCTTTTATCGATTTTTTCAATGTCAAAATGAGTGTAATTTTATAAATCAGTTTAAGTAATAAGTTCTCAACTTTTTAAAGTGTTTTTATTAAAAAACCCTTAAAGGAAGATTAAATTGGATTTTTAAGTTGAAAATATGCAGTGATGGTACAATGGTATAATGGTACAAACGTCATATTAGATTACCAACAAGATTTTTTAATCAAAAATGATGTTTTTCACCACAAGGGGTTACACATAGCTGTTACCCCTCCAGATGTACTTATTGTACTTATCGATTCTCCCTTCAACTGTTTTTCATCAGTTGACTCTTCGGATTTAAAGCAGATGGCTCACATAAAATGGTATTATTATTACTTATGATTTTGATACATAAATAAATATATTAAATCAAGGATTGTACGTCCTTTTTTTGAATTTCTGAATATTATACAAGTACTAACTATTGATTTTTTATTGGTGGAATTTATCAATGTTTAATATGTCTAACTAATATCTCTATCCAATATTAAAAAGTTGGTATCAAGAAAAATACAGAAAGATAGCTACCATATTCTTTTCTAAATTTTTCTTTTCCCTTTTAAGAATTTAGGTTGCAAGTGAACAAAAAAGCTTGTCGTCAAAAATATAAACATAAAGAAATGAATTCAACTAGGATAAGGGGTATGTTATGTAGTTATTTTCTAAGTCATAAAGTTATTAATATTCTTCGATCCCATTTCTTGCATCTCTTTTATTTCCATATTAGCTAATAATAAATAGCTGGTTAGGAAATGTATTCCAAGAAAATGGTAGTTAAATATTTTTTCTGGAGTTAATTTTTCTCAAATCTCAAGTCTTATTCAAGTTTGAATCTTTTGACTTCGTGTTTTAGTAGAGTCACGAATCCTTTACTTCGAATAGGGCCTTACCCTACTAAATAAACACATACTATTTATTTTGTTTTCATCTGTCAATTTTTTTTCTCTTCTTTCCGTTATTCGTGTTCAACTCAAATTATCTATTGCTTAGATATGAACAATTTTTTAGAATGTAAATAATATGCAAATCGGGCTTGTAATAAAAAAAGTGGAGTTGGCTCTTCAAACAGGTCTTTTTGTTTTCCAAAGCTGTTATCATTTTTCCAATATTACTTAGGGGAGAACATCTACCTGATAGTAAAGATCTCACAGTGAAGGAATACGTGCATTAAGGTTAACTAAGCAAATAAAACGTAAAAAAAAAAGAGCTCAAGTCCTCGGATAATTATTATTAGTTAGAAATATACATATAATTTCTTGACATTAATTTCAGTTAATTTTCTTCCTCTCATTTATGTTATTATTTATTGTTGTATATATGTATAATGGAGAATAGCAGCTTGTAGCTCAGTAAAACGTCATGACAGCTCAAGCTGCTTCACTCTCAACATTCATCAAATTGTCAATTGAGTTACTAGGTTGATTTTCTCTTTCTTTTTTATTACAAGCCCGATTTGCATATTATTTACATTCCTAACAATTTTCTTGTATTAGAGAAAGAATAATTCCAGAGTTGAAACTTATTGATTTACAAACAACTGATTTTGGGTCTTTTTTTAGGAATAGTTGCGAGATAAAATATAAATGACAACGCACGAGTCGGAGTGGAATCTGAAATTTCTTAAAATATATTCGAGTCCAAAGTTTTAGTGTAATAATACGTAAATGCATCTCAAGTCCATGCCTTCAGCTTTGTAAATAGTAGATACATATCTAAAAGTAATATGGTTGCATATATATTATACATACAACAACGTTTTTCATTATAAAAAATGTTAATTCAACAACATTACTTATGGATGAGTATTAGTATCTGAGTTGGCAGAACATGCAATATTCACATCCAAATCCACGGCAGGAGTTGTGGATATCTGGCGTGAAGATAGAACAAATATCTCTGTTCTCCATTTATCAAAAGGCATTTGGCTTTTAACAGCTAATGCCAACTTGCCATTGGTGCATCGAACATTTGCATTTGCATTCAGGGGCTATCAGCATTTTATAAATATATTCACAAATTACAAAGAGTTGATTTCTGCGTTGCACCCACATCTGATGAATCAATAACGCATATATTAATTATTATAATCAAAAGATTTGAAGACATTTGTAGATTAATATTATCTTATAAAGAGTTAATTACAACCTACCTTTCGATAAGATGTATCGATTATTATTAACCATACGGAAATGTATACTGTACATTACCATACGAATAAAATTCATGCTAATATTAATTGAACGAAATATTTATTTGGTAATACAAACATAGTATCTACTAACAAGAGCAAAAATTTTAGATTTCATGTTACGGTTTATATTAACATGTTTACACAGGTCAAAAAATTTGAAATGTCAAAAATTACATGGGTTATAAGCATATTAAAAGTTATTCAGTTTTGCACATTGAGATTAGAATAAAACGTGTTACAATCCCAGAGATTCATCTTTATGAGAAAGTATTTGTCATTTGGATCATCTATGATTTGACTAAGAACAATTGCCCAAGGTTTAAAATATCTGCGTTATAAATTTTATACGCAAAAATGAAGGAAGGGATATTTTATTGGGAATAGACATAAGAAAAATTCTATATGATATTGATTTCGAAAAAACTCTTAAATCAACAGGACAAAAATTTCTATTGGATTTTTGATCGAAATTGAATGAATATTTAATTATTTAGATGAACGATTTATTCTTAGTTAAGGATTTTTGACATCTCATTTTAAAGCACTGAATTTTAGCTCTTGAATGTATTTCCTATTAATCCATTTTATGTAACATTCAACAAGTTATTTAAGTACAATTTTTTTGGCCTACTTCCGCCACTTATGCCTCTAAGACCCGCCTTAGGTCAAAACAAAGATTGGAAATGAAATTTGCATTAAAAATACTGGCAAAACGTTATTTTTTGATTCACTTCCAGACATAAAAGGAAGTTGAAGTTGGAAAATGGGCAAAAAAAGCTAAAAAATTAGGATTCGATTTCTCGAAAAACCGATAGACTCTCTCAAAAAAAATATTAAAGATTTGAAATAAGTGTGCAAAATTGAATAACTTTTATTATACTTATATCCCTTTGGATTTTTAACTGTTGGCCAGTGTTGGCGATTTCTATCCATTACTTCAAAAGGTTTCGTGATCAAAATTAAACAAGAAGTTACGACTCCATTACTAATTCTGTATTATTTTTTTCTTCTTTTTAAAAAAATAAATAAAACAGAATACTAAATATATACAAGCCAGGTTATGTATTTAACAACAAGTATTACTTTACAGATCATACATATGATGGATTACTTAGTAATTCATGAAATATTATAGAATAATTTATAATTGCTAATCTGACTGAGAAGGATAATTCTTATACCCAGAATTTGTTCATAGGAAATTATCGGTTAATTATTTGACTGGTCCTCTGATCTGAGGAATTGACTTCTTATTTAGCACACGGCATATTTAAATATAGGACTGTCTAGTTTGAAGTTTGGTTCTTGATAGAACTGTATTTAAATAAGTCATGTGCTAAATAGTAATAGGATCAGAAAAGAGTAAAAGGTGGATTTTTGTTCCCATTGGTGAACGAATCTTTATTCAATAAGTGTGCAACCATTGGATTTTGGTCTGTTTAACGTTACATGTTCTATTAGCTTCTGATCTGGAAATGTAGTTATAGGAATGGTTGTTAGCAAAATATTATTTATTTTAATGCTTAAGGTTCTCAAATTTTCTCAAGCTGAGATCCCTCAGAGTTAGTTAATTACACTAAAACAATTACTAGAACTACTTTAACCCTTAGTTAATGTCCTTTCGAAATTTTCCATGAATTATGCCCCTGGGTAAATTTTTAACATTCGAATTGTCACTCCTTTTTTTTTTAAATTATACAAATTTTAATAGACTACGTATCTAATAGTGGACATTTTGGACAATTCTAAACTTATCTACCCTATATACAACTTGAGAATTTTTTTTTTTTTCATAGAATCGACACCTTATTTGATTCTTGTATAATCTGCAAATTTGAATTTTTAGTGCATAAAAATATAGTAGAAATTTTTTTGAAAATCATATACTATCAATTAATATAAAGAATAGCATAAATAGATTAAGTAAGAGAAGAGTAACACATGACATCATAAAATGATTTATGGTGATAATGCTGTTAGTTAATTACACTAAAACAATTACTAGAACTAAATATAAATATAAACTCGATATATTTTTGTCAAATAAACTCAAACAAAATAGCTGGAAAATAGGAAAATAATTTTATTAATTTAATGAATAATGTCACTAATGTGAAAAAAAATTACAGACATCAAATTAGTGACAAGCTAGGAAATTACTTAAAAAAAAAGTTTTATGATTTGTTGTTTAAAATTTACACCGGGGGAGTAACAAGGGACTAATTATTAGTTATGTTTTTGAAAGATCAATAAAGTCTCTTTAATATTTTTACTATGTTCACACCCGTTTAACTTTAAAATTCGATAACTTTTAAAAGCACGATTTAAAAAAAAAGATTCACCTACCCTATTTCGTTCTAATTTAAAAATACTTATGTGACTAAGACTTGTTAAGTAATATGGCCACCTCAAATATAGTACATACGAGCAAATTGTGATTTAAAATGTAATCTAATTACACTCATATCATATGTACTTCCTACATATGAATCTTATTTCTTTTGTGTAAAGAAAAAATTTAAATCTATCTAAATTTTAAATTAAAAGACATTGGTGTTCATTCAGAGGGATTATAAACAGACATAAACAGAAATGTGTTCTTATTAGAAGATGACACTATATAGATAATTCCATGTTCACTCGAATAGATATTTTATTAATGAATATTATTTGTAGATAGTGTATATTAATGCATTACACACGGTGGGTGCTACATGCTCTCTTTCCAAGTGTTAAGGAAGAAAGATAACAGCTTTGGAAAATAAAAAAGGGTGTTCAAATTGTTAAGCACTAAAATTTTTAGACATGACTAAACGTTTAAGATGTATAATTCTACTCGGTAGTTAACGAAAAAGGAGTTTTACAATATTATTAATGATACATTATAGCTTAGAGTATTACATTTATCTCCATATTTAGTATTAGTTAATAGGAAAATATAATTCCTTTTATGTGCACTCTTTTTTTTTCATGAGATTGACTTGATATTTACTATTTATTTTAAATGTTTCTTTATTAAGATTTATTCAAGTATGAAAAATGTATAATCAAATAATTAGATACAAAAAAGTATACAATAGTATATATTTTATAAAGCCATTGCATAATAAATATTGAAGTAGACTGTAATATTGACATTTTCATTGGATGGATGAAGCTGTTGGCAAATGTTGTAACGGTTTTTAAAGAAATATTATGCATTTTTGATATAATTTGATTTATAATTCAAGAGAATTGATAATTTCTAGAGAATTTTGACTCTATTATCCAAGAAATGGAGTATTGGCTTCTTCCTTTCCATTAAAATCAATGATAAAATCAATTGAGGTGATGAAAACTCAAACCAAACTTTAAAAAACATTCACCCAATACAAAGAACAACAAAATACTTACACAAAAATACTTCAAATCGTATTGAAAGAAAAACATTTATTCTCTTTGATTTACTCTTTGATTCTGCCGAATACTTACATGAATATTTTTATATAAAGTAATAGTCTCCATTTGTTCATAATGTTTTTGTCATGTAAACACTATAATGTTCATATAAGAAATTTTGTGGAATAAGAGAAAAAAATTGAAAAAATGAACAACATTTGATACACGGAAACAAGAATTGATGGTCTAATAAAATGAAATATCCTACCAAACCAAAAAGTTAAAAAAAATCGTCTCAATTATCATGATTCAAGTAGTATATAAAGTCAAAAGCACATTATGCAATCAATATCAATTTGGTGGATCTACCAAAAAAATATATTTTTGTGATCAAAACTATTTTATCGATTAGGACACAGTTGTAATAGTTTGGATTGATAAAATGATTTAAAATCTTAATTTTAAGAAGATTAAATGTGTAAGAGATTAGTTAATGAAGAGAACTTAATCAATATTCATCTTAAGTACCAGAAATTTCTTACTTCAAAGACCTTTTCCTGGACGTTTTATTTAATTTCATAACACAAACACTCTTTTCTTAGAAAATTTCGTGGTAAAAAAAAAAGATTAATACATTATTATTTAGCTTTCTACAATATCATATCAGTAAAGAATAAATTTAATATAAGCACATTAAATAATTTCAACCGTACAGGAAAATGCTAACAAATATGTTACAGAAAAGTTTTGTTTTTTTCTCTTGAATTTCGATGTGAAGACTTGGAAAAAAGTATATGTTGAAGCTACATATATCTTTTAAGAAAATTTATTTAACTTTTGATAAGTTTTAATTAGAACCCATAGATATAAGCATATCGATTTAACCATTTTATTTAAACATACAAATTTATAGATGTAAGTATATGTACATATATACTTTTAGGAGAATAATTATAGGGGCCTAGTCGATATTATCGATTGCTATCATCTGTTGAGTTTACTCTCAGGGGCTAATAATAATTTAATATAACTGGTATAATTATTATGAAAATGTTCATTTAGTAAAATAGATATTTATGATACTTCTCAAGATTTAGACAGTAGATGTAACTAAAATATATTTCTAATGAGCTTCGATTTCAACTATATCAAGTCAATGAAGGCCAACCCGTGTTATTTTATTAATAACGGCTATTAATTCCTCTCTAAATGATGAGAAAAGCTTGAGGTTGTTTCTGTAGTCATGCCTTTATAGAACTCACATGAAAACATGATGTTTCCTCTTGCTTGAAGTTTGACAATTGAAATCCTGATGATTTATAACACAAGATTTGGAGGGCATACTCGCTTCCTTTAGTAGTCCACTGTCTGTACTATTTTACTGACAATCATTGGTCACGAATGAAAATATAATTTAAAAAATAATATATATAATTAGTTTGTATTAACATGATAAAGTAAATATCTAATATTACATTGCTGCAGATAAAAAAAAAACTACATTGCCCTCAGACTTATTTGAGCTCTAATCCAATCAAATAATGAGTTAAAAAACTTATCGTCTTTTGATTGGATTATTTCTGATTGTTAGATTGAAATATATATTATGATAACAACACCTTTTAAGATTCGAGTATTATCAGGCCTGAGTCATTTTTATTTTCATTATATAATTCCAATGACCTCATCTTTAGTCAGTTATTAAAAACTATTTTAATATAAGAAAATAACTTTTTTTGCGTAAATAATAATTCAAAGCCAAGAAATTTAGCGTCGAGATCAAAGTTTATAGGGTCGAGACCGGAGGTGTGAGGGCCAATACCCAGTTCAAGACTTTGAAAGTTGACACCGAGACAAGATCAAGACCACCAAAAGTTGGTCTTGAGACTGGTCTCGAGAAGCACATCACTAGTGTGAATATCATTACATTTTCTTAATTACTCGCAAAAAGATTTAGAAAACGACTCAAAACGTACAATATATATTGGACCGATAATTGATTATTTGTAAGATTTAATAAATATAACAATTTTTAAGAGTGCTTATGAATCCTGGATTTATAATTGAAAGGTCTTATCCTATTTCCCCCTTCATACCCCCCCAATAAAACACAATACTTTATCTGTTGTATGTATTAGTACTTATACTATATGTTTTATTTTTTCTAGTGTATATACCATAAGTGTTAATACGTCTGTATTGTAATAATTAATTCAAAACGGATATATATCATATGTAATTGATTTGAGTCTAAAACTGAAAGGAGCTGTTTCCCCTTCAGGACACAACTTACTCCATCACCGGCCTATAAATAACTTTCATAGTTTATACTATGAGGATTCACTAATTCACTATACATTTGATTGAGTATTTAATTATCCAATTTAATATACATATTCAACGATTCCTCGTTAGTCTTTACTTTTAACTCCTATTAGTTATATGTACAGAAATAATACTAAATAAGTTAATTATTACTTTTGTATCAAAATACACTCATTCAATAATTTTATTATTTCTGTATTTTGAGCAAATGGTACTAGTAATAAATAACTATTGTATCAATCATACAAAATTTCAAACCCCAGCAGAAGTACATTTTACTTTTTTCTCAAAACTACTCATCTCAAAAATGATTTATTAAAAGAAAAGAATATATAAAAATTATTTATAAAAAACAAAACCTTGTTTCAGATATTTTGTTTCAAAAAAATGATTGGTACTGCTGTCTTTGAATATATTTTTTACCAATAATGTTTTTATAGATAAAGAATGATCCAATATGCGTATAAAATAAAGTAGTATTAAAAAAAGGGTTGTTTTCCGGGTTATCGATGTTACTGAATTTTGTATTAAATATTTTGAGAATAAATAAATAAATAATGGGATGGAATGAAAAATTGTTCTATAAGCTTGATTTATGTGATGGATGAGAGGACGAATTTTGAAAAAGGTATTTTGTTGTTTCAAGTTCAATATAGGACTTGAAATATGGGGTTTTTATGTAATATTCATAACTCATAAATATTTATCCTTATAGAAATGTGCTCTATTTGAAAAATTACCAATAATGTCTTCCCCACACCACAAATACATCAACTTCTTTAGTAATGTGCTAATATTCATAAATTTATGAGACAATGAAATAAAAACATACTATGAGTAGGTGTTTTCTCGATTTTTGATCCCCTTAAATACAAAAATATATTTTATGTAAATTCAAGCAGAGCTGGAGACTCGTACTCGGTACTTGGACTCGAGTGTCGCATAACTCTTTTTTTCAAGAATCGGACTTGATTCTTGTAAGAAATGACTCGTGAACTTATTATATAAGAATAACTTAACGTTTCCCCACCTTTTCCCAAAATCACTAAAACAAAAAATGTTGTGTCAAATAGCAATTACTATTTGAAGGTAAAGGTGAGCAAAATATACATAAATAGATCCATATTACTTGGTTCAAACACAGAAATGACATTTCAGATTTGGATCATCCAATCCATAGTTGTTGTTTTTTTCATTAAAGAAATAGCCTGGGTTACTAAGCATCCTCTATTTTGGTGATATCTCCAAAGCTAATAAATTGATCCTTTCAGGCTTTTGAGACAATTTGAACACCTGTGTGTAACGTTTTAGCTCTCCAATATTAAACCTTTTATAAGGAATAACCACAAATATCCAATCCCGTTAAAAGTTACTATCAAAATAGTAAATATTATGGAGCATTTATGATGAAACTTTTTTCTTCTATTTTTTAGCACTGGTTATCCTCATATGATGTGTTCAGTTTCAACATCATTTTTTTTTCTTCATTTTTCAATTGGTGTTACTCTCAATAGCTATGAAGAAATTAAAAAAGTTACTATCAAGGTATGCTCCTATTTTAAGAAAATTTCACATACATATTTCCCAGTGTCTATATAACATACATACGTATGAGTTATCACTGAAATTTTCAAAAATACAAAGACTTCAAATATATCATATTTTCAAGCATAACTTTTATTGCAAATAATTCGAGAACCAATATCTAACATTAATTAAATTATCTTTCATTCTTTTTGATCAGATAAATTTTTGCTAGAATCAACTTTTTTCTTCAACTTGCAATAAATCCTGAACTGCATGAATTTGAAAGTTCTTAACAAATTTCACTAAAAAATTAGACTTATAACTTTTACTACAATGATTTTTTTGTAATTTACTTTTACAGAAAGTTTGAAATTTCTGAAAAAATATAGTAAGTTATTAAATATATGTACATGGTACATGTACATATATATAGGTATGTTATATTACTTTATTTTAAATTGATATTCAACAAACTATACTTAAAATAACTTTAGAACCAATCATTCAATTTGTAAAACTTTAATTGGATATTATGAAAAAAATGGCCTTCTACATTTTTGGATTAAATAAATATACAACCAATATTTTCACCTTTTAATTTTTTTACCTGTTTTTAAACTTGATATGAATTATCAACCACTGGATGGATTTGAAAATTTTCATTTCCAGTATTATTTAGTGACATAAGATCTACAACTTAAGATTCAGTAGTTTTTCGCTTGTTGCCCCAGAAAAATTCATTTCATATATATTTGTATTGTAAATTATTTTAAAATTAAAGAACAGATTTTCAAAATTTTAATTCGACGTTTTATATAATTAATAGTTCTATATTATATTCCATTAAGTTTTCTATATGATCAATATATATATAGTTTTAAAATTATGCAAGTATTTTTCAAATTTATATAAATCATGAACTGTAGAACCGGGTTTAAAAATATTGACTACATGTTGTTCAATCACAAAAGATCTACAACTTTTGCTTCAATGACTTTTGCTAAAATGTCTATTAACAATTTTTTTTTCTGCAACAGGAAATTCAATTATATACTCCTACAAAAAGAATAATAAATCCTCTGTTATATATCAAAAATGACACCATTGCAATAAATTCAAAATTTTAGAGGAGAGTTTAAAAACATAAATGATAGATTTAGTTGCAAGGTACATGTTTCAATTCAAAAAATCTTCATTGGTTCTGGTTCATTGGTTAAATGGAAATTTAACATATTTTTCACGTTTTACTAGATTTATCTAGAATTTATTTTCCCAGGGTTTGTATAATGTGACTATGGTGAAATTTTTTGTAGATAAAAAAAAGTCAATTTTTTAATCATCCGGATCAAGAATAAAATATAATTCGATCTGGCTAAAAAATGAAAATAAGGTAGATCTTAGACTATCTTCAGTTAAAATTTCTGAAAAATAAAATTGAATATTACTATGTCTACTGATAAGCAAACCAAAATTGAGAGTAACTGCATTAAATTTTTTTGTCTTTTTTAGTGAATAACTCCGGAACGAATGGTTGGGTTTTAAAAATTTAAAAAACAAAAATTACAAGTAAAGTTTGTTCCTTCATGTTATGATCTTTTTTAAAAGAAATTTGTGAACACTTTGCTAGAGAGTTGTTATTTTAAAATTAGCAAATTTTGAAATATTTTGCATTTTTATTGCATAAGTTTTTGGAACATAGATTGTACTTTTTCACGAGTGTAGAACCAAAGGTATTACACTATTTATAAATGTTGGTCGCAAGGAGATAGTTAACTTGACCATGGATGTATCTCAAACATGCCCCCTTGACTGAGTCAATTAAAAATAGAACTAGAAGGAAAAAAATATCGAGGTTGGGTCAATTTGAGGTGTGGAATCGGATCAAAATGATTAAAAACAAAATGCTTATTTTAATTACACTCATCGAGCTGTGGCCGAATCTGGAGAAGATCCAGGAAATTTTGTGTAGTAAATAATATTTGCATTTGGAAAATGTTAGGAGGGGGCTATTGTTTTTTTGGCTCGACTTACCTGAACACAAAGAGTGTAACCAAACCCCAAATTTGTTAACTAAATAACAATACATATTTTAGGCTTTGATACATGATTATGATGCGCTGTCAATTTGTATGTAAAATGTAGATAAGTTGTACATATGTATACTAAAAATTTGTACAATATTGAATTATTAATAAATCTTAATGATTTCTCCTGAAAATATAGGTATAGTAACGTCTTCACTATTTAGTAATATAATGTAAAGATATGATTACATCTAACTAAATGATATCTTTTTCAAAGATTCATTTTACACAATATTTGTTTTTATTTTATTTTTAAAGCCATTAGATGAAGTTTCCTTAAGATTTTTTTTGGAAATTGATGGCATTGCTCTCTGTTTATTATGGAGTCTGTTATGTCAATAAAACAATTTATTTAACTTTTAAATTTGTAGACGCCTATACAATAACTTAAAGGTATTATTAATGCGAAATGTTTGTAATTTAATGTGTTTACTATTAATGAAGGATATTAAAAATATACATATATCTAGCATCTTTAATATATGTACCATGATCAAAATTACATTGTTAAATTGATTTGATAAAATAATTTCATTTAAAGTCATATGATTGTTGAATTGTTAAATTTAATTATTTCTCTACTTATGTCCTTCTCCCAAATTTTATGTATCTTCGTCCAGAGACAAATTCGAAAATATTTAAATTCATAACTGTAGTTGTAGATCTATGGTAATTTTTTCTATTTGTCTAAATCCCTTTAAGTTATGGATCTTGACTATACAAAATCTTTACCAATACACTTTATAGAACTTGATTTGACAGCTGTTTTTCTGATTTTCAAATTGTTGACTAGTATATTCATATTTTAAATAAACTGTAAAATAAAAGGGGTTACTATATGGTGGATTACAAAGCTGTTGCATGGGAGCCTTTAGAATAAGGGTAGGAAATTTACAACCCACGGGTAGCTTGTGATCTTTCAAATGCTTTGATGTAGTCTTAATTAACATGGTTTTTATGCGCATGCTTTTTCTAAATTTGCCACCCATACTTTATATAAGTAGTTTTTAAACTGGGGAAAACTATTTTTGAAAAAATTATGTCAACTTTTCCTTCTTTTTATGTAACTTATAAATAAATATGTATGTAATATAAAAATGTAATGCTTAATTTGTATTAATATCCTTTGAGAAGTGCTGTAATTCTTAAATCAATCACCATCTAGATCCATTAAATTAACACTACCTTGAAGTAAAATTTTGTTTACGTTGTTACACTGTAATAATATACGCTAATATGATTCAAAATTTGATTTACATGATGTATTTATATGTACCCATAACATAAATATAACTAGTTTGAGATCTTCAAGGTACGAGCAAAATGAAGTATTACTAACAGCTTATAACAAAAACTTGAATATGAATAGATTTTAGTATTTAGAATTATTGGTAGATCAGAGAAAATAACTTCACTTCACCTCACGTGAACAATTTATATATCCTGATGAGGTGTATATAAGTATAAAATAATGGTTTTAGGACACAATTCGTCGAATTATGCCATTGAACATTTTTACCGAAAAATACTATGCATATAGATATATTATCATTAAAGCTTAATAATAATAATAAAAAAAGCTAAAGGAGAAATAATCATATTCAGAATACCATCATTTAAAATTACGACCTATATAAGTATAGTATTCTCTGTTGAAGTGCCCTTCAGTAAAATGGTTTTGATTAGTAGTTCACTCATGTAGAACACTTGCAACTCTTGTTGTGACTGACTTGTTTGTACTGAATTTTATAATTAAATATCGATGAATCATTTGAACCGAAAGTAATAAATAAATACAACAAAGAAAAACTAACTATAGAATTCCAAAATATTCTTTTCTAAAAAAATACTTTCAGAATACTAAATAGGTTAAGTATATTTCAAAGAAAAATTAAAGAAAATAATTGATGTTTATACAATAATTCATATAATGTGATTTGCAATGCAAATTTTGTGAGCCACAGTTGCTTTTTTTGAATGTTTTTGATACAGGGGCTGTTACAACTGTTCCCGGTCTCCCAAAATAATTTAGATACAGTTTTATAGTCCTTTGTGGAAGTTCCGCAGTTAGCCATACATAAATCAAGGTTAATTCTCTTCTAAAATATTTATGGTGAACAAATATGAATCTATTTAGACATGAAGATGACATCTTATGGAGGTAAAAGAGTGATTCCAGTATATTACTGACTACTTTTTACATTATTATACTCCAAGATTATTTTATCGTTATTATAGAGTTGTTATAGTTTCGTCATCATACATTTTTCTTGAATAGCTCCAATGTAGGAGATTAATTATGAATGAAAATCCACTTACGATATCACAAAAAGGAATGTTTTATATACAAGAATGAATTATTAACAAAAGGGAAGGAGAATGGATTTATATACAAAATAAAATCGGTTTTTGGTGAGGATGAATTAATTTTATGGGTTTAAACTATTTATTAACTATGTAATTATTAAACGACATTACATTTTTTCTAAATGACACAAGTCAACAACAACAACAATCTATGACATGGGTTCCATATTTGATAAGTTAATTACAAATCTGTAATTAGTTTTTTCCATTAAGATATGCTTCTTTTTTTTAGAATTTTTAAGCATTTTCACATTTTTATAGGTTTGACATACATATGCATTCTCAAAATGCAATATCAATTGTAATAACACCACTCATTTTTAAAAGGTTGTTTTTAGAGAAGAATAACACTACGTTTTTTTATTAGTTTTTAAATCAAATAAACATGAGTATTTGATATTTCATTTCATAAGTAACATTGATTGCATTTCAATTTTTTTGAGGCAACAACGTTTGAGATTATGTGCTCTTTAAAAAAAATAAAAACCCGTAATGATGCATGATATTGTTTTAAAAAAGAAAATTAATTTTGTTATACACATATTATTTTATGAGCTTTCATTGAATTTTGTCTCAAAAAACTAAAAACAAATTAGAATTGTTGCTGAACTAGATCGGGTTAGAAACAAATACTCTTTTGTAATTAAAAAGACAAATTACTCAAGCTATAATACTATTGTGTTGACAGTCTATATGATATAAATTTTAACTTATAGAACTATCCGAATTTGTTTATAAGTTACTAATTACATATTATATTCTAATTTTTAATTTTTCCAGACTACGTACTTTTTTTTCTCTCTATAATGATATAGAAATAACTATTTTAAGTTTTCATTCCCAAAAAAATGGCATATTTTAATAAACCAGATGTAGTAATACAAAGCATTACCAAATTTTAGTCTAATCAGTTATCTCATTGGCTCCAGACAACGAAATGATGATACTTATGCACACACAATGATTTTTATTAATATGTAGGTAATAAATTTATGGGGTTGATTCTCAATAAAAAATTTATATCAATTTATGTTCTTCCATCAAATAAATAAATGAACTGTGGTATATAATCATTCATCAAATTCTTCATTTGCTCCTTCTAAATCGTTATTAGTTTTTTTCTCCGTTGACCTCTGTGGTCAACTTTTACAAGAATTGAAAGTATTTTTTTTTCTGTTTGATTGTGTACATTCAAGGAAAAACCGTTTCTTGCTTAGTTACACCGCCGGGTACCAAAATTGATATCCACGACGGTATAAGTAATGCACTTTATTGTATTAAAATATGCATAAATTATTCATTAGAGTTTTCTATTTAAATACAAACTAATGACAAATAAAGAAATTTCAGAAAAATAATATTTGCCCTTTTCTTACTGAGTATCTTCAAATACAGATTGGATATTAATAGTAATATTAATAGATTTATTGATCTAGTGATCAATCAATTCATTTTCCTTATTTTTACTTTTGTTAGTATTTGTTAAACGACCTTAGAGTCATATCAAAAAAAATCCCAACATGCAAGCAAATTATTTAAGAAGTAAACAACTGAATTGAACTGAAGAATAAAAGAAATCCAATATTTCAAGGAAGAGATGAAATGGAAATTTAGGTCTGTTTTAAACTCTTAAAAAACTCATTCATATATTCGTAAATAAATATAGGAAAATGAACTCTTCTAAAGTTACTATTCCACGTCTCATACCACACGCTCGCAGAGAGCTTAAACGAATGGAAAAACAAGGAATCATATATTATGTAGTTGGACATACAGAATTCCAACCCATAGTACTTATGTACATACATACATAGTTTATTAACTTTGTTATTTTAATGCCTTCATGTAATATCAATATGAAGGTAGATAGAACTTGGGTATTGTTTTATTTGGTACGTAGGTAGTCTAACTTTAGAGTAAATAAAATTTGAAGTCCGTGTTGCTTCGTTTATTTCAAGGTAGGATATTTTAAAAATTTACAATATGATAAATACAGTTACTATGTATAGTAATTATTACATTATTAAAAGTTTTTGCGTATTTCATATTTGCATGGGATGTGTTCCGTTGACTCCCCCACCCATTTGACGGGTTGTTATAGAGCGTAGTTCTACAACAGCCTAGAAATGAATCCGTGAATAAAGGATTACTTGATTTTGTTCTCGTTTTATCTTACATGATTATTATGACGATGACGATGGTGAATAGAGGGCTGCTGCTGACGATTTCTTAAGTTGAAAAAACCATAGACAATTGGATCCATACAGGAGTTTGTACAAGCAAACATAAACAAACTATTTTGAATCCTTTGATCTACCTCCATAAATGATTCCTTATCAGCTAAAAACCTATAATAATAAAAATCAGTATTATTATTCAACTTAAAAGGTCTATTAGCTAGTCTTACCATACTGAAATGATGTAATAAGGTGTCCAACACAATATAAAAACGCAGACAATAACCACTGTCATTTTTAATGTCCGGGTCCTTGCACGATTTAGTACTCCAACACCGGATCTTCGAAGTCCAGTATTATTTCGAGATTCTTTAAAATAGAATGGTGTATAGCCTTTTCAATGAAATGCGTCATTCCTTAACTAATATTACTAAACTGACAATCTCAATCAGTAAAAAAATGAAAATTAAAGGAGTTTAAACCAAAGGATTTTTAAGAAAAAAGTATAGGTCAAATCTTTACAAAAAAAAAATTAATCAGTTTAGTTGTTTAATGACGAATATATGTAGATATAATTAAAAAAGAATGCACTATTTCATAGTCTATGGGGAAATTATGAATTAATTTGTTTGAAATCTATTAATTAAAATGAAAAGTTATGTTGGTCGTTTTATATGTATGTAGATATATTCTTAAGTAAAAAACAAAATCATCTTACAAATTGCTAGAAGGTTGAAAAACTGGATTGAAATACTTAGTGCTACAAGTTATTCAATGTATGCATATATATAACATTATTATTGTTTGTTAAATGTTTCCTCAAGGATCAATAGTTTTTCAACCATGAAAAATTTATTGATAAAAGCACAATAAGCAAATTTAAAAATAACAATAGCATTTTAAAAAAAATGACTATTTTGTTTTTTCCATCAATATCTAAATTCATACTTAATCATTGTAGTGAATAATAGATTATTTAATGAATTCATGGAGAGAAAATGAAACAATAACGAATAAATAAATCTAAGTAAATTGTTCAACAAATAAAAAGAATAAAGATTCCGTGTGATATAACAAACAATTCAATGACATTGAAAATATCTCTAGACTTTTTTAACTTACCATTTCTAGAGGCATTACTTTTTTTGAAGATCGTTGAGAGGATAATGGTATAGGTAACTATAATAACGATAAGTGGGAAAAGATACATCATAATCATTCCAAAGATGGTGTAAGCAGTTTCATAGGCTTGGCTAGGAAAGGAATTAAATGTAACACATTGAGTGTACCAAGGATATTTTGGATGGCTTTCCACGTGAAAAATATACATCTATAATATACAAAAAGATCAATTTGATTTAGCTATAACAACGTATATCAAAAAACTATTTTATCAAACTATTTTAGCTTAATGAGAAGTGCCCATATATTATGAAGTTTAACATATCTTAGTTAGAGCATTTGTTTTTATAAAATGTATGAAGTAAACATGCATAAAAAGTGTCAGTGTATGAATTGTTTCCTTCTCATCAAGGGTTTGAGAGTAATTTTAAACCTTTTATTTCATCAATCATTTTTTAAGGTATTACAACCTGATGTGATCATTAAGAGATAAAAATATATATATGTATATAGACAAATCTCTATTTATTCTGCTTAATTTCTTAAGTTAAATAAAAGATTTTCCTTAATCACTTTGACATCTTCTTTTGAAGTAGAAACCTTAAATATCAAAGGGACAAAATAGTTATTCATTGATTTTATTTGGATGATGAAATTCAATCATTGCATTCGCTCAGTAATAAAATAATCTCTTCTTCTTTTTTTCAGAATTGTGATTTTTTTTCATGCTTCTATTATAGCAGAAAATTATACATACAATAATATTATGTATGAGCCTGTCCACATTTTTTATTTATCAGCCAAAATTCAATTATAGATGAAAATGGGATCATAATTTTTGTGAGTATAAGAATTAATATTTATTATTGTATATCTGGAGACACGCGTTATTATCTTCAATATTATTCATAACATGTATATATATTCATCAGAGATTATTAAGATCGGATAAATAAAAGAAAGGCCTCCCTTAAGAATCTACTCATAACTATATACATATATCTATATAGAGCCCAAAGAAACTATTTTCTTTAAACTTAAATTTTTATTAGTAATCTTAAAATTTATTTTATACATATAATCTTATTTTGATAAGCGGCAACTTTTAGTTGATCTAGAACCGCAATATTTTTATTTTTATGATGCCTCTTAGTGTGTTTACAATCAATATTTCCTATTTATGAAACTGCTTATCTAACTAATTTAGTTGATTAGAAAAAAATGCTGAGGTCTTCATTTTTTTTTTAGAATGCCATGATGAGCTGATTAAACTGACATGCTTTTATTTCAAATTCAATTGAATTCATTATTTAAATCTACATGCATATACTAATAATAATAGAATAGTATATACAATAATTTAACTAGAGATTTTTGTTTTAAAAAAAACACCATTGAAATACAGTATCCGCCAATGAAGCTAATCGAATATTTGCTTAATAATTATATTTTTTAAAGATAAATGCAAAAATTAGGGTACATTGGAAAGAGTCTTATTGTATTTTTTCAGTGTCTTATTTACTAAAGAGTGTTGTGCTAGACATTCGTTTATAATATGATAAGTAAATCAAAATTAAGATCATTTAATGAAATTTAATTAATATATGACAACCATAAAATTTAATATATCTTAATATATAATCTTAAAATGAAAAAACAAAAGTCGTATATTAAAATATATCAAAACTTTACTTGATAATGATTAAAGTAGAATAAGTTTTATAAATTAATTTAGAAGGCCAGACTGAAAAATAAAATCGAATAAATTAAATGTTGGATATGGCCAATTGTTTTTGTACTTTTGCGCATTCATATGATTAGTAAACCATTGAACAAAATTTGTTGTCAAATTTTTTTATGTAAGAAAAAAGACATATAGTAGCGCACCTGGTGAAGTATTGCACTGCGCCACACTGATTGAAAAAAACTAAACTATATAGACCATAGCCAACATTTTTTTTTTTGATATCTCAACTCAAAAATTTCAAAATATGTCAATAGAAGATGAGGGTGTTTATCTACATATAAAATTATGTATTGAAAACTAAAATTTAGGATTAGTTTTTATCTTCATAGCTCTTTATTACGCTTACTTTTGTGTTGACACATCACACATTTTCGAATATACCAACTATATAAATGAAAGAGTCTAGTATAAATTCCTTTGCAATCATGATTATTACATTTTTTTTTTAAAAAAGAGGCTATTATTCAACTTTTCTATAAAACTATAGATTCTGCTTCATCAAATGAACATTCAATGAGGTCGACCTCTTTACTAGGGCAAATTATGAAGACCATAAATATATTTGTTTTTATATTCCAATTGATAGTTCGCTAAATCGTACTAATATTCCACTTAATCGGTTCAAAACTGAATAATAAATTAAACTTACTCATTAAAAACAATCATTTTTCAAAAGTTGTTACAACAAAAAGATTTATCAACAAGCTGATAATGTTCGGTAAATTTGAAATTAAATGTTCATTTTTTAAAGTTGGACTTTAAAAACAAAAAAAAATTTAAAAATCTACTCATTGATTCTGCTAAAACTGGATTTCAATTTTTCCCATTTCTAAAACTTGGTTAGGTATCTATATTAATTCGTTCTGTATCATTTTTCACTAGAGTGAATATCATTCTTAAAAAATAATATTTTTTAATAGAAGCTTATAATATTTTCTATTCCTCCTACATTATCTTACACCATAAGTTTAAAATTACTTTTGAAAGTAAGCAACCAACGATAGTGCTTGCACCCTAAAAACTGTTAATAACGAAATGCTATAAAAATGACAGGAATGTCTATCTATTTAGTATAGTTAAAGTGGTCATATAATTCCGGATTTTGATCTGTAATATAGATATTAACTTAAAATTAGGGATGTGATTTTTGTTAAGTATAAGGAGAAAGCAGGAGAAAAAATGTATTATTAGTATTACTACTTGAGTGTGTAGAACATTTTTAGATTTAAAAATCTTATTAGATGTAATATTTTGATTACATATAAATCATGATTTTATTATAATTGTTTAAAAAAGTCTTCAACCAATGTAGGTGGGAATTTTGTACACTCTTATTTTTATGGAGGGAAAAATTTCTACTTCAACGATCTAACAAATGATGAGCATAAATTTAAAAAGAACAAAAGTATCAACCATTTTTCCTTTTTTAGGGAAAAAAATGTATTTTTTCTTTACAAAAGTCCCATGCCTACTTAGTTATAATAGTTACTAATTCAAAGTATTATCCTTGTATTTACGAACTTGTTTGCATATAAAATATATTTTTAGAGGCTCTATATAATAAAAATTTGTTAATTTCATTTGGTAATTATCTATTTCAAGTCCTTGCAAAATTGTAAAATAATATTCCTGAAATTTTATTTGAAATGTTTCTTTTTTTGAAAGCGCAAAAAAAACTAAATAGTTTTATAATTAAATTTTTGAATTCATTATGTGTTACTAGATAACTTCTTAAAATAATTCTTAAAATGAATGATTAATATGTATATGTATATTGAATATCCTATGTATGTAAATATATACACATATCTAATTTCTAAGGCTCATAGATAATAGAATAAAGAAACAAACATATTAAACTAATTTTAAAGTTAATAGATAATCTTTTAGTTAAAAAAAGCATACTTTACTATAATTAATAATTAAAATGATGAATGAGCTTCGATTTTTGAGATTTACGAATCAAAAATGGAAAGTTTAAATGCAATGCTTTTAAACTTCATAATATGAAGTATATATATTATACTATACGTGTGCAATTTTTAAAAGTATTTCTTTATAATCTTACCTGTGGACTTGCAGAGATAATTGCTCCTATCCATGCTATGAATAATGAGATCCGCATGTTCCTGATTGCTTTTCCTGCTGCTAAAGGGCATACAATTGCGTAAAATCTAAAAAAAAAATGTATGTTACGTATGCTAACAGTATGTAAATATTCATGTGGTTGTAAAAGTGTCAGTTCTTTTTAATAACTTTTTATATTACTACAAAAGGCTTGATTGGTACAAATTCATCCTTGGAACAAAATTTGATGATTTTCTATACTTTGATATAATATAAAAATGAGTCTTTCATTACCCATAATAGTAGTAATAGAAATTATATATTATTGTTTATGTAAAGTAACTATCCATATAAGGAAGAAAATATTTAAAAAATAAATTGAAAGTTTTTTCAAAAAGTTTCTTATCATTTTAAAAAAAAACTTACTGATACTGGTGATTAAATATAAAGAGTTCTAAGTATAAATTATGTCCCTAGGATATTTCCAAAAAATTACAACGTCACACTTATATGTATAAGCATTTTATGGTATGAATGGGAGTAAAATAAAGTTTTTTGAGTGGCATGCTTCACTTGTTTTATTACATATGCCATTAATTGCATAGTTTTCATTATAGTAAATTGTTATTCATACCAGTTCTAATATTCTGATAATAAAATAACATTTATTTAAATAAATATTTCAGATAAAATATATCTGTATAAGCCCGATACATCAGTTTTCTCTATTTAAAATATAGTATGCATTATAAATCTTTCAAAATTTGTAATGCATCGTTTTTCGTAACGGTAAAAACCATGGCACTGTTCCAAGTAAAATCTTTGAATGAGAGAATTGATTAGAATTATATTTTTTAAAGATTGTTTAATGGTACAACCATATTGTTCATACCCATATAAGATATTAACAATAGATTTTTCACAAAAGTATTATCTACTGAACTACGTCATATTTACTTATATAAATTATCTTAAAACTTTCATAAATTGTACAAATAATAAAAAAATGTATATATTTGTTAAAAAGAAGTCAATGTCACTATATTTAGTAATTATATCTCCAAAAAAACACATTTTGAGCTTTTAGTTTAATATATGTATAACAAGGCACTGAATCATCACATATTATGATGATTTTCGCTCAAGAAGCACTTATTTCCAAGAAATAGAAATGTTCCAAATTTAGCCATTTATAAGGTGTGTATGTGCACAGTCATAACTTTTTCTTATAATTGTATAAAGCACTCAAGGTAGGCCCTTGAATTTATTTTTCTGAGAATATCAAGGTTGATTGAGTATATATATATGTATATATAAGTGAATAACTCTTGTTTTCATTGATTTAGATTGTTCATTTTTGATCGGCTATAATTTTTCTTTCACAAATCTTTTGGCTATAAGACTGAAATTAGTTCATATCTTCATACATTTATAAGTATCAGAATCTGGGTTTTTATTAGAAATTACATTTGAGTATTTTCAATATACTTTTACCTAAGAAAATAATTTAAGTTACTTCATTGGTATTTTTCAAGCAATTAGTAGTCAATCCTGGAAACATTGAAAATGAAGGGAAATTCCTTCAAAAATTGTATTTGTGTATAAACAATATCTCAAATTTTAATCTTTTAATGCATATGTATCCTTTTTGAAGCATAAATTTGTTAATTAAAAAAGAAATCACTATTCAAAAAAGATTAATTTTTCAGAAGTATGCTTCTTAATTTAGGGCAAAAAAAGAGTAAAGAAAAAAAGTCAAAACACTTAAGATTGAGCGTTAAAAATCAAAGTAATTAATCTCCATCAACTTATGTTTCTTCTACTTATGATACTACTTTGTCATTGATTACTTGGAAATTCGTCTTATAAATATAATTGAACAAAAGTAAAAATTTAGCACTACCTGGAAAAAATTATTTTCCTGATATTATTATATAAAAAACAACTATAAAGCAAGTCTTAGAATTTCCTCCTTTGTAACATTATCATTTTGTATTAACTTTTTAACGTAATGAAAGATAACAGTCTGCTATATCAGATGTTTTATCTACAAGTTTATACTTATTTTATTATATGGATCTATTATTTGATATGTACATGTCAAGGTTATACCTAATTACTCCTATGAGTTAATTAGTAATTCACTTCCCTACTTAAAAAATAAAAAAAATCTGATTGTTCTTGTGTGTGAAAAGTTCACCGTATTATTATAATTAAATTCATTTGAAGTAAATTAGATACCTCTGACAATTATGACAATTAGTATAGGTAATAACACAGGTCAATAAATTTGAACTTTAAAAATCCTAATGGTTATAAGTAAAATAAAAGTTATTCAATTTTGCACACTAAAATAGTAGCACGAAGAAGAATTAAGAAACCAGCTCCAATCCTTTTGCGCGCTACTACTTAAGCAGCTCTACCGTGAGTCTTAAATTTCTAGCGAATTTTTCTTCGAAATTGAATGAAAATTTACATATTTAGATGGATGATTTCTTCTTGGTTAAGGAGTTTTATCAGGCGCTTGACATCCCATTTGAAAGCTGTGGGTCTCAGTTTTTGAATGCATTCCTTATTCATCTCTTTCATGTAATATTCAAGGAGTTATTTAAGTAAAAAGGATTTGGCCGACTTTTGATTCTACTGCCGCCTTTGTCCCTAGGAACCCCCTAGACAAAAACAAAAGCCTGTAAATGAAATCTACATTAAATACCCTATCAAACGAGTATCCTTCTAGGATTAAATTGAAGTTGAAGTTGGAAGATCGGCCAAATTAGCTCAAAAAGTAGGGTCCGATTTCTCGAAAACTGTCGGACTCGGGAAAAAAAAATTACAGATTTGAAATCAACGTGCAAAATTAAATAACTTTTATTATATTATACCTCTTAGGATTTTTGACTGTTGACGTGTGTAATTAATTACAAAATATTAGATCACTTTACAGTGAAATTTTCTAGTTATGAGTAGTTTTTTCTATCACTGAATTGTTAAATTATAAACAGGCATCTAAAGTACAATGATGCATTTCTACTCTCCAACAAGAATATAAATACAATTGAAAAGAAACAAATTAAGGTACTTCTTCCATTGTATGAAGTACAATTTAAAAAAAAACAACAACTAAAGGAACATCAATAACAAAGATATTTTAATAAATTTTATATGAATGTATAAGAAGTAAGACGTGATAAGACTTCAATTTCTTCATTTACAGCATAAAAAAGTGCTTTTATTTGATGATAATGTTTCTAAAACTATTGTTGTAAAAATAAAAAAGAAAGAAAATTTGCGTCTATTATTGTCCAGAGGTGGATCTAATAATTAATTAATGGGAACTTGGAGCAAAACAGTTGAATGAAAATATATTATATGTCCTATATATTATTAAAAAAAGTAATGTATATCCGGAAACAAAATCTATTATTCATTGTAAATATCAATATATATATATATATATACATATATATATTTAACAACAACGTTGAAAATACGTGTCAATAACAGCGGGGACCTTTTATCTGTAAAAAAAATGTACTAGTTAGTTAATAGATTGTCTAACAAAGGTAAAAATTCATGACTATTCTTCGTAGAGCCCCTCAAAACTTTGTGTGAATGTTCCTCCACCCACTGGAGAGTTGATATTGGAGTAAGTAAACACTTACTTAGTAACTCTTCTGCTTCTTTAATATACGTATACCCTTCCATTTCTTTGCTGATTTTGGAAATGCTTGAACCTTACCTGGATAAAAAGATTAAAAGCTAGTGGCAACTTAGGGGTCATGAAACTACAATACAATTTCAAGCTGACAACCGAATATACATCTGATAATCGAATTACAATGGGTCCTAATGAGCTATTAAACTGCATTAAAGCAATTAATAGTTACTCGCATCAAATTTCGTCATCATACGCATCAGTTTTGGAAAGAATCCTAACATCATTAATTAATATAACAGTTTATGGACCTCCAATTCCCTTTTATCTGGCTCAAAATACGTTATAAAACCAGAATATCCGTCGTACAAAATGAAAAACTTCGGGAACTTTTTCTCTGCAACTTATAGTAGCAAGATAATATGAAAGGTTGAGTCTCCTTATGAACAAAATCATCATAATGAACTCTCGGCCTGCTATGAAAAATCCCTTAATGTCTCACAAACAAAAGTGATTTTGGTAAAGAATGGCCACGTCTTCGCTGTTTTAAATAAATCCAGAGGGGAACCAAATGAGAGATTGTGCACCTTTTGTAATGCATTTATTCCATACCTGTAGGTTTGTCCAACCATATATGATCATTGTTAGGAATATAAATTTCAAGCAAAATCTCGCGCGGGAGATTTCATGGGGTTGGTACTTTCACCAGTACTTTTTGTTTTCCAATGCTGTTATCATTTTTCCTTTATTATTGAGGGGAGAACATCTACCCGATAGTAAAGATCTTGTATGATTTGTGTGACACGCATAGTATTCTGTTGAAAAACAATAAATTATATCAATAAAATACCTATTGGAATGAATCGTCGAATATCGATGTGAACATGTTTGGATTTCAATTCTCCGTACATTAATTTGTTCGACGTTGCCTTTATGGACTACTCCAAATCCCTTGTTTCCTACTATGAGTAGGCAATTGCTCTAAGGACTCCAAATCTATCGTTCTACAAAGAGTTGGCAAATGCTGTAATGAGCAACTTAAACCATATTAAATATTAAATGTTAGAAATTAAAGCTATAATTTCATAATAGATATTAATTATATTAACTATAGGATTTAAGATTTTTGAGATGTTTCCCTGGATTCCTCTACTACAGAGATAATTTCATTATGGTCATTGTATATCTCCAATTTTGTTGGAGTCTGAGTTCGATCTGATGATCATTGAATCCTTCATCCACTTCATCATATTTAAAGAACTTGCCATCGTGGATTATGGATTCTGTTGACATTTTCTTCAGTTATATGTTTCCCTTACTCCTCCCAATCACATGCAGACATTTACTATTGAGTTATTCAAGTGTAATAACATGACATGATATCCTTTCGCTAAACCTATTTCATAACTTTGGACAACACTTGTTTACTTTCAAATGTCGTAGTAAGAAGAATCGTATTTTTCAGTATAGAACATGAAATTGACTAAAACGATGTTGAGTTGGACATTCAAGGAAACAAGCGTCTTGGTCTTGTTAGTGATGCAATAAAAATATCATAATTGTCTTCAATTACGTTCTTTGAATAAATCTCTATATTTATGTCGTGATTACGACTTTAAACGTGATATATAATGTTTAGTTTTATCATGACTTTTGTTCCAAATTCATTTAGATGTCATTTCAATAACTTAAAATCTTCGTTATATCTTTCAAATTTTTCATCTCCATTATCAACAATCAAGAATTTTATGCTAACTCGATTAGATAATTTATTTACTCTTACTTTATGGATGAATTTATTAAATTGTTAATTGTTTATTAATTTTATGATTGCCAATAAACGTTTTCAATGTATATATATATATATATATATGTATATAATTTTTCTTTCACTAACTAAATTATCACGTACATGGCTTGACATCCCTTACAACGTTTACATTTGAGGCTTAATCTTTAAATTATTTTTTCTAATTTGAGTTTTTATATATATTATATATTTATGAATGATTTAAGCATATATTTAGTATCGAATTCATTAAAAGTCTTAATCACATTATATTACATTGTTTCAATCTGGCACTGCATAAAAAATATATGTTGATTTAATGCACTTATGCATACTGGGGTAATTTTAGAGTCTAATTTTCACTCAAATCCGCTTTGTTTGCTCAACAGTATTTATTACCCTTGTGTTACCGTTATTGAGGTATTGAATGCTTATAAAATTAATAGCAATATCTGAAAAGCAAATTTCGATTTTGTTCTAAATTTTAAATTCGTGTGGCCCGGATATTTTTCCACAGAGGCTTTTACTTATTTCCCTTTTATTTATAGCCAATGTTGTTGTACAAGTTTTGTAGCAGCATAAAAATTGTATTTATAAAAATGTTTGAAAAAGTAATATAAATCCCAAAAAATAATGAAATAAATCAACCTACGGGTTGACATTTTTATACTTAATGTACCAACTTAAATACACAAAAATTTAATTTTGTTATATAAATACATATACATAAAAACCGATTTTGTTTTTCTACATACTTACAATAAAACATTTAAATTCTGTGTATGTATACTTTCTAATTTAAACTTGTGCCAATATATTGATATATTTATATTGAAATACAATAGTTTCATAGTATTATCAATCAAAGATAAACACACACAATCTTGTTTATGTGACCAAGAAATGAGAAAAAAAGAGAGGAAGATTCAGTTGTAGATAATAAAACAAGACGATATCTTCATACCATTGACTTGAAAAGCTTTTAATACTGTATAAAGGTCGAAAATATAATTTTAATGCAATTTTAACTCATACTCTGAACAAACATAATGACTCAAATATCAAAAAGCTGAACTTATCATTATGCATAGTTCCTAATTCATCACCTTGCTGTTATTAAAAAAATACTTTCAGATATAATATTTAGCCGAACGTAGTCTCAATAATACGAAAATTAACACAACATTTTTTTGTCAACCTTTGTCCCATATTAGTGTTCTGAATGTCTATTGGTTGAGCTCAAATTAGCTACTGCTAAGATTTAAAAAGTTTTTTACTACTAAATGAAAAAGAATACAGCATTTAGAATGATTTGTAACATTTTCTACTGATTTTGGGTCTCTTTTTTCTTTTTCAATTTGGAGGAACGAAAATATTGAAGAGAAGTTTCAAGAAAATATTTGTTAATCCTTTGAAATTTTCATATTTGATATATTGAGTATATTCGCAAAAATAAAATAATGCCAATTAATATATTCATTACGCTAAAAAAACTTATACAAAACAAATTTAATATAAGTGACAGTCTAAACAATTGCCAATTATTCAAGGTAGTTCATGCGTTTGACCGTTTCAGTGTTAAACAAAGTACATTATATTTAACGATATAACTGATTTCCAATTTTTCAGCATCATAATTAACATATGTCTTGAAATGTCTTTGAAGATGAGGCACACTTTGGTAGGCCAATCATATAAAATATCGATAAATTAATAAAAATTGTCGAGTTGAACCGGCATGTGAGCACTTATTCCATTGCGTTTGGAGCCTTTTGCTCCAATTAGACGTAATCCTAACTATGTTAATTTTATTGTCAAAATAAAGCAAAAAAAAACCGCTCAAAACTTTTTACTTCCCTTCATATATGTACATAAAATTGACTCTTGAATAAAATAAAAATAAAACAGAAATTACCTATCTAAAGAGATACAAATGAGTATGTTGCTTGATAGAAAGAGTCCAAATATCCTAAAAAATGAAATGATTCTACAAAGAAGATCTCCTGCGGTCCACATCACCGTTGCTGCCCATCCAATCTCCAACGGCATCATAAAAAACGTTACCTATGAAATGTATTTTTGTAGAAACAGTAATTTTAATTTGACTTTACATAAAGAGTGTTCTAACTTGATGTTATCATTCTAGAAATCTTGCACAAATTTAACAGTTAGATTTTATATTTTTAAAAATAATAAATAAATTTTTTCTCAAGATTTTTTTTTTTAATATGTTCGCTTTGCTAAATAACAACTACTTGACATACCTCTTAGTGTATTATTACGACTATGTGACGTCAGTAAAAACCCTCTATTATTTGAATATGAAATGTACCTAAGAAGTATTCATTTATTCCTCACTTTTTTTAAAAATAAATACATAAATAGCTTACATAAATAGCTTTACATATATACACTCAATTCTACCATTTGCGAAAAGTTAGGTGAGAATAACTTTTGAAGAAAAAAAAATTACTCAACATATATTTTATTATGCTCATCCACAGTAACTTTTTAATCCACTTTTTACACCTTATTTCACCCAAAAGATTTATTTTTAGCTATCTAAGAAGTTAAAAAAGAAACAAACTCTCGCGTTAGAAATTATTTCAGAATTAGGATAGTTTTACCATAATGTGATCTCAATATTTACGTACTCAATTTTATTAAAAACAAAACTTACGAAAAGAATGTATAATTTGAATTTATTTTTTCCCTTTTTTTAATGAGTTTCATTCAAAGAATTAAAATCTGAACATCCAGGCAAAAAAGCTTAAATTGGACAGTGCAAAAAGTCAATTGTGGAATTGTCGTTGTCTTTTCTGTCACCCATTTTCGATTTCGTACATAATTAATTTATTCATTAATTTTGAAGTAGAGTAAAGGAACTACAAAATAAGGAATATGTCTAATCTTATACCTTAATAAAAGTCTCAAGTTACTCTAATTCAAAGTACATTCCATCAAAATTCCCTTATGCTACGGTCATTCAAATAATAAAATATTACACAATTATCTACGATTTGTCTACTACTCTAGCCCCTTGTTATTTTCTGAAAATTGTCTAATTGAACTATTTATTTTATGAACCTATTAATAAATGAAGAATTATCCAACATTTGGATAAAAGTGACTGGCTACTAGATAATTTTGAGCCATTAATTTATTTTTCTTATTGAAGAAAAGGGTAAAAGATACATTAACGAAAAGTTTTTGTCATATGTGATGAAAATAAGGTTATAAAATAGCAGAGCATAGGTATAATCCTGTTATAATTAATATATTTAAAAAAATTATCTTATTGGATTGTAACTCAATAATAATCAACTCACCAAAAGATCTGCAATGGCTAAATGAATAAGTAGTAAATTAACCCGAGATTTTATTTTTTTGTATCGTCTAACAAGGATTTTAAGGACAGTGAGGTTTGCTAGTGAGGATATGATGAACAATGTGGAGTATCCCGTAATAGAAATTATATGTGCAGAGTTAAATGTCATGTCACTTGGAAGTTTCTCCTCCATCTCCGTATTACCATTGATCCGCGAGTAAATCAAGGAAGAGGAATAGTCGGATGTGTTGTGCATTGTATAGTTATTAGGCTTCATCCTTTGATGATATGTACATAGATCTTCTGTAAAAAATAAAGGAAGCACATTTCAAAATATGTAGGTATGTTTACAAAAGTTTTTGACTGAATCAAAATATTGCATATTTTAGCTACCCACCTAGCTAAAAAATGGTATCTAAATACATATGTATGTTTTTAAAATCATAGGCAAGTACATAAAATAACCATATACCCAACATAAGTCAAAATATAAATAAATCGCCCTAACATTTTACAATCACTAAGTTATATAATACTATTTAAGCTAACTAAATAAACTTATATTTCTTGTTTTTACTATAACTCCCCGTGTCTAAATCAGTTTTGTTTGAGGGAAATTAATCAATGTTTGGATGTAACTTAACAGACCCAAAATTTTAAAAATAGCCAATTTTTAATAGCTTTTAGAATATATTTTACAATTTTTTAAAGATGATTTAACTTACACTCTACAAATATAAATATCGTTCAGCGAAAAAAATATTCTTAATGTGAGTAATATTGAATACATAGTTTAAAAGATAAATAGTATATAAAGCGCGTATTGTCCCCAGTGGTTTTTTTTTTTTTCATTTCCCCACTTTTCCCCTCAACAAAATATGACTTTTTTTAATACTACACAATATTTTCCTTCCAAGTTAATAATTTTCATAATGGACTTTATTACTAAAAGGGTTTTGAGATGAAAAGGTGTACTACAAGAGTGAAAACCTTAGCTGATCGAATTCGAACTAAAGATAATATTTTTGTTTATAAAATTTAAGATTTAGCTCATCAAAAGTGAAAACTGGTGATAAATAAGGCAGAAGAGGGTCAAAAGGATATTTGACTGTACCTTAGTTTACATATTTTGATATGCCAATACTTGGGGGTTGAAGGAATTATTTCGTATCAAAATAAAAGTAGTAACTAATTTTTGACCTAATACAGAAATGATGTGATCATGCTGGCATATATTTTCCAATGTAGAAGTCTGTAGCCTAGTAGAATTTTTATTTCCAATATGTTTAATATATCAAAATTATTATTTAACAACCAGAGTGTAAAAAGTTATTTTTAATGCCATTCTAGTATAAAATAATGCATTCAGATTCAAAGTATTGGTATATCAAGATAGCCAAATCAAGTAAAATGATATAGAAATACTCAATAATTAGGTTCTTAAAATATTTTCCGAGTTAATTCGCTGGAGAACGAGTCATTAACGTTCGGTAGCTCTGATTATCTCCTATTGTCTTTCCTCTGACCTCACTACATAATGAACAACTCTGACTCATATGCAGATAGCCAATTAACATCTTGGCACTTGCAAGGAACAGATCTTCTCTGCATTCCTGTTTTCACAACAGTCACGTCGATGATGGACTTGTGAACGAGGTATTCAGTCACAAATAACCAAGTAATTTGAGTTCAAACACTTGATCGAACTACTATATGGTTCGACACTGCATACAAAATTTCGATTTTTGAGGGGTTATTGAATGTTGGGACTTCACTCTATTCTTCTATTCAATCCTTTAAAATTAGGATTATTTGTGTATATGTGTATGCCTATATTTTTTCCTGGAGTTTTATTGACATACAATAAACTTCATATTATATTGGCTTATAAGATATTTATCAGTAATATATATTTCCACATGTAGAACACTAAAAGTTGCTTTCACTTTTATTGTCGTCTTTTGTTCCTTATTCTTTTGAAGATATATAAGTATATATAAAATGAATATATGTACATTAATTATATATTATTTCATATTGATAAATAGTTCTCTAGTCATCAAAAAATGTACATCTCCATAAACTCCAGTAATAATAAATACATGAATTATTCGATTATTTCAAACACATAATTAAATTGATTAGTTTCATTTACTCTATGACGATATTGTAAAATAATATCCAATACAGCATTAAATTTGCAATTTCTTAAAACAGAACCATTATATCAAATTATTTTTTTCACTAAACGTACAATATTATATTTATAAGCTATAGAAGTTAAGTATCATGAAGGTATACATATATGAAAACTTTAGTAGTATTAAACTAGATATTATATTAAGGTATTTCAGCATTTCTTTTCTATAGATTGTAAAAATAATTAGTCAATATCTTATACGCATGTATCTTGAAATGTCTTTAAAACTATTTTATTAACTAAATCTTTTTTTTATTATAATTTATTCCATATAAATTTATAGGTCCGAAAGTATAGTTTGTTATTCGAAATAATAAAGTTTTTCATGTGCATTGGGGAGTTGGAGTGTGAAACTCGAACTCAAGATGGACATATCTCTCATTAATCTGAATGGAATAAGACTTGATAATTAGTTATTATTATTGAAGACTTTATTTATGTGTGAGTTTTAATATTAGAGATAACCAGGGATGCAAGAGAAAAATTATAGTTTTATGATTAAAAAAGGAAAAATAGTTAGTATTTTTTTTTTTTTTTTTTAATTTCTGCTCATTTGTTATTTGATCGTTGTGGAGGAAACATTTTCCTCTGAAAGAAGAATTAAAAAAAATTTGCCTACATTTTGTTTAAAATACATAATAAAATTATAAATATATAGTGCCTAGTGCTAATAAATATATAAGGCCCTTCCTGCGGCAATAATACTAACCTCCTACAGACACACACAAAATCATATAACATGCAGCTGATGATAAAAAAGAGTATTAATTCAATTATACCATAATTCTCGCCCTCTTTTTGTACTCTACAAAAGTCGCAACTGAATTTGAGCTGAAGGCTCGTACTCGAATCACACTTCAAATTTCATTAAACAACTACTTTTGGAGCATATTTTTTATGTCCAAAAATAATGGAATAGTTTTCACAAACGTAATTGCAACTTCAATTGATTTGCAAAACAAGACCTTAGCTTAACTCCTTGCCCAACAAATGTTTTGTTTTTTATATAAACTATACGTGTTCGTCATTATTATTACTATTTCCTTTTTTGTAATCAATTAATTGTATACATGGATGTGTCACATGGATATATTCATTTTATCTCACCAAATAGTGATAAAATGTCGAAACAGATACAATATCTAACCAATTATATTATTATTTCCAATTATGAAACTATTTTATATTTAGTATCGTTATTATGTTATTGGTATATAGCAAAATATATTGGACACTAATTAGGCACAATGTTATACCCTACGTATTCAATTGCTAGCTGTCTTCTTTTTGTTCTTATTAGTTTTTTAGCACTATTCTACTGAATTCGAGTTAAATCTTATCCAACTGAAAAGATATATCTAATATTTTATTGAAAATAGACCAACAGTAATTGGCTAATTAGCACATGATTATTTATCAAAATAGAAATAAATAGTAGCCGATAAAATATAACATACATGGTAAATTTTCATTTTTATGATAGACATATGACTGTGTAATGGTGGGTTTTTATAGATCAAATAAAGTGGAGTAAACTTGTTCAAGATGGAAAAAGTGCTAGTGAATCTACATTTAGTTTTGGATTTTCTTTTAAAAAAAATCTTTATAAATCACCAACATAACTTACAACTATATTTTGATTAATATTTTGATAGTTTACTAAATGTACAATGATTACTAATGGGAATTATTAATTGACAAGTTGTACTCAATTACTAATTAATTAACTTAATTAAACTAGTGAGTGCTAACAGCCTCATTCAATCAATTTATTAATGTTTTTCAATCCTTTTTTCCATTAAGATTTCTCACTGGAATACATGCTATTAATAAATTAACGCTAATTTCTCTAAATAAAAAGCCAAGTGATGATCTGATCTATGTAGATTAGCTAGAAGTTTTCCTTAAATTTCTACAACACGTTGAAGTACAATTATAATCTATACTCACAAAAAAGTATCATTTTTCCGTGCTATGGTCCTATGGACCCAAATACTCGCGACAATATTATTTACTTTTTTAAGCAGATATTGAGAATTATTTGTCAAATAGAGTCTATAAAAGGCGTAGAAGTTTTTTCTTTTTGCACAATGGGACAAAGAACAAATCTTCAAAACGTGTTAATAAATGATGATTGTTAAAAATATTCTTTAATGAAAGGATGCAACAAAACTTTGACTAAATAATATTATTTTTAAAAAAAGATAATAATACCAAATAATAGAATAATCTATGTAAAGACAAACTATTACATCTTTTTTAATTTTTGCCAATAATGTTTCAACAAGTCATACAAATTATGTAAAATTTAATAGAAAATATTGAGAGTTCTAAAAAAAGTAATTTTATAAATAATTCCTGTAACCAATTTTTTTCATCATCATCTTAATTAAAAATAAAGTTATGATATTATGGTAAACATATATTTGTAAACTAAAAATAAATTGAGTCTATAAGTTACATAATATGGATTTGTTATTGGAATATATTATGTATACTGATAAAAAATATGATCCTTAATATATGATAATATATTCTTATTAAGAATAATTTCTAATCAGGTTTGATTTTTTTTATAAGAGCTCGTTTATCTACACCTAGATACGTATCTAAGTATCTAAAAAATGTCTCTAAAATATTTTTCAGATATTTGAGGAACAGCTATAAATAAAATTATAATTTTTGTGCCTGAAAATTGAGAATCTTTTAGATCTTTACTCTTCAACTAATATTATTAAATTTGTATTAAGGATATTTTTTGATTGATCTATTATTGACTTTGAAGGATAAAATTATTTATCATTAATAGATCCAAATAATAAGGAGTTTATACATTGATTCATCGTCATATTTAAAGAAAAATTGCACACTAGGTAGACATCAGTGATTCAAAATAAAGTTTAAACTCTTATGGATTATAAACTAGGTACATTTTTTCTAATTTGATTCGCTGAATGTTGTATTTCAATATTTTCCTTGTGCTTATACAAAGTAAAAAAGACAAAAATATTATTAAAATCAATTCATCAAATTTTAAGTTATGTAGACAAGGGTTCATTGTCGTTATTAAAGAAATAAGTTTATCAGTTATACCTATAGCTAACCATAAAAATGTCATTAATATCTTATCTACCAATATAAAAATGTATAATTCCATAAAATGATTGTATCATGCAGTTGTAAGTCAAAATATGGAAGGAAACTCTGAAATGGATAAAAGTATTTATAAAAATATTTAATTATTGTAATAGTATCAGTGGAATAGTAGAATATAAACGCTTCTCCATTTTACAGTATCTAACTCAAGAACTTTTAATGGTTCATGCTAATTACGCATATACAGCTTCCAATTAATTTATTAGATACCGTCTTATATCGCAAAAAACATTCCAATCTGAAGGATGCTCAAGTTACATCAATTTTTATGAAATAAAGATTTTCAGGTAACACTAAGACACATACATTTACAGTCAAATTTTAAAGAACGTCAAAAATGTCTACAATTTATACTTGATGATGAAAAAGTGTTTCAAAATTCACATGTTGTAGTGATATATATATATATATATATATATATATATATATAAATCATTAATTAACTCAAAGTAATCTGGGCTCACATGTATCTTTATGAATAGCATCTAGTTTTAATGGCAAATATTTGATTTCTTCAGTTGTAACATTTATATTTAATGCCTATCATTTCTTCCTTTTCAAATTTTTCCTTATTCTAAATATTTAACTTACAAAACATATTTTTAATGTTATTTATGCGTTTGTATTGTAATATATTATATTAATATATAATGCTTCGAATGATGAGGGGTGTTAGATGTATGTACACTGAAATTACTTTTATTTAATCTATTTGGGCTTTTATATCTATCCAAGTAGTGATGCACTGCTTACACTCTTAAATACGTCTCATTGAAATTATCTTGTTATTGATTAGAGCTCACAAGGGATTTTTTTTTCATCTGAAGAAATTATCATATAATAGACATGGAGGCACAGCAGTATTTTAGCTACTTATTTTTGCTACTTCTATTGAAGCGACAAAATGAGTTGTAGTAAAATGATTTTGTTCTCCGTTAGTTCAACTTGATTTTGGAAAATAATATGTCCAATAAAGTATTTTTTACCTCTCTTTTTTGATGATTATAATATATAATACATTGTTTTTGACTAACAAATTTGACCCTTGACCTATTTTTGCTTATTAAGGAATATTTATAACCAACTTATTCCCTCCATTTCTTGATATGACCAAACTTTTTCTTTTAAATGTCCTAGTCATCAAATAAGTATCGATTTTTTTTAATCCTTTGAACGTAATTTTAGGTGTAATGTATCTAATTGGCTTAAAAAATAATAATTTAACGAATCATTCCTCCTTTTATTGAGAAATTTAGTTATCTATCCATCATTGTGTCATACTATAAAGTACTCAAATTAAAAGGAAAAAAGGAGTGTCGAAAGAATACCAGTGCGTTTACTTTATTACAATAAAATCTTTTTAATCTCGAAACTTCAAGATAAATTTAGTAAGTTACTTAATAACTTAATACTTCATTACCCTTATTGATTCAAATATATCTTAAGAATGATAATTTAGATATTTTTATGAAAAAAGATGAAAAATTACGCATTCAAATTAATTGTGCTCCATTTTTTATTATTTGTGGGGTACAAAATTGTTCTAACAAAGGTTTAACTTTTGGTCAAAGAAGACTCTGAATTGTATCAACTTGAAATATTACAAATGTCCAATGAACAAAGTGCTTTCACGTGAAGTCATCATTTTGAAAGTTTCTCCTCTTGTTTGAGAGCAAGTATCAAGAAAGGAACAATGATCGTTTGATGGGCGATTTTATATGTACCCAAATCTAAAGTAAATAAAATTCTGCAAATATTTTAATTCCTTTTTTTTTGTAACAATAAAATATATTTGCATCATTAAAACATTTATTACCACAACTTAGTATCAATAAAAACGCTAATTTTTGAATTTTTTCTATAAATATCACAAAACCTCAACATAATTTTAATACACTATATTTTTCTAAATTATATTGAATCATGATTTTTATTTAAATAAGGAGTTTTTGAAATTAATGATATTATAATACTAGACAAAAATCATGATTTAGTAAAAAAGATCTGCTGTCACAAAAATAAATTTATTGAGCTAAATTTTTGATTTGTGTATTTTGAGCATAAAAGGGATCAGTCACTTGAAATTAAAACCCCTGATTAATAATATTTTTGATTAGTGTTATCAAAACAGATTGTATTTGAAAGAGTTTTAAAGTTCCTACTTTGCAACAAAATTGGATTTACTGTAATTTTTACTTTATATATAAAATATTTTTCATGGAATCATTTTGCAGAAATGAATTATATAATTACATGACTAAACAAATAAAATATGCAAATAAAAATATTTAAACTTTAAATAGGTTATTCAAAATGATTGATATATAGTTATTTTAGAAGTTTTGAGTCACTTTTTAATGTAAAAAGTATAAAATAATATTTTTTGTCAAACTAAATAATCAAAATCAATTTAATCTTATGAAGAAGAAAAAGTTATCTATATTTTTAAACAGTTCACTCAAATATTTTGAAAAGAAAAATCCGTTGGCTATTAATCTTAAAAGATATTTATATATATATATATATATATATATTGATGTTTCATCTTATCTTACATTTTCTTTTGATTGACAATTAATCAAAGCTCAACTTTTTAAAATTAATTAAATTTTGTATTAACATATTGAATATTTTCTCCCCTACAAAATTCCCTTGAACGTAATCAAAGCTTAGTATGAATTAAAAATTAAAATTCAAAAGATAACAATAATCTGATTTGAAGCAAAATAAAAGTAATTGCCCATATGAGAACAACTACTCGACACAGACACATAAGATATCTTAAACTTTCAAAGACTATGCCCACGCAATTATTTCTTGTAAATTAGAATACATTGAACGTATTACAACATTTGACCCTTAGTTTGAAAAATATAGAAGGTAATTTTGGTCGTTTTTAGAAGGTTAGTACCGTTATATAAACTAAATGAGAGGCTTAAAAAACTTAGCCAAAATAATTTTTGGCTCCTTCAAAAAAATTGATGTAATAAAAAACCTTATACAAAAACTTTATAATCATGTAAACATGATTATAACTTCTTTTTTTTTACAATAGCCTCCGAAAATTATGAAACCAGCGCAAGAACTAAAAAAAATATTTTCGTAAAAAATGTCTACATATATCAATTTTAAAATCATCATCCCAGTCCATTTTTGTTCAAAAATATTTATATATCGAGAAAAATTATAAAGTAAAAATATAAATTCGTAAATCTTCAAATTAACTTCGATGATGAATTGACTAGAAATCAAAGACTCATTATAGAGCTGTTAAAAAACTAATAGAATAAACTGAAGTAGTAGCGCGCAGAAGGATTGTGAAATCAGCTGAAAGTAACAAAATTAAAAACATTGATCTCCTATTTAATTACTAGATAACTCCAAAGAAAGAGTAGAATCACATGTCCTTGGATATCAAATGAAAGAAATAGTGTTCCTTGATGAGTCACCAAAGGGACTTTGTGAAATGTGTCTCAGCACTTCCTCATCATAGATGTGAACGGAACTGCATTGAAGAACGCTCGATCAGTTTCATTATTTTGAAGAAAACGGAATCCCCGTATATAAACGTGTTACTTATAAGTAAAAATAAAAAAGTGATCCCAGAGAATCATCTTCATGATAAAGTATTTGTCATTTGGATCGTATATGATTTGACTAAGAAAAATTACCGAAGGTTTTACATATCTGTGTAAGAAATGTTCTTATATAAGCAGCGTAAATATAAAAGATGGTATATTTTTTGGACCCAGAGATAAGAAAAGTTCTATATGATGTTGATTTAGAAAAAAATCTTAGAAAATACATGGAAGTCCTACATATGGATATGTGAAAATGTTCTCATAAACCGTCGGACTCTCAAAAAAAAAATTACATATTTAAAATCAGCGTGCAAAATTGAATAGATTTTATTTTAGTTATACCCCTTAGGGTTTTTGACATCTCATATTTGTTGGTCTGTGTAATTAGTGGATGCCAATGTGAATATTGTATACTTGACTCTTTTATATATTCTGCAGATTTGAAACCTTTTTTGAGAATGAATCACTAAAGAAAAACGTTTAGTTTTGAAAAAATGGCTTCTTTTTTCTCGTAAGGATTAAAATTGAAGTTAGTTATTCATTATTAAATTATAGATTTATTCCTAACCCAACATCCAACTTTTTAATGTGGTAATGAAATTGATTGTAATCATTTATGAGGCTTAGATCATTTAAATCACATACATACCTACGTCAATTATACTATCTCCTCACATATCAAAGCATAAAATGGAGATATTAACTAAAAAGTATTTACTTACATTGTAAATACCTACATAGGTATGGAGTATGTACCTATGTATATAGCCTCTTATAAGTCATTTATATTATGAAATTGTTTCTTTTCCCAGACTTTTAACCTAATTATAATTTTTTGCATTTAAAAAACATCCCTTTTATTTACACTATTGTTTTACAACATGAGATAAACTTATTCATGTTATGTCTCTTTAGTGAGTATTATTTTATCTCACATCAGCTTTTGAGGCTTCAAACTACGTTTATGGTCTTATATGCATACTCATTGTGTAAAAATAGATTTTATAGAGTGCTTTCACTGAGGTAACAGGTTTTATATAATCGAAAAAGACGACATTCTCAATGAATAGCTGTTGATATTTGTAGATAATAAATACAATGTCATGAA
Organism: Lepeophtheirus nordmannii; assembly: GCA_963680855.1. NCBI lineage: Eukaryota > Metazoa > Arthropoda > Copepoda > Siphonostomatoida > Caligidae > Lepeophtheirus > Lepeophtheirus nordmannii. Next base: position 14,587,289 of record OY804518.1, read on the forward strand.
CACATTCGTAAAAAAAAACTTTATCTAATGATTTTAGAACTTAATAAAAAAAACTAAATTGTTTTTATTCTTGTAAAATTTGGTTCCTTGAGCCCCTCCTAGAATGATTTACCTTCAGAACGATGATATTATACCTAAAAGACTTAAATATCAAATAAAATTAGTCAAAAATTAATGAATAAAAAATAGTAAAGTTGTAATAACGCTTAGTGAAGAAAGTAATTTAAAGTACAAATAATATAACCACCAATAGAAAAAGTTCTGTAAAGTAAAGAAAAATAAATTATAAAGAAGCTCTTTGCATACTTTTAGGATATTATTGGTGTACTCAAACCAACAAAATGTGTATGTAATATTATTTTTTTTGTGTATGTGTGAATTATAATAAAAATGTACCTAATTATTATTAGGTAATTAAATTAGCTTAATAAAACACTAGCAACACCATTATTGAGGCATAATTGTTGATATAGTCATTATCAAACAAAATTGACAAGCTTTGTTTGGAAAATTGTTAGGTAATTTTATCTAATGGCTTTAAAAAGATAAAAGACTAAGGATTTTTATTCTTATCCGTCTCATCCAATTTGTATAATATATTTCTTTTAGAATTTTTATGCACTGATATTTATACAATATATCTCGAAATAGAAACCAGCATAAAAAAATATAATTTTCCATTTTTTTCCCCCAAAACTTACAAATATTTACGAATGAATAAGCAATTCATACATTTTAATTAAAAAAATCTCAACTAATCAGTGGGGAACATTCTTTTCATAACTAAAATTTGTTTATACAGAAATTATTAGAAAAAGAAAAGAGGAAATTAATTTATAAAAAAGCTGACAGGCCATTGATTTATAAGCAAAAGCAAACAAAATTTTGCTTAATCTAAATATTTATTTTATTTAATAAAAAAATGTGTTAAAAAATATTATAGTTGCAATCAAAAATGAATTTTTAAAAGATTATAAAAACATAGGCGAGTATTTTTTTTTTTTTTGCGTGTCATTCTGTATTAATTAAACTTGTTTTTTAAAAAAGATCATCAACTTATCTATTAGTTCTGTGCTATTTTTAGAGTCTTAGGAGTATGTATAAATATTTATGCATTATTTCATAAATGTTTAACCTATTGTTAATATATAATAATATACATATATCCGTTAAATAAGACACGTATTTTACAATAAACACCATTAACCTAATTTATCAATTTTTATTTTCTATGCTCAGCTAATGAATTTGTAGAAATTCTTCATTGTTTTTTTGTTTTTGTTTACTTAAACAAGACCAAAGGGAAAGATAATGAAGATTTCTAAGAAATTACTCAAATTGAAATGTACGTATTAATACATATACATATTATGTCTTAAATCGATAGCTTAATACCTCTTTTAAGATATAATCCTATTATGTTCTATATACTTTACTGCCAATAATGATAATATATCCTATTATCTATCCTTTTCTCTCTGATTGCATTGACTATTGTTTTAAATCGTTTGAACTTTTTTTTGTCATAATTATATTAAAATGACTCACAAATCAGAAAAATGGTATTTATAGCAAATAATTATTTTGATATAAGTTACCATGTAGACTAAGGGTGTCAGACAAACTGCCAGGGGACCGGATCCAGCTCACCGGAGGTTTGGTATGGCCCGGGGTATAAATCTGCATTATTTAAATAAAATATGAACTTACTGTAATTTTCTTTTAAAATCTGAAATTCCTATATTGCCCGCAAGCAACGATGTGTTTTAGTACTCTCAGACAACATGAAAGCAACACTGGGATGGAACTAAGAAGAGTAGGAGGTAGTAATTGAATCTGTTTAGCCACTGTTGGTGACAATTGCATTATAAAGTTTTCCTTGAGCCTTGTACCCTCATTAGAAAAATTTCTTTGTCAAAAAGATTGAAGAAAAATTGACATTTTTCTTATATGTTCAGAGAGGTGAATGAAAAATTAGTGTGCTTGATATGCCAGTAACAAGTTTCTGTGTTTCAAGAATACAATATTCGGCATCATTATGAAACTCAACAGAGTGAAAAATACAACAGCTTACTGAAAGAACTGAGAACAAAAAAGGTAAATGAAATGATGGAGAGTCTGAGGTAACAGCAATCTGTTTTCATACGGAGTAGAGAAGTTAGTGATGCTGTGGTGAAAGTCAGCTACCTAATTTTGAGCCAAATAGCTTTAGCATAAAAGCGTTCCATTGATGGAGAGTTCGTTAAAAACTGCATGCTGATGGCTGCCGAAAATTGTGTGTCCTGAGAAATAACATGTTTTTAGCAACATTAGCTTGGGAAAAATTACCGTGGCAGATAGGATTTTGGAACTATCGACAGAGTCATTTTTGGCATCTTCTGTTACAATTCATAAGAGTGCCGATATTATGAATGTCACTCAACTGGCCTTAATTATTGGTGGAGCTAATGAGACATTGACTGACATAGAGGAGTTTCTGGAGCTTGTCCCTATCACCGATACCCCTACAGCTGAGGACATTCTCTGCCCTGTAGTTGGAGTACTGGACACAGTCGGGGTGGACTGGCCTTGTACCGTAAGCCTAGTTACTGATGACACAAATAATTCATGATGCAGAGTGGAAATTATTACGTCATTCAATTTTGTGATTTTCTTTTATTGGAATGGTAATTAGGCTTTATATAGTCGACGATACATGCCTTTTCTAAAAACTTAGATTTTCATCAGACTTTATACTATTATGATATTATTGAAGCTATTAACCTTTGTCCTGGATTTAAGCTATTTAAAAGTAAAAATAGTGACATGGACATTGATCGTCGTTCCACCCAATTTTCCCCTTTTCCGACGATTTTCTAGAATTATAACAATTCTAAGATCACAAAAAGGAATACTTTAATAAAAAAGTCCAAATATTCGGCCACTATTTCGTGAAGTTGACAATTTTTTGCAGATTTATATTACTGTACCCATGTTGAAAGCAACTGCAGAGCCAATTTTGTAAAGCTAGCGCTGCTTACAAACGTTCTTGTTTTGACGAAAAAGTCAAAATCATTTACTTATTGCCTTGGTTTTAAAAGAATAGTTTATAGTTTCTGTTTAGGGAATGAGCATAATGAGGCATGCATTGGCAAAGTTTTGGCCAACTAATATACGAGTATAAATATTTTTTATATGTAATTTCGTAGTTTGTTATAAAGTAAATTTAAATATAAAGAAATGGAATTGTAAACACATTTCTGTATATAAATAAAAAATTTATTAACAATCAATTGTTTTTATATTGTTTATAATAGGAGTCATAATTTGAACTCATCGTTAAATTTCGTTACACTGAACACCCTGAAAAACTAAAAGCATTATTTAGTTACATTTAAATAAAAAATACAAAAAGTTTCCTATTAACAAATCACTGAATCAACACTATAAATAAAACTAATATGGGCTCAAGTTAAGTGATTAGTTCAATAAAATCAACAAAAAATGAAACGGATCTGTGTATGACTGATTGTGTTACTTCTTAAAAATGCATTTATTGTAGGAATGTACCCCAGTCTAGTCTTTAATCCATTTTTATGATAGCTTAAATATATAATTGTGTCAATATATATGCAATCTTGAATAAAGATCCGGAAAAGGAGAAATTTCTAATGTATCAATATCTATGTATATTTGTAAAAGAGCAAATATAATATAAGTAAACGTAAAACTGATCAATTATGTAAAAATTAAAAAGTTGTCATCAATGTTGTGTTTGTGCAGACATATATGATTGACCCTTCATTTAAAGAATTATAAATTCATGTGAAGTAGGAAAATCTTCTACCAAGTTGTGAAGCTTTATATGTTTTCCAAGTTCTTTTTTTTTTACTTACATATAAACTTTTATAATTTGTAAAATTATTTATTTATTTTTAAACTAATCTTTTCATTTGTTAATGTATTTACCAGTAATAATTTCATTTAGTCGTCAAACGATTTAAAAAAATGTGAAAATAATAAATAATTTATAAGCAAAACTTTTTTGTTGTTGCTCCTACAAAATCATTTGAAATCCGTTTGTGGACTTCACTAACAATTTGATTATCTCCAATGCTCACAAGTATTTGTTGGTTCCTGCATGGAGATATTAGGTGATTGGTTCCTGAGATATGAATGCTTTACATATTACTAAACAGCACATTTCAAATGTTTGCATCTTGTGAATTAACTGTTAGCATTAATTTTGATCTCCTGATACAATTTTATTTTTTTAAAGTATATTCAATTTGAAGTAAGTAATGTTATACAGGGGTTGTCAGTTGCAATAAGTGTTGAAATTGTCTGCTTATTGTTTATTATTCTGGTTTATTTTTTATGAATTGAGTTAGTGTGCACTCACTGAAGTGAAGCGAATTTCTCTGATCTATAATACTGATCAGTGATCATTGGAACAAGTCTTACAATATCTCAATATACAGTACTAAATTGAAAATTAATTGTTAATCAATTTAACACTTTGAAAGTAACGCTAAGGATATCCAATTTGATGTTAATTCTTTTTTAAAAATATCAAATAAGTAAAATTATTAATTTTTGTATGAAATATTTGAGAAAAATAGTGTTTTGAAGGTATAAAACTATTTTTTTTTGTTTGAGTATACTTTGTACAATATGATCCTTAAAATTTACTCATATGAGTTTGAATAAAAATTTATACTCTTTCAAGTCATATCATTAGCGTTTCTAAGAAAAAAATTCTCTTAATGGAACACATATTTATATAAATCATTAAGAAAACTTTTTGGCATCAGTTCATACTAACAAGTGTAGCTAATTTTAGTAAAAGAACCTTCCAAGACAAGTTAAAAGTTTTTGAGCATAGAAAAATATATAAATTAGCTCTTTTAAATTTAAGTACATACAATCGCCATGCTTCTCCAACTTTAAAAAAATATATACAAATACGTAACATCTAAAAAAAATCTTTTTTTTAGTTTTAAGGTTTTCTCCATAAAAGTGAGTAAGTTCAACAACATCTTTTTTTAAGTGTGTCATTTTTTATTTTTGTTATCATAACAAACATATTGAGAAGTATGTTTTTATTTTTTTCATCTCCATATATGTAATATAATTCCATAAATATGTACAAATTTATCCTGCAACTTTATGCAAACATATTCTTTAAAGTTTTAGTTGTTGAGTATATCCAAAATAATTATATTTTTTAATATTAATTTCATTATTGTTTAAATAATAATACTTTCTTTATGAATTAATTATAGTTAATTATATCTATATAGGACATATGTTAAATCGATATGAAAACAGAAGTTATAAGAAGAGCCATTGAGATATAAAATGAATACACACATACATTGAAATAATATTCTATTGATGAATAATGAAAGAATAGTTTTTCTTATGAAACATTTTTTATAACATGTGCATACCTACATAGTTTTTGCTATATGACTATGTGTAGAACTGTATGACAACAAATTACTACAAAAAAATAGCATTTCTTCAAATTAGTATAATAACGTATACATTTTCAGAATATGCTATTTCAATTATTATTACAAACCTATTAACATTCCGACCTTTTTAAAGATAAAAGTTAGTTTTTGAAGAAACTACATACTCATTTGTACATAATTACTACATTTTAGAAATATTTTAGAACATTTATGGATACATTTGGTTCATTAAGTTCAATATTAATAGTATTTATTATTATTATAACAACGGGTCTTCATACTCAATTTCCTTCAAAGAATAAAAGTCACAAATTTATACGCAATGAAGCTTAATAATAAAAAAGAATAGTCTTGACATTGTTGAGTCAAGTTTTTTATCATTGAAGTTTCTTTTAACTATGAAGGACTTAGAGGGAATATATTAATTTAAAAAGCAGAGAAAATATTTAACATAAATGGCATTTTCCCAAAAAATATATACATATATATTTTCGATCTGAAAATGACGATAACTTTTTCTTGATCAAGATTGCAGTGGTCAATAGTCTAAGGAATAAGTAAGACAATAAAGGCTTTTATAATGACCATGCCAATAATACATTTTTGCTCCCACCTACAGATAAAGTTATTTAAGGTGCAACACAATTCGAATTACATTTTACATAAAAGTAAAAATATTAATTTACCTACATATATATCCCAAAAAATATAATGATGCTCTTTAATAAACAAATAAAGCTAAATGAGTATAAACAATGCTTATCAAAATATAATTTCAAACTGCAATAAGGTTATGTTTATATCCATACATAGTATTTTTTTGGCCTATTACCTACCACGAAACAAGGGTACCTTTTGTGTATTAATAATATTATTACACACAAACTAAAATGTCACATACATATATACATCTTTAATATTCCCATCTCTATGTCCGTGGACGTATACAACAATATTCCGGATTTATTTTTAGTATCTTTTTTCATTTGAAAACCCTTTTACTAATAGAATTCACGATTTACATGCATACAAAAAGAATGTAATGATAGCTTATACATAGATCAGACACATCATTTGTGTCTTGAGTATTTCAGTAATCCTGATGAATCAATCACCCGGACTATTCAGGATATTTCTGTAATTAAATTATAGACACATGTAACATAAATGAATATCAGATAAATTTGATTGATATACATATTTAGGGATGTAGGTAGAATTGCTCCAATGTATAGCAGCTTCTAAAGAAACATTGTGTCATAGCATGCATGGATTGTTTTCAATACACAATAAACGTACTGGCTTAATATCAATCTATGTACATACTTTCATTCAAATTATTTGGGATTTGCTATTTTAATATGAAAGTTCCTAAGACATATACATATGTATATCTTCATTACTATTACAATTATAGTGGTATAGTGTTTGTAAAAAGTAATAAAGAAAGTATATTTATTAAAGCTTATTGTTCTTGAATAAAATATCATTATAAGTTTGTAGACATTAAGTTTTATTATTAGATACACTATTTGAATGAATGAGAGAGTCATATAAACAAGTACTTAGAAAGCAACAAATGAAGATCTCAAAGCAAGGGATATGAATATACAAATAATATTAAACTAAATTTATAGAAATACATATCACATTGTATATCATTACAATATTTGAATTGTTCGATTACAAATTGAGCACATTAAAATTATATTCTTTTAGATCTAAAAGTACATATCGTTGTTATTAAAAATTATTATCAGTTTTGAATCTCTACTGATGGCATCAAAACTTAGTTTTGAGTTTGTAATCCAAAAATTTCATACTGATATCTATCTCAAGATAAGAATGACAAAAACATCGATACAAAATCCATTAATTTTAAAAATTCAATCAATCTCATCTCTTGTATGCCATGTACAAATTTATTATTATTCTTAACTATAGTTACAATAATAAAACTTTAATTTTAATGTCCCTATGTTAAATTAGAAAGGTTTAGATTCTAATATACTTTTGTTTGTTTTTTCTTATTAATCATTGACAAATAAATAAAACATTTTAAAAGGAACATAAATAATGGATTCGTTACTTTAAGGATAACTAATTACTTTTGATATAGAGCAAGCGTGTGATTTTTTTGCCAAATGATTAGTTATACTTCCAATGTAACGTGTCCAACAAAAATTAAAAAAAAATCAAGAATATAAAAATAAGGTTCACAGGTTATGATAGGAACGACTTGTAAAGAAAGAAATATTAAAGTCATCATACATTAATTACCTTAATAGAAAAAACTTTCATATATATACAAAACAAAACATAAAGTTTTGCAATCTCATTTCCTAATTTCCTGACAAGGGAAGCCGTAAGATAATAATTGAATTATATTTGTGTTACATACAAGAAAAATATTATATTATTTGCACCTTAACACAAATAATTGATTCTGTACATACATGTTATATGAAATACTAATAGTAACGACATACCTTTGCAATGATTTTGACGTTATCAACAAGGCAGATGTCAATAAAAGTAACTTGCTAATCCTTCCACATATTATAAATTCAAATAATAAACAGTGTTCGCCAGCTATTGTTAGTCTTTCTATCTTTACAAATTATGAAACTGGGTTGTTTAAATACAGAAAAATTGAAATAAATGCAATAATTAATAATTTATATATTATTATATGTGTGGACCAAAATATCCTTTTTTGAATAAATATAAATATATATGTAATTTTTTTTTATTTAAATAATAAATTAATTATTTTCTGCTCTTTGCAAGCTATAAACAACTTTTTAAAACACATTATAGTATTAAATTAATGTTTATATAATTTTTTTGTCAAATATTTTAAGTATCAGTTTGAAATTAAAAAAAAAATGAAGCAAAGTTATACTTAGAATAAATTTATTTGAAGAAATCATTATTATATATATTAGCAATATTACTTAAGTTTTTTTTTTTTTTTTGATTGATTTCATTTTACTTTTTTACAAATACTTTTTATTTCAAGCAAATATCAGCGACAGATTTTTTATTTTACGAATGTATTTAAAAATAAGACTTTAGCATATAAATCACTATTTTAAATAATAATTATTATCACATGACTTTGATTAACTTAGTACATCAATTATTTAGTTTAGTTCGAATTCGATCAATCCGTTTTTACTGTTTTCATTTAAAGATCCTTTTAATCAAATCTTAATTCGTAGCAGTGAGAGTCTCAAGGAGTGGTAAATTTGCATAATCAATAATTTGAACTGTTTGGAACTACTACTGTATTGTTGTAGGGGGAGGGGAGGGGGGGGGGAGAATTTTAACTACATCAACTTTGAATAAATAGCTTTCCCAAAGATCAAACTGGGGGTAAACTATATACTCATATATATGACAACAAAGTTACACTGTATTATGTTGTCATCTGTTTTTCTACTTCTTTTTCTCTTATTTGTGTTTGGAATAAATAATTAAATTGGTTTAAATCGAATTATATGTTGTTAAGCATAGCATTCCTTCACAGTAAGAAAGAATTGCATAATGTCTACCTGCGGATTTTGGGCCTTTTTTCTCTTTCTTTTGGGAGGAAAGGCTGCGAGGTAATATACGAATAACGATGTGATATTTATTTGTAGTCATCCACGTATGTAGATTTGTTTGAAAAAATTAATTTACATCCAATTTTCTGGCAATAATAATATGATGAATAAAATGTGAAGACATTTGTTGTATGCGTGTACATTATCATTTATTATATGTGATAATATTCTACCTATGTATATAAAGTAGGTATATCAAATTATGTTCATGGCTAAAAATGTCACATTCCAAGTGCATTTTTGTATACATATATACTACTTAAAAAAAGAAAAAATATACTCAAGATATATTCTGCTATTTATATTTAATAAATAAAGTATAGTATACATATATCTATGTACAACAAACATACATTTACCTCATACATTATTTACCCAATAGTAGAATGTGTGTAATTTCTTTCATATATTTGTTTCTTTTTGAAAAGCTTTTTATTAATATTCGATATTCACCATGATGCACAAAATATTTATATTTATTTATTTATAAAATATTTATGTGCTTAAAAATGAGTCGTGTTTACGGACAAAAGGGATTGTTCAGTGTGCAATATCCTTGAAAAGCTATGTAGACTACTATGGAATGAGTCGTTGACTTTGAAAAAGCAATACAAAACTCCTTACTAATTACTTAGCCAAAAAAGTAATGATTTTCATTTACCCATTGCTCAACAGTAAAAGTAACTTTAAAAATGTTTTTCTATTTTTTGAACCCTATAAAAAGAAAAGTAAAGCAGAGATATATTTGAATCTTGGACATTCTATTAACTTAACATACGCTACATTAAATAAGAGATGAAGATGATGAAATTATTAATATTAAAGTTTTTGTAGCAACAGATTAACCCGTCAATTTTTGCATAACAGAAGAGAATGTAATCAAATAAGTTAACCTGTTACTGGAAAAGGTAGGGCTGTTATTTCCATATCAGTTTACTGATAATATAACTCAACAAAAAGAATAATAATTAGCTTCTTCATTGTATTATAGATTCATTTGACACGCCTATCATCAATCTGCTATAATTTTTTTCCTATCAAATTAGGTTTTCAAGCATTTTAAATTTGAACTTGTGAGCATTTTTACACTTTTATTCAATTTTTGAATAACAAAAAAAAATAATGACTCCACGCGCGAATAAATCTATTTCTATTAAAATTTAATGCTAATTTTGTAATGATTTACAAAATTGTCTTTTTAAGGGTTTTACTGGGTTATAAAGCCTTAGTCATTCCAATGTGTAAGAGCAAAAATAACTCATTTGAAGTGTTAATAAATCTTGACAACAAAAATTTTTCTATGGTACATGGAGTGTATGATAAGATTAGTTTTGAATAAAAAATACGATAAATATTGTTTATAATAAAAGAAACTTGCTTTTGAGCCCTATAAGCATGTTTTTAAAAAGAATCTTTATTTACTATATTCTTATGTAATTGAGACAATCTTTCAAATAAAAAATTTTTTATTTGTATTTTTTTAACGAAACATAACCTATCCATATCTATTCTAGGAATTCAAAAATCTTTTTGATACTTCTATATCTTAATCTGAATTCGATAAAATATGGATAAAATGTGCAAAAATCAAGAAATAAAAGTTTTCTTACTCAAAGGCGAATAGTTTACTCTTTTTACAAAAAATTAGCGCATATGGTAGTCTCAATAAAATTGACTTCAATTCAATATTTCTGAAAAACCCACATATAGAAGTAACTTTAAATTTTTCAAAAATAAATTCATTTTCTGGAGGATTTCTGTTCGGATTAAAATGTAAAAATATTTTTTTTAAATAAAGGAAATGCTAGAAAACTAGATTTGATATTATAAAACTATTTATAGATTATTCTCAATAACTACTAGAATTATGTATGGGACTTAAATTAATTATTTAAAAAATTTACCAAAAGTTACAATAAACATTAACCTAGATATTTAAATATAAACTACATGATATTTGAAACACATTAACAACCAAATTATTATGTATGTACATTGTAACCGAGATATTTTCAACGCCTTGATTTCTTTACCACGATAGTTTAACTGATTATAAATTCTTCCCTGAATCTGGGGTGCCTAGACCTTCAATCATATTCCCAAAAAATTATATAGTAAACAAATTTACTTATATATTACATATATCAATTTATCTTCGAAACATAGAATTGATCCAATAAAATTTATACCAAAAATTGAAAACTTGTTATGTGAAGTGTATTTTATAAGCGATAACTTTTAATGCATTTTTTTATTAATAGTATTAATGATAATTAATTTTATTTACAGTGAACAAACTTTTATAACAGTTTATTAAGACATTTCTATCATTTATAGTATTTTTATTCTTGGAAATAATTTTTGGTACACCTACGTATCATTCGGTACAGCAAAGATTTTATATTTATTTTAAATTTTTTTGAATGCCATCGACATTTGAAGGTGTCCCTCTATGAATATTTGTCTTGCATGAAAAAATATCATCAAACTATGAGGTCCCTCCCTTCCCCATTTAAACAACTTTTTTCTTAAATGCGTGTACGAAATCAATTCGTGAGTGCCAAATTGCGGTTTGTATCGTACCGTGGGTCAATATATTTCTAACCAAGAATAAAATTATTTTATAAAAGAAGAAAAAACAATTCCCTATTGATATGCATTCTTCATTTCCATATAAGTATGCATATTTTTGTATGTATGTACACATCTTTATTTCATTTTTAAACTCTACAAAAACTTAAATAATTCCATTCAAACCGTTAAGTGTCTAAACACATTTTTTTATTGTTATTTGTTTATGTCTAAATATTTATTAATTAAATAATCTGATATTTAAAAAAAAGTTGTTTACAAAATTTGTTAATTTCATATTAGTTCCACTATTTCAAATATCTTTACATATCCCTATTAGTTTTTTCTTAATTACAATGTTATTTTAAAAAAATGTAAACAAACTTATATTTTTCTCGGTTTTTCATAATAAAAAAAGGCGTTTATTTAACTAATATAATAAAATAGAAATACAAAGTTGTAGTGGTTTTAAATACAATTTAAAAATTAAAAAAATTAAACAAATTCACTTCTAAAGTTTATCATTTTTATTATAAATAAAATTTTCAAACTTAACATACGCATATTATGACAGAAGCAAGTAAAAGCTGTTTTTAAAATAATGTTTTCGATAAATTTATATTATTTTTTTCTAGTGCTGGTTTTTGTTTGATATTTTCTAATTGTATTTCATGTTAATATCTTTCTTTTTTATGAAACTTTTTTTATTATATTATATTTGCCTTTATATTATGAAAATACAAAAGTTTACTGTGTTCAATAAAAATTATCCATGTGGATAAAAACCATCTACACAAATAAATATCTACTGTTTTCATGTGATTAATATTGTGGGTAAATATTTGTAACAATGGTATTACTATACATATACTTCAAAATAATAAGGATTGATACCATTCTTTATATACTCAATACGTTCAAAATACATTTTAAACATGGGGATAAGTAAGCACTTATTGCGGTATTAGTTCAAAAGAAACATTCAAAATGGGTATATAAATGTTATTGTGATATTGGATATGTATGCAGGGAAAAAATCAAAACGACACTTAATATTATTATTATTTTGACACCTTATTTTTCACTTTTAATAATAAATATATGTCTTTTATATATATATATATATATATATATATATATCATTATTAAAAATTTACAATGATGCCTCAGGAAACAAATATTTGTATCAAATATAAAGTAAATTCAAATAACTTTATAGTTTATTAAAAACAAAAGAAAATATTTTACCTGAGCATACAGGAGAAAAGATACTTTGAAAGACTAGAGTTTGTATATAAATATATTTATGTCCAGGTCACGATTAATTTAGTTAGGTTGGTATCAAAAATTGTTCAATGAACAGGTGTTAGTCAGCTTTACAAGGAATCCACAGATTTTCACAGTTACAAACAACTGGAGAAGCACGTATGAGTCTATGTTCCCTTTTCTTAAGTCCTTTCCCAAAAGAGAGTTTTTAAAGCAATAATGTAAATATGAGAGGGGGAGGAGGGGAGAATTTTTTTAGTTAGTAAACGTCGACGGTATCCCCCTTTTTCTTTTAGCGGAGAATTTTGCACCAACACAAATAGTTATTTGGATATTTTACAGAGACATATTTTACCTACCTACAAAATAATACTATGAAGAATTGAAACGATTTTTAACTCATTATTTACCTTACGATAATTTGAAATCAAATTAAGTGAACATCATAATGTTATTTAGTTAATAAATGAGATTTTCTGCACTTATATGCACATATCATATCGAAATATTAATGCAAACATTTATAACTATAATACTAGGAACTTTGACTACTTTGTAGATTAGGTTCAGATAAAGAACATCCCTTGTATACTCTTAGCAATTAGAATATTTGAAATCTCACAATTCCAAGATATTCAAATCTAATTAACCTTACATCCACGCATTTTCTTAGATTTTTTTTTTTAGTTGTTTAGGCCTATTTTCCTCATTTTTATTACATTTGAGAAATCAAAATATTTAATTTTCGACACAAAATGTTGAGCAAATTTTGCCCTTGTGCTCAAAATACATATTTATAGCATACTGATGGCCAAATATAGCAATCTAGCTATTTGGAATTTATTTATGATTTATACCCATCATAAATATACTTCTATTTTGGATACTTTTCAAGCTCTTGCCAGAGGCACTAATTAAGCTTTTGGAATTAAATATCATAATTAAGCAATTTAAATCTGTTAACTGACTATTTATGACAAATATATTTGTATTTTAAATATACATATTTTGATTACTTCTCGAGCTCTTGAAATCAAATATCAGCAAATTGATACATGTGGAAATGTAAACTAATTACATCTAAAATGGTATACAAGAATCATTAAATAAATTCAGTATTTTTGTTCAATGATGACCAAATTTAGTAATTTAGCTATTTTAAATCTGTATATTGACTACTAATCATAAATATATATATATTCTTTTTATATTTTGAATCTTTTTGTGGTACTTTTCAAGCTCTTGTAAGAGGCAATTTTTCAGCTTTTGGAAATTCACATCATCAAATTTATGCTCTTGGAAACGCAAACTAATCACTCTTTGAAAAAAATACAATGGTTTTTAAATCAAAAGAGTATAATTGTATACTGATGAACAAATATAATAATTTCCCTATTTTGAATCTGCATATTGACTACTCATCATATATATATTTGTATTTTGGATATACTTTGGTTTACTTTTCGAACTCATAAAATCAAATATCAGCGCATTTGGAAACGTAAACGAGGAACTTGATAAAATGAAATCAATGTTTTTCCAATCAAATCAGTATGTGTACGCTAATAACCAAATTTAGTAATTTACCTATTTTGAAGCTGTTTATTATTGAATACTCATCATAAATATATCGATATTTTGGATATATTTCTAATACTTCTTAATCTCTTGTCACTGGCACTATTCTAGCTTTTGGAATTAAATATGTCCAAATTTATACTTCAAAAAAAGTAAACAAGTTATTTTTTTTAAAAAATAAATGATTTAAAAATATTATCAGTATATGTATGTACATTGATGTCCAAATTAAGTAATTCATCTTTTTTGAATCTTATTATTGACTATTTATCAGTAATATTTTGAATATATTAGCTCTAGAAAGGATGTTCATGGGGAGGAAATAATTTGCAAATCCTTCAAATTTAAACATGTTAATGGTTTCAAGTGAGTAGTTTAAAGGTATTGAGCTGACTTAAAAAGTTCAAATTACAAAAAATACAACTTTGGTAATTAATACTTCATCATTTATTTATTTTGTAATTTAGAATTTGCTAAAAAACTAGAAATCAGTCATTTCTCAGTAATTTAGATCCACTTGGGATAAATTTCAAAGGATACTAACGAGAGTTATAAAATTTTTTACTTTTAAGAACTTAGTTCTCAATAAATAGATTAAAAATATTGTAAAATTTAATTGAAATATGTGTCTAACTTTGAAAATTAATCAAAATTGCAAATTGTCATTTGCTAAAAAACTAAGAAATCAGTATTTTTTTTAGTAATTCTGTTACATTTTGGTTAATTTTCATTGTCTAAGAATGAAAATTTAGTAAATGTATACTTTTAAGAAAGTAATTTAACTTTTCAATTAATAGAATACAAATATTGTGAAATTAAATTGAATTGTCTCCAATTTAGATTTTATTAATTTATTTTGTAAAATAGAATTTGCTAAGAAACTAGAAGTCAGTCATTTTTCAGTAATACTGTTACATTTTGGTTAACTTTTATGGTCTAAGAATGATAATTTAGTAAAAATTTACTCTTAAGAACGTAATATACTGTTTTTATGAATAGAATACAAATATTGTGAAATTAAATCGAAGTATGTGTCCAATTTTGATCAAATTTATTAACTTTGCTATTTGAAATTTGCTAGAAAACAAACATTCAGTCATTTTTCAACACTTTGAATAATTTTTATGGTCTAAGAACAAGAAATTAGAGAATGTATATATTCAAGGACTTAATGTACTGTTTCAATGAAAAAAATACAAATATTGTGAAATTAAATCGAAATATATGCCCAATTTTGATCTAATTAATTAATTTTTGCAAATAGTAATTTGTTAAGAAACTAAGAAATCATTTTTTAGTAATTGAGTTACATTTTGTATAATTTTCATGGTCTAAAAACAAGAATTTAGGAAATGTATACTCTTAAAAATGTAATTAATTAATTTTGCAAATTTTAATTTGCTAAGAAGCTAAGACATGAGTCATTTTTCTGAATGTAACTTGCTATGTAAAAACTGATGACCAAATTTGTTAATTTAATTACTTTGAATCTGTTTATTGTCTACTCATCATAAATAAAATTATACTTAGATATATTTTGGATATTTTTTAAGCACTTTTTAAACTTTTAGAATTAAATATTATTAAATTCATACTTCTAAAGACGTAAACAAGTGACTTTTGGTTAGGAAAACAGTAATTTTCAAATCAAATTAGGACATGTGTACACTGATGTCCAAATTTAGTAATCATGCTATTTATAAATTTTCTGATTGAATACTAATCATAAATATATTACGATTACTACCCAAACTCTGAAAATCAAATATCAGCGAATTAATGTTCCTTGAAACGAAAAATAACTACTTGTTTAAAGGAATTAAATACTTTTCATATCAAATCAGTACATGTTTACACTGATTACCAAATATAGTAATTTAACTATTTAGAATCTTTGTCTAGAGCACTTTTTAAACTTTTGGAATTAAATGTAATCAAGTTCATACTTCTAAAAACGTGACGAATTACTTATTGAAAGGGATATTATATTTTAATATTAAATTAGTAAATATATTTATAATTTGGATGTATATTGGTTTCTTCCACTACTAATCATATATATATTTGTATTTTGGGATATAGTTGGTTACTTCAATTTGGTAAAATCAATCATCAGGGAATTAATACTGCTGAAAACGTAAAAGAATTACTTGAAATAAAGTTAATATATATCTTGACAAACTGTCATCCTCACTTTTTTTAGATTTTATCTTCATTTCAACCATTGCGTCTCCAACTTCTTGGAAAATTCTTTGTATGACAACAAGTTTCTTGAAAAAAAGTTATGTCACAAAATATACCAAAGAAAAAATACCAAGTAAATCAAATCACTTTACTGAACTTGACATTTAGTTAATTTTTCTTTCTTTATTTGAAGCTTATATTTCTATTTTTGGTCTCTATATTTGTAAAACCAAAAGGCGGTCTCATCCAGAATAAGAGCATTATTTCTGTTATTCATAGCTTTTCGCCCAAATGAATTATTGTAGACTGTATCATTTACGTAAATCAAAATAATAATACCAATTGATTTTCCAGAGTTGATTAACTAAGTTCTTTGCATCTTCTACTTTGTTCATCAAATGGTCGACGTATATAAATGATAAATGGCCTTCACTACTTTTTCTTATTCTGATTTGAACCGATCACCATTACATCTCATAGAAGCTATGCACCAATTTGTAGCACTGGTACTGCCAAAAACTTGACAATTGTCACGATGTTCACGTAGAGGTTTTTCAAAAAAAAATGCAATAGATCTTTAACCAATTGCAATATCTGTCGTGAGTGTTATTCTTTTGAAGTTAAATAAAAAAGTATGCTAGATAAAAAAGTTTTGAAGTGAGAATAATTGGTTTATCATCTACAAAAAAGTATTTGCTTGTAGATAGTTTAGTTATAAGTTATATTGATTTCTTTTCAACTTTATTGCGTCAAAAATTACTTGAGACTAAGTGCTGCAATTTTTAAAACTCCTTGATAATTAATGACATTTTTTTATTAAAAAAGAAAATAAAAAAAAGAAAGCTGCTCATTTAATTGAAGATTAGGATTGAGGAACTTTTTTGAGTGTTGTTATAATAGCAAGGAAACCAAAATATATTCATTTCACATAACGATTATCTTAATTTAAATACTTATATAATATAGGTTTAGTTATGGCTAACTTATTACATGAACCTTTATGTTGTGGACAAGTTATAATTTGTACAATCAGATTATAAAGTTACAATTTGTACGTTATAACCCCAGTTATTTTAATTACAAACTATTAATTGATGTTGTCATTTCATTTTCCTCTATTATATTACTTATTGATTACTTATCTATGAGTAAAAGAACCGTTGGCATTTATATTACATAATGAGGAACAAAATAAATATCAATTAACATCCTCAAAAAAATATTGAGGGGTTTTACAATAAATAAGAGCTGATATTGGAACTTTTTAAAAGAAAAGAAGAGAAAATATTATTTTTTTCAAATAGGGACAATTCTGAATTTTTTGTAAAAAAACTAATTCCAATAATGATGTACAAATAATTGTAACTGCTGATTTCAATGTCAAATTATAACCTAATAGGGACTCTAAACAACCTTTAAGCTCAAACTCCATACACCTTTTTTTGATGCTTCATGACCTTAGTCGCACCATTTTCACACATATCAGACTATTGACTATTAACATTTTTTGTATTAAAATTTTGCTAAAAAAAGTAATTGAGACAGGCATACCTGACAACAAAGGATTATTTGTTTGCACTATATCTTTAATAAAAAAAGGTAGGTGGAAGGTAAACTCCAATTTATTAAATAACCCTGATGTTAATAGTAGGGTCATTTCCATTAATGAAACAGAAAAATGAAAAAATAAAGCATCTTTGTACGAGGAATCAATACATCAAACAGCAGATTGAATTACATCTGTAATGCGGATGACATAGCAATATCTTTTTCTGCATACCTATATAATATATACTAATGTATATATTTATTATACAATATTATAACAAGTAAGGAAATTAAAAATTATATTTGAAAAAAATGAAAATGAAAATAAAAATAAACAAATATTCAATTTTTAAACATCACCAGTCATTAAGAGGCTGTCTTTCTCATGAATGGAAGGTGAGCTATTGAATAGTAATAATAATATGTAAACATACATTCGGTAATAGTTATGAAATAAATTAAAGCTACTTTTCAAGGTAAGAGTGTCAAGGAGTTAAGTACAAAGACCCAATTATCAGAAAATATATATGAATGTTCGATAAAATAATCGATGTAATATTAGATTTATTATCTATGAAATTACAAACCTTTTCATCCTTATTACTGTTGACACGTACCTATAATTTTTTTAGTTCAGTTGTTTTATCTCTATCTTGTTTTACAACTCCACTTTTTAGAACATTTACGAAAGGAAAATAATTTTTGTATCTAATTAGCAATATCCTTGTTGCATTCATTAGTAAATAAAATCATCGATAAGTTTTTTATGTATACCCCAACCTAATTACTACAAATACTCTTTATCTTTTAGTATATATGTATTTTGAAATGCAATAAGTATTTAAAGATTTACATGGAGAATAAACAAATTGGAAACCTGTATTGTTTACAAATATGTTCCTATGCATTCAATGTAGGTATATTTAATAGGAAAAGTAGAGTTAATAATATTCCATAACATTTTCTTTAAATTTATTTAGCATATTTCAATGCATCTGCATTAATAATTGTTTCAAAGTGACGTAATTTTTCAAGGGATGTGATGATTACATTTCAATTACAAAATCATTTATTGGTATACTCATTAAATTCACATGACTTCATTATTCTATAAGTCGGCTCACATGGAAGAGGCCTAAAAACAACTCCATTTATTATTATAAAAAACCATGTTCTTATATCAAAACAGTTAAATCCGTTTTTTCATTTTTAAATCCATTCGACGAAGTTTCCTAAAAAATTTTTTATATTAAAATTGGTCCATTTTGTCCGTCAACAAAGATGTTCCTTAGATTTACGTAATGATATCATTCATTAGTCGTTTATCTTACAAGAGGTATGAGCAATCAAATTTTATTAGAATAATTCGATGAAGTTTCCTTGAGATTTTTTAGAAAACTGATCTATTTTGTATGCTTTCAACACGGCGTCCTTTTTCGTGTATTATGTAGTTTGTGATGTTAATGAAAGAAGTTACAGAGTCGAATAAATAAATAATGGTGTAGAAGTCAAAACCATTTCACCCAGAACTTTAAGTGATCAAGACCAGTCGAGACCAAAATATTTAATCTAGTTGTTTGATAAGACCAAAAGTTTGAGATTAAAATGTGACCAGGACCTTTAAAAGATGGATATCAAGAATAACATCACGATTAATTAAACTAAGTTAATGACTCTAATCATAATATCAAATAAGTAGATTAGATGAATGAAATACAATGAAAATGAATGTAAAAGAGCAAGACACTATAAAAGGATACAATTTCTATGTTAAAAATGAGAAAAGTAGAATTAAAACCATTACTCGACATTTCATTGATAGTTTTTTTTTTCGTTCTTTCTGTGAGTGGTGCATTCATGTTGTTCATTGCTCGTATCTCTCAATGTTGTCATCTAAAAGCAAATAATTAATTCTTGACTAAAGATAAAACTTTTTAAAATGTGCTCAATTGAACTCAAGCAGCTTGAGTTCAAGAGTTCTCAAGAGTCCAATACCTACATACTTACAAAAGGTGTAAAAAATGGTACAACAATTCTGTTAGGTTAATAATAATAATTTCTATGATTATGTATTTTTGTCTTAGATACCAAGAACATACTAACATAATTTGAATGCAATAAAATCTGTAGGAACAGTAATTTCATACTATTGGTTTTAATATGTATGGTATATGTATGGTATGTATTATTGAGTATGTAATGTATTCATTTTCAAATGGGTATGATATTTAGGTATGATTATATATGTTTATGTAACTTAATAGAAATGCTTAAGGGGGGCTGTGATGAGGGGGGTTGTGATGGTTGTAGTAGAGTAGGGATTACTGTATTATATATATATATATATATATATATATATATATATATATGGTTGTAGTAATTATATAAGTATAAAAAAGAATAATTAAATAACAATTGAAAATTTAAAAAAAAAAAGAAAATAAATTGGTTTACAATTGGGACAAAAGAGGGAGGGAATTGTAACAAAGAGATTGAGAGAAAGATATTTAAACGGCACATTCGTACCAAAACAAGTACAATGTACACACATACATAAAACTTTAATTTCTATAAAAACTCTTGTCTATTAATTATAATTATATTTCATTATCCTAATAACATGACTAATTATGTAATTAACAAATATCACTACGTAAATATGAGACAAACAAACAGACAATGAAAGAAAACCCAGTTTTTCTTCTTACAGCATTATCCTTCTCCATTTTTTTTTCGTATGAAAAGTCTACATAAATATTATTCCATAACAAAGTAACAACTGATCAAGATATTGATTATTTTATGTAACAGTGATAATTAATAAATAAATTAGTAAGAAGAAGGGGTTCTGATTGGGTTAAAGATATGTATGTATGTGTTAGGAGAATAATCAATAAAATGACATGATTTTGGAAACTCATTTGTTTAAAAGAGGTACGAACATAAAACCATGAGCCTCATGTTTTTTTTAAAGAACTTTTAAAATTCTTGGTCATATTTGTAAAAGTAGTTGGTGCAGCTACTCTTTAAACAGGGGATTCTTTTTCTTCCACATCTTTAGAGAATTTTGTAAGTTTTGAAGAAAATCCAGGATCTTCTTGATCCATCAGTGTAATCAAATTCTTCAATTCCTTTCCAAGATCTCCTATTAAAATAAATAAATATATATAGATATAGATATAGATAAATAGATGGAATAAAGTAATACAATGAGTCATTCTAGTAGAATTTGATATAAAAATACTCTATTTAACAAAGTTTTTTTTTTTGTCAAATGTTTTTTTTTTCAGCACTCGATGCATTTATGATAATTTTTTTTAGTTGCTTTTGCTATTACTGCTTTGTATTATTATGTAGAGAGTAAATACAAATTTATTCCATCAAAATATGTTAAGGGATTAAAATATAAAGTGACTATTAGTAATCTCAAAACTCCCTGCTTTTTATTTATTTATTTTTTTGTTTTCCTCCAAGGCAAAAAACATACTTGCTACTATTACTAATAGTAGTAAAAGGGATTCGATTAAAGCAAAAACAAAAGTTTTATCACTGTATGGTGAGTTTGTTTTTGTCTTGACTATATTCTCTTTGCAAGGATATTTACAGATTATTATTCCTCGTTGTTGTTGTTGTTGTTTTGGAATGATGGAGGAAAAATCTTACAACCCAATCGCCAAACAGTAGCCATTTAGAATAAAATTACTAAAAATCCTCTTTTACCAGCAGCAGTTTGAAGTTCTCGAGACGTATCAGACTCTTTTTCCTCACTCCCATTGAGGACATTCACAGGGATCCCTACTCGAGTATGAGTTCGATCCAAACTTCCAATTCGCATAAGGGACTTTGAATTTTCTACTGATGTGCTCAGAGGATCCGTGAAAGACGCTCGGTCCGTAAAGTATAAATTACCAGTTGAATTACGCTTATCTGGAATGTTAAATATTTTGTCTATAGGCTCATGAATGCAGTTTGGCCTGAAATGACGTACCTTTATTGACGTAGGGCTGGTACTGTGAATTATCACCAGGGTCTCGATTAAGAGATGAATCACGTTTGGGCTTTGGTTGGTTCGCCTCTGGTCGGCCGAGACCTGTTCTATCTCGACGAGGTAAGGAACTTGTATTTTGGAATTGATGATAAAAGTCTCTTCTTGGAAGAGAGTCTGTCCAATTCCCAGTACTTCGATTGTTGTTCCCTCCTCCTACACTGCCACCAGGACTCGTTCCCACATTAAAATTCTTCTCACTTCTTCTACTCAGAGAATTCGTTCTTGAACCAGCCTTCAAAATAAATTAACTATGAATATTTTGAATTTATGTATCTAGAGCACACCTTTTGGTCTCTTGAAAAAAAAAAAAAAAAAAAAAAAAAAGAGACCAAATCATCATGTACCTTCAAAAAATAACAAAAAGGCTCTGTATGCTTGATTGGATAAATACATACATACGTACATAATTCTTTGAAAGTATCAAAGCTGAAACATGAATATGTATGTATAAATATGTACATAACATATTATGTATGGAATATTTTATAAATTCATGGTCAGTTGAGTACACGAAATAAATAATTTGAAGCTACATTGTAGGTACAATATATATATATATATATATATGATATCAGTATATATAGACAACAGTTGAAGAGACAATGAATAACAAACATGGAGGGGTACTTACGGCATCATATAATGCCAAGTCACTTCTTGTTAAAGAACTCCTTTTAGGAGGAACAGCCGGGGGAAACTTTCCGTCTTTATTGGATGCTCGTGGATTGCCTCGAGGTGGAAGTGCTGGAGGTGCAGTTCCCTGTCCTTCATTTGTCATCTTATGAGGTAAAAGAGGTGAATTTGTTGCGAGCTGTGATGCCGTCACGGATTTTGTGTTCAAAGTCCCGGTATTGCCCGCCTGTTGAAACCCATTAATGCCAGGCTAGGAATTTAAGAAAAATATTTCAGTATGATCAAAGTGTACGTATATATTTACCTCTTGAATTAAATGTTTAAGTTTCCCTAATTGGGATTCCAATTGAAGGTTATGCACTTCAAGTATTTTCATACGCGATTCTAAACGATCTTTATGCTCACGGAGCATTTTTGCTTCATATAAAATTTCCATATCTGACTGACTCGTCATATTTCCTCCCGTCACTCCAGAGCCTGCAGCTGATGTAGTAGATGAATACATCCTTGGATCTGTAGATGGATCTGATTCCAATTCCCTCATCATAAGCTCCAATTCAGCACGTTGTTCTAAATCAATATCATTCAGGATTTGCATAGGGCTATCCGGCACAGTGGACGTAAGATCTCCATTGTTGAGTTTGGAACAATATTGAGCAATGAGAGAATGTTCATCCCTAAAATGGATCATAAATAATGATTTAAATTAAAAAGAATCGATAAATTAAAGTGAGGAGGCCTTACGCAAAGCTTCCACCATTTAATATTTTCTGTGGCTCTGAATGCTGTTGAGGAGTGATCCTTGTAGAGCTGGAATCATCTGAGCCTGATCGAGTCTCTAGTTCAGACAAGCGATCAACAAGTCTTTCATTCAAGTCTTGTTTGGAACTACTTCGCTGTGGACTCAAACTCGGACTGATAGGAATGTCCAAAGTAGAACCCAAAAGTTCAGTGGAGCCAAGATTCAAGGAACTACCTCCATTATTTCCGATTCCACCTTCTGGCGTTTGTACTGGTAGATAGCCTAACCGGGAGTGTTTCTTGAAATATTTCTTTGACTTGAATTTATTCTTGAGCAGCTTAGTAAAGTCTCTCATGTCTTCTCCGGAAGTCGTCTGAAAAAAAGAGGAAATGAGTCAGGATATATTCAACTTTCATACAGTCGGTAGATCAAGCTTTAGACAATCGAATTCCCCTTTATTTTGTAAATAGAGGATATATTTATGTGTCGTCATGATATACAATGATACATGACCTTTTTGTATTATTTTTAATTAAAAATGAGATGAATAATATTTTTTAACCTTGAGTCTATTTTTTATTTTTTTTTTGATTGTCTAATATCTATGTTCATTCTTAGTTCATTATAAATATATGTACAAATCTATGCACTTTGTTCTCCCTTACATTTAATTTCTTTTTTTGACAATGTCTCGTTCATTAATACTTATTTAAACAAAGTGTTTATCATGAAAGGCCCATTACCTAAAAAAAAATGAAGTCGATTTAAAGTTAGAGCTTTTACATTTAAAAAAAAGTTAATAGACTCCATCTTCGTTGTATGTATGTATGTACATAATATATATTATTCTTCGTGATAGGACTTCATCTTTTACATTGTGATTTTTACTCACTCTCAAAAAAATAAAGAAGAATGGGAGAAACTACTAAAAAGTATATCATTAATTTTGATGCCTCATAAATTATTATGTACATACACATATATAAATATATACTTATTTAAAGATTGGAAATGAGATATTGGTTTGACGGAAAGGGTGGGGGGGGGGGGAAGAACCTATGATGTTAGAGTGACAGATATTTGGAAACAGCCTCTAAGTCTTTTTTCCCCTCATCTCGTCTCTAAGTATTGCATTACCATCTTTAAAACAGTTTTTGGGATTTAATTTTATAAGGAATTTCTGTACTTTGATTTACAAAACCATTAGTTATTTGTTAGAAAAGCAAATGCAGTCAATTTCCTTTCTAACAAGAGCCAAAAAAATTAATTTCTAGCTCGTTAGAAACATATCTCTAAATATCAAGCATTATTACTTAGGGAAAAAGTGTTGACTTATGATAGTAAATTTTAAAAAAAAATGCTTATGGAGTCGAATAAATAGCACCCAGAGTACAATGAGAGATCATGATCTGAATAAGAATAACTATTTATCTTTCTTTTTTTTTTCTAATTTCTCTCTTAAAAAATCTCGATGATAGTATTTACACAAAAACTTGTTATAGACTATGTTTCTTGCTCGCTCAAAGCATTTTCTTGTAACTCGACTCGAATATTTTTTTATGGAAATTGTAAGATTATAATATATAGTCGAACAATAACTGAATTTAAAGACGGTAATATGGCCTCTATGAGGAAACTTCAATCGAATAAATAAAAAAATCTGATGAATGAAGTCAATGTATTCAACTATTATTTATAAAATAATTTGCCTAAAATAACACAAAAATATACCATAGGAGACTTTTATAGATATAAAGGAGTCTGCATCTATTCATCTTTCTGAGGAGAAATGTTTTCTATAATAATCATTTTTTTGTTCGTTGTGAAAAAAAAAAAATTTTGTTGTGAAATAGATTTCACTGACATGTAATTTTTTTATTATTTTTATGTAATAGAAAATTCAAATCAAATATGTTATTTAAATCTTATTATTATTATTTAAAAAATAGATGTTTTGTATGTACATTTTTTGCACATAACAGGAATGAATAATAACAATAGAGGTGTACATACATATGTAGATATATGTTCATGTACATATGTATGAATCGTGAAGGTTGATTTTTATAGCCTCTTTAGCCATCCACAAATAATTAACTTTTTATGATCATTCAATGCCATGAATCATTTTATATTCAGAAATTTGATGCTCACTTGATTCATTTATGCATGTGTGTGTGCGTGGCTTCCATTCCTCCTAATGAAATTTTATTTTATTATGACATTTATATAATGAAGACAAATGATATTTATTTTACCCTTCCTTAAAAAAAATCCTTATATTTTTTTAGGCTTTCTAAAAAGATTAATACGAAAAGAAAAATAAAAAGGAGGAAGAAGAAGCTATGAAAAAGAACAAAGATAAACTTTGATTATCATACTAAAGATACATATGTATAAAAACCCTAGTTAAAGTTTCAATGCATATACAGGGTTAATTGACTCTTTTTAACAACAAACTTATGTTTGTGTGCTGTATATTTAAAACATATTTTCATATTTTGATCTTCCTAATCTTTCCTACCAAAAAAAAAAAAAAAAATGTAGATGTGGTGAAATAAGAAGTTAATTTGTTTATAGAAAGATAAGTATAGCCTGAACAAAAACTACTTTCTGTTAACATGTGAAAGAGAACAAATTTAAAGACGTAGCTGTTTTAACTCCTGGTCATCTTTTGATGACCTCTTTACTACAAAAATATAAATTTTGGAAACATCAATAACTATCTATATGACAAAATTTCCTGTTTATTTCTAAATGAAGTATTTTTAAAATCAAAATATGGTGAGTTTTCAAAATATGGTGAGTTTTCAAAATTAACTAACTCCAAAAATTACAATACGACAAAAACTTTGGACAACTATGGCATAAGACAGTTAAAAAATTTCATATTTGAACTATCAACATATGTCAACATAATTTAATATCGATTCTTATGTAGAAATGACAAATAGAGTCATTCATTTATTCATCATATATTTTGACGAATATTCAAATTTTCAAAAAATATTTTCCATAGTATATAGATATTATATTAAATACAGTCTTATTTTATTATTTAGCCATTTTTAAGCCATTTTTCTTTAGAATAGAATCATTTCAAAAATGGTGTTTTTTTACCATTTGATTTATAAATTAAATGTAATATAACACAATTATTATATTATGTAGAAAAATAGACTGAAATTTTTCATAGCAGGATCAAATGTTGTATCATTGAATAAAAAATGACAAGCACCTTTAATAATAATTAACTGAAAGATATTACTTCTTTTATAAATACTCAACAACTGTCTTATCAATTTAAGTAGATAAACGCGTAACAATCACACCCATGTCATAAAATCTTTATGAAATGAACTAGAGCTTAAGATAACAAATGCAAATAAACTCACTGTAGTACAATATTCCTGCATGGGATGTGTCATTTTATGATTCTTGTATTTTTCACCCTTTCCAGCAAAGAAACATTTTTGGCACATATCGAAATTAAAGCATTTTAAACATCGATAGCGAAAGCCCAGAATAGGACTTTGTTTGCAGATATTACATTTTGCTTGATGTTTAGCTGACTCAGCTGCAATGAAACGATGTAGAACAGGGAGCCAAACCATGCTTTGAGGCTCTTGTTTCATCCAATTTAAGTAGTGAAATGCCTGAAATGCAAAAGAAAAAAAATTATCATAATAAGTACAAATATATATATATAGTAATTGTCTTTATTTTTAATTTGTATGTTATTCACTACTTTTCTTTAAATGTAAAGTAATACTTTAATTTATCGGTTTTGCAAAATATATGTACACCATTGAGTATTCTTTGTTTTGTGTAGGTGTTTTTTCATATTTTTCCCTAGACCAGACTGAGGAATGTCCATTGTACTTTTGTTTATTTTAATCTACTATTATTATTGTATTTCATTCTACTTCTTCTCTTTTGATGTCTTATGATGTCAATGTTGTTGTCTTTTTGTGTTGTGGTGTCCCATTTTTGATCAATACTAACCCCTTTTTGTGTTATTATTATGTTTTTTTCTTCAAAGAAAAATAAAAGTATGAGTTAATTGATTATTCAAATCATTTAAATTCGTCAATAAAACTTTACAGAATTAGAGAGAACAAGAATACAATCCATTAACCCTAAAAGCCTAAATCTATTTTCGTATACTCTCTTGTGTGTATGTATATTTTCTAAAAAATTTCCCACAGTTTGTGCATCTTTCAATGTTTATCTTTTGTGATTATGATTAATCGAAGTACAATGTTCCAGGAGGCTTGATGAAGTGCAAATAAGAAACTTTTTATTATTTTTCAACTTATTTTTCAAGATTATATCGGTCCATTTACGGATTTATGACATAATGAGGAAGAAATGGGAACAAAGCAGCAATTAGCCTATTTTTATTGTTTTTCGTAAACAAGGATTTTTATTGATGTATTAGTGCATTGCAACCATAATTTAGTACAATTAGAAGGAGTGAAAGGAAGCAAAATTTGACCGACGTTTTAGTAAGAGAAAATATGTTGACTTTCTCTTTAAAAAACTTCACTTATCCCGGATTAGTACGTAGTACTTATGTTTAATACTCTGAAAAGAGTTCAATTCGACTTGAAGATGTCAGAACTCATCAACGAACATTAGATGATACCTTTCTTCAAGTTCGTTTGATCCATCATTTTTTTATGCCAACTAAATAGTATGGATGAAATAATGACGCACCATTACAGTTCAAAAACAAGAACTAGAAGATTTCCTAGATAAGACATTCAATGATGCTTTACTATTCCAAATATGAACAAATAGAGCAAAAAACAAAAGAAATATTTTGTACAATGACTCTATTTCAAAGAATGATTCATTGAATAATCTTAGTTTTATTTTTTATTTTTTTTTGTTTAAGAATTAAGTGCTGTTATTTTCTTTACTTAAATATATTTCAAAACTGTTTGATGTTGGTACAATAAGTTCTGACAAAAATTCGTTGTAGAAGATGTAAGGACATAATAGACTTATTTGAGAAGCTTATAGGTACATATACATATAACTGTACTTGCTTTCATGTTGTTTGGGTAAAATAAATAACTTTCTTCAGAGTCTGTCCTTATGTAATACCATATATACAACATCAGTGAAGATTCGTGTGGCTTAGTACATTATGAAGAAATGTAATATGTATGTAGGCTGGTATCTATGTATTTAGAGATTTCTTGACATTTTTAAGAGTGAAATAAAATAATGTGATTATGACGTGATTTATCAAAGAAGCACTCAAGGGGTAAATATTTAACTTTAGGAAATGTAAATAAGGGTAGGGATGTTATTATTCTTATATCTATGTATGAGCTTATCATTACCTCTGCAGAATATGTATTATATAAACACATGATTATACTAATAAAAGAGGAGTGAAGATGATTTGCATTATTCACTACATATATGCAAAGGAGTAGTGAGGAAAAAATCAAATGCATGTAAATGCATACATAAATGTATATATATAATACGCAAGTTAAAAGCTCAACTCTATGTAGGACAATTTGGATTAAGAGCAAAGCAATAAAGGAACATTTATCTGATAAAATTATGAATGAATTTGAACCGGATTTTGTGAGCATGACTAATATTTTTGATTCCCATTCATGTTGCTCCGATTTTGAAGGAACTAAGGATTTGTAATTTGCCACGAATGTAAATTTTTTAATGATCATTGTTGATTCATTTCTCTTGATGAGAATGCTTTCATATGAAAAATAAATGAATATTTAATTTTTATTCTCTATGTTTATTCGGTTGATGGCTCCTTAGTCAATCATTCCCTTCTTTCTATTAAGAGATGTCTATAATTTGTACTGTAGAATAATACTATTAAATAAACCTTTTCAGAAGTGTATTTACGTGGTTTAAAAGATAATTGACGTCAATATAAAAATGAAGTGTTTAATTAGAGAGTAATAATCTTTAATCATCGGGGTTTAGTAGATGATGGCTACCCCATAAATCATAATCAAATGTAGATAATTATTCAATTACTTATCTAGTATTTTTTTAGCAACACTGGTGCCGGTAAATTGTCTAAAAACCTTTTTCATACGAACCTCAATCAATTGATTATTTCCTTTATTTGCTTTTTCAAAGCAACTCCGGACGGATGGCTCTACATTGCTACCTCCAAAAGCAGCCAACTCTCCAAGAACCCTTGGTATTTGTACACAATCATGAAGTAATAATGCTAATTTCCGCTCTGTGGCTCGTCGTTGCTGATCAGCAATGAGTCGAAACATGTCTGCATAAAAAGAAAAGAAAAACAATTATTTTTTTAAAGAAAATGTCATTCGATTTTTTGTCATTATCAATCAAATTCCATCTCCATCGATGGTTTTTTTAATACAAATATCTAAACTATGCACACTGTACATACTTAAGTGTAATCAATGTAGGTTGTATCAATCTATATATGTGTTTTAAGATACGGAAAAAATCAATTTTGCATAAATATCTATTTTCAGACAGGATATGATGACATCAAATAAATTTTTTCCCTTGAACAGAATAATGAAAGTGTAATTTTACATCATATTATTACTTCTAAGCACTTTTTATACTTTTTTGAGAACGTGCATAGGAGAATATATACATATATATATAGTGTTCCCACATACACTTTAAGAGAATTTTTATATACATTCTTGAAACTTAATTAAAAAAAGTCGAAGGAAAGATGGTGGAAAAAAAAAGAAAAAGAAAAAGAGGGGTAGAATATTGAAGGAGAAGAAAAAACACACACTTGCAGACAAAAGAAAGAATTTTTAACAATATATTCAACAAAAAAAAAAATATTGAGGTAAAAAAATAACAAACCTGTGCTAAAAAAACACACAAAAAAATAATGTTTTTTTCTTCTAATTCTGCATTTGAATATCAATTTACATAATCGGAGAACAAATATTTTTTTTATTTTTTTTACCGGAAGAAATCAAAACTAAATCTAAATAAGTTTTGTTAATACTTACATCTATACTTTTCTTCAAGAGGGCCTTGACTTAGAACTGCAATTGCAAGTTTGAAGGAAAGAACACGAACATGCCCCGATCGTTGACTTGAAAAAGAAAAAAATCAAATTAATACACGTGTAGAAAATATCATTTTTATTATTATTCAAATCATTTTTTTAATTGTTCATTATTATATTTTGATTTAATATATATTGACTGAGCTATTAAATTGGCAGTCCGTAGAGAAAAGGAAAAAAATTCAAAATTATTTTAGGTTACAAGGCCCTTGATAAAATATCACCAGTAATGTGTATTTATAAAAGAGTTACACATTTTTTATTATTGATACAATTTATATTCCATATAAACGATAAGTAACGATTATAAGCACCGTGAGAAAAAATAACCATCGCTCAAAGTTTGCCAATTGCTAGCCATATTTATAATATGAAGTATTAAACTAACTAGGCCTTGATATTTCAAATGTGGCTAGAACGACCATTTATGAAAGGTCCCTTTTTTCTCTGACATCTTTAATCAATAATTTTGACTCTAAATGTACATAATATAAATGCTTTTGTGGATTTATTTAATCATTTATTGGCAAAAAAAACTTAAAGTGTGGATATAATCCAATGGGCTATCAAAAAGATAAGTCGTAGAGCAAAACTTTATTTTAGTTTTTTCGAGTTATAAAATGTATGGGAGTCTTTTTTGAATTCATTTTTATTTTTTTATTAGACTATGAAACAACAACTAACACTTAAGACATTGCTCTATTAAAAACAGAGTCTAATTTCTGTACTACTATTAAGGAGATAATTTGTCTTTTACTTTTGATAGAAAAATTGTTTCATTGAACCGGAAGTAAATTAACAACTATGAATTCACAATATAGAAGTAAACAGAAGAAAAATGTCCAAAATATCTCAAAGTCTTGTGAAAAATTATTTAATAATCGGAGGAGTGGCGATGCAAGGGCCATACTTTTTGTGCATTTATACTTGTTTTATTATTTGTATGGGTTATCGAGTTTTTTTTTCCTCCCTCCCCCCCCCCCCTCCTCCGTAAAAAAAGCAAACACAAAAAACAATCAGTCAGCCCCTAAAATATATATTTTTATTTCGATACCAACAAAGTAAATCCTTTGTTGTGAAAGCTACTTCCCACACAGAGTTTGAGAGCCCCTTTGTTGATCTCATAAATTTACAAGAGCAGAAAATGCAACTGTTGCCACATTTGCATCCCACTTTCTATGTATATATTTATTTATCTAGTAAAAGTTATCAAATGCATTTATTAATGGGGACTTGGTGCATGAAAGAGGATGGCTTTGATTATAAATAACAAATTTCTTTCATCAAAGCAGAGCTCAAGAAAAGTGTTCTTATTAGCCATAGCACTGCTTCTTTCTTATATAGTTTTTTTTTTTTTTTTTTTCAATAAAAAATGAATCTGATGTTACCATTGTTTTTTTTTTTTTTTTGTTTTTATTACAAGGTGCTTTCATACAAAATATAAACATAAATTTTTCTAATCTTTAATTTACGAGGTGAAGGAAATACCAAGAATACAAAGATGTAAAATATCTATGTATATCTATATACATGGGTATACTTTTACATGGTATAATAACATTTTCTGCATTCAATATGTGGTAATACGATGCAAAAATGCACGTTGTGGAAGTTAGAGCACATATTTCTTCCTACTCTATATTTTCATTCACTATCTCTCTGTCTCTCTTTGTATATACATCTGTGTGTCTTCAACTATATGTATATAATTTTTTTTTCATGTACATATCTCATATATTACTCATTTTTGAAGCAAGTGTATTGAATTGTATATATATGTATGTTTGTGTATACAATCAAATAATCAACCCTTAGAGTAAATAAAAGGAAGAAAAATGTAAGCAACATACATATGGTAGGCAAATGAATTACGTATAACTTACATACAATATACTTAATTCTCAAATGAATTTCCAATGACGTGTATGATCTGCATGTATGAAGTTATAGAAATCCTTTTACTCATTTCTATGTATGACTTTGAATGATTGGTTTTGGTATTATACTCATTTACCCACTACCCAAGGCTATGAAACAAAAAAAAATGGCATTTGATCAATTTTTGTACAGATGTGATTGTTTTAATTTTTTTGTCCACTGGGGCGCGCTGATAATGTCATGAAAGACCTTATTCCTGACTATACAGCCTCCATGAATTTACCTTGTTATTTCAACCCAAACAAAGTAAATTCTGCAAAGGGAAGACAAATAAATAAATATATAAATATCCCAAAAGCGACATCTTGTGAAGGAAAAATTCTTCTGTAGACAAGGAAATATCTACAAAATAGTATTGAATTCAAACTAGACAAAAACTCGACTTTAAAAAAGTCAAAAACTCTCTGAAGACTACTTGAACTCGCCTAAAATGTTATTTGAAAAGCTCAAATTCGAATGATCAAAACTCGAAATATTAGAGGACAGATTTATCTCATCTCCAAAAGGAAAAAAAATTGGTTGATATTTTTTGTTCTTTGCACTTCATTATATCAGGGATGATTCATAGATAAAATACATTTGTAGTTGGATCACTATAGGCACTAAATCTGTATTTAGATGTAATGTGTATATTGAATGTGTATGTGAATATTTCGATTTCATTTATGGAATATTCAAACAGCATCTTCATCAGGATTATTAGTTAAAGATTGTGATTTAGTACGCTAATATTATAATTTAAAAAAAGAAGAAGAAATATAATTGATAGTGATGAAGCTGAGATGTTAATAACAATACATGGCAATCTAAATCAATTTAACTTATGCTTTGTTGTGATTATAAATACAATTTTTTGAAATAATTATGCAAATAAAATTATCAGTTGAATGAAAAAATAGATTTTTCGTAGCCTGATGTCTTTACTCAAACTTGACTTGACTCAATGCTTAAAAATCAAATTCGACTCGACTCATTATTTGATAATTCAAATTCGACCAAACTCGATGGTTATAACTTGAATCTAACAGTACTACAAACTAGTTTTCCTACTTTGCTTTCTAGCTTTGCTCCTACCTATCTAAATATGTACCTTCAGGAAATTATATGGGATGTACTCGTACGTAAGGAATAGTAATTAATTCTTAATATGATCGCTCTTTTTTTTTGAGACTATTAAATTACTCTACGTAATATTTTTAATGGACTTTAAATGAGCTTTTACGTGGATTTTTTCTTAATCTTCTTCTAACCCTTAGTGTAAATAGTCTACATATGTACATATATAAATTGTTGAATAATTAAAGCAAAATTAAATTTTCTTTGAGGTATAAACATTGCTTTGTATATAAGACACCTAGATATATTAAAGTTGCGTTTTATTTTTATTTTTTTGGAAATATATATATACCACAGATACAAGTTGACAGTCTCTCTCAATTTTTTTTTTTTTTGGTCCACAAAATTCTAATTAAAAAAAAAGTTTTTAGAATAAAAATATTAATGTATGAAGAAATATTAATGCAATAAAGGGAATTTGGGAGGCAAGGCAGTTACACTAACTAATTTTCTTTACATTTTTTTATCTTTCTTTCAAAAAAGGAGAAACAAAAAGTTTTAATTTTACTGAATTACGTCATTATCTATCACTATTGAACTATAGATTCTCTATTTATTAGCAAAAAATGATTTGTTTCTTAACAAGATTCAATTCAAGTGGAACAAATTGTTGTTTCGAGCACTAATAATGGGCCAAAATAGAAATAGAAACATTCATAAGTGACAAATAAATACAATAGAAATCTCTGTTATGTTTTTGATAATAGCTACTATTTCGGTCTAATATTTCTTGCTTTATAATTTCCCAACAACATCATCTATTTTTTTTTTTGATAGAAGGATTAAACAGATCAACATAAGAAGAGTACTTAAAATGATGCCACGTAGATAGCTCCAAAAAATTACAGCGTATTGTATAAATAAGCGGAAACAACCTTATTAAAAATTCTAGTAACGCCCCTGTTCGAAAGTATTGACAATTATACATTTATGTTGCTCATGCCTTAAGAAAAAGAATAAGATACAAAAGTTACAATTACTATTTTTTCCATGATAGAAAATAAAAATCAATCAACCTCATGTCTGACTTGAGCTTTTCATTTATGTTTCAATTTTTATATTTTCAATTATCTACCTTAAAGTATACTCATCCTTGATCTCCTTGATTTCCTTATAAAACCTCTTCTTCGAATCAAAGTTTATTATTGCTCTCTATTGTCGTCACAAAGCTGATTCTAAACGTTTTTTGAGCGTCTATTAATTTATTCCTTTGTAGTCTAATACAAATTTATAGAAACTTTAGGCACTTGAAAATGTATATCCTGTAGAATAGCTATCAAAGTTTCAATGGTATATAAAATTAAGCAAACTGTATTTCATATTTAATTATCATCAGCAAAAAAAGTTTATGAATAATTTGTTTCGCTGAATTTTTTTACTGAGAGTTGAAGCTTAATCTCTTTTTTACACTTAAAACTTCTCAAAATGTCTAAAGAAAACATGAATTTCTTGTCAAAGTCTGTTGTTACTGTTATTTTTAAATTGAAAAACGTTTAAAATGTATACTTACACTCCAAAATCATAAATGGTGTATGTCGTATGTAGTTAAGAAACAAGGGTAAAACTTGAATATCTTTAAAACAATTTACTTACATTCATGTACTTCCAAAAAATCACAAGTTAAATAATAAACACATGACTTAATCAAGTACTAATAAAAAGGTATGTCCTTTAAAAAAAAGCTACGATTTTTTCTTTTACATTCCTAGGGCATTTTATAAATATATATATATATATTGAACTATTAGTTCAGAAGTTAAATATTGACAAATATTTAAAATTCAGTGTAGATATAATCCTATCTTTTTTAAAAACTTGAGTTTTAAAAAAGTACGAGTATATGACAAAAAGTAATTTAATTAATTTCTCACAGAATTTAGTGGATGTAAAACTACGTTTTTGGGTCGTGATTTGAGGAAAAAGTTTAAGCAATAAATGTGTTTCAAGATATTTAATTCTTTCAATTTTGTAAAGAAGATTCGGGTTTCCACAAAAATTTTCCTTTAGCAAGATTCCAGGAAATGAATTTGTAATTTTTAGGATCCCAGCCAATTCTTGTATGATTTATTCTATAATAAACGCTGTGAAATTACAGTAGTCCACTAGCTATTTTAAGAAAAAATCTTAGTTTGTAAGCTGCTCATAGATTCGTAATATAAAGATCCCAAAAAATGGACACTTTATTTGAAAGATATTTGTACCAAGAATCATCAACTTTACAAAGGTGTATTGACTAATTACAGAAGTTAATAAATACTTGTTGAAATAAGTACACATATATATTTGTATAACATAGCAACTTTTATAAATGTATGAAATATTTCATAGCAGAAACAAAAATAAAGACTGAAATACAACAATAAAAATTGTTTTATTTTCATTGTGAAAAACGTCATTAAGAATTTGAAACAATTTGTGCTTCATTGGGCATCATTTTTGTTGATGCATCACTTGTAGAGCATCAATCGTTAAAAGCATTATTGAAAGTTATTTAAATTTTCCTTTAATTAATTACATAGAGGAAGCTTACATTATGAAATAATTAAAGATAATATATCCCAGGAATTTCTTATAGGTGTATAACCCCAAGAAAAGGAGATCCCTAGGGAGAAATCCTAGTGGATGTAGATATAACCATTCAAAGGAACCATGCTTTCTATTCTCTTATATCAAACTGTTTATAATCGACCATTTCACTGTAGATACAAGAGATTCCTTTATAAATCATTTTCTCGTAGAATTAGACTCTTCTCTTCTTGTTTTAAGTGCATTTTTTTTAAAATATGTAAATATGTTTAAGTTCACTTTATTCAACTAGGAAAAAATTAACAACTTCATTTATAATATGAAGTTAAATTAATGGATCTTTCTTTTGAAATGTACATATATAAAAAATTTTGGTAATGCTGTATTAGGGCTCATGTCAAGCTAACTTGTGGGAAAAAGTGGGAATTACATTCATTTAAAAGCGGAAAGGCAAAGAAAGTCATTTTGATCATTTTAAAATGTAATAACTTCTTTGAGTACATAAACAAACTATTGTTGCTCTTATACTTTCCCTTAAAACTATTTATATACTTTTTCAGATAAATTGTAAAGAAAGTTACAAAAATATCGTAACTTATTTGAAATTAAACAGGTCAATTTGACCCAAATACCTTAGGACTATCCTAAATTTTATTTGTTATAAGGATAAATATATAAATTGAATGCTTCATTTTGCCTTCCTCTGTAAGATTAATTACACAATTATCCATCTAAAATGATAGAAGAGAGAAAGATTAACTTATCGTCAGATAGTCAACACAGAGTAGAGAAAAACTGGATCGTAAAGACTGTTGATAAAAATAGCTTTCAAAGGATATTTTGTTTTAAGAACAGCAACAATTTAGATAAAAAATGCTGTCAGGTGTGATATTAAGTTGATTAAACGTTCAAAAGGATATACTTTTTGACCAATTACCAGACTTAGATACACTGAGTCAAAATAAGTATTTATGATTGTTCTTCTATGATGAAACGTACTATTGATTATTGTGTTAAGTGGTAGCAAAAATAATGAATTATTAATGTATATCTACATATGAAACAAACAAAAAAAAAAGGAAACGTTATTCGAAAATTACTTAAATAGACATTATAATATATAAAATGTTGAGCATAATATGTATTTATTTGAAAAAATACGTCAGATGATACCATTACATAATGGACTCAAATGGCTCTATTCTACATATATATTAGCCTAAGCATTATTGTAACATATATATTTCCATTCAATTACACTCGTATGACCTACATATGTATTTTATATGTACCTCTCATAATACGTAAATATTCCTTTAAACACTCCTCCCCATGAAAAAAAGTAATAAAAAAACATCTAAAAAAATAAGTGAAGTTTGATTGTAGGTAGAATATTTGAAATTTAGGGTTCATAGGTAAAAATAATCCCTTATGTTTGATAAGCTAAATATATACATATATTTATTAATAATCAATGCATGTGTTTACCTGTATAATCAATGTATTTCCAGACCAAAATAATCTATTTTTATAGCTCATAAAAAAATTAGTTTAAATTAAAAAAAAACATATTTTTTTTAGGGAATTACAATATACATAAAGTATGTACATTTGACAGTTATCTTGAATAGGCATATGTATGCTTGTTTATTAATTAGTTGGTACAATATTGACTATGGTATTTATTTGTTTGTTGTATAGTATAAAATACATACATCATAAGTATCTACATACGTATATTAAGTATTTGTTTGTACTTACAGAACTTTTAATTGCAATTACTCTATATATAGATAAAGTGTTATTTGATTTGCTACAACTGTTGATGATGCCTTACCTTTAGGTACATACATCAATATGTATGTAACCAACTAAATATTTATACTCAATGTACTGTTTTTATGTAAATAGATATGTCTATAACAATGATTGTAGGGGTTGGAAGCAAATATTCGGTTTTGCTCTAAAGTCCTTAATATTTATATATTGATTCTACAATTGAAGAATTCTATATTGTTAATTGTTTGAGGTTGTCGATTATCTACCATTGATATTTTATTTTCTATAAAAGTAAAATCCATTTCCATAAAGATATACGAAGTCAACAAATTCCCCCCCCCCCTCCCACCTTCTTTATATAGGATATCTCTTTAAATTCTCATAGATTATTAGGAAACTAAAAACTAGAATAAGTTATTTGTGTGGCTACATGATATATCAATAAAAAACGACTGAATCTTCGATTAAAAAATTATAAGATGTAGTATAATTACTCAAAATATTGGAAGCTGATTAATCTACATTTCTTTCTTAACGAGGAAAATTATAGATTGACCGATTTGAGTTTTTGTATCGATTTTTAACCCCAAATAATCAATATTGTTCAACCTCTACTCAAGGCCAGTATAAGCTACGCCTGAAAGTATTGTAATAAAAATTTCTTTGTGATGCGTCTCATCTACAATTTTGGTCTGGGCATTTCAAACTCTTGTTGACGCCATGTGTATTAAGAAATGAGAAAAAACATCACCAAGATGACACCATACACAAACGGTATTTTTTAAGTTTTTAAAATATACAACAATGAAGTGAGTTTCAATTTGAAAGTCCTAGAATCTGTGTATTCACGCCAATTCATACCTTTTTAAACTAAAATATAAAAACCCTTGTTTTTTAGTTAATTGAATATCTGATCTAAAAATCTTTCAATTCATACTAAATTTAACATACAAACCATTCTTTGACTGAAATCGTCTTATAAAAAAGTAAGTTACAACCAAACCAGATAGACAGAATTGGAATTTTCCTTTTATTTTTAAGTATATATAATGTACATGAATATACGTAGGGTTTTAAATCAGTTTCACAAATTAAAATAATGATTATTATTGAATTATAATTTGATGTTGAAGTATATCAAGTATGTTCTATCTACCTATTCCTATCCAGCAGTGCTAATGATTATGTTTTATTAGATTTTGAGCTTTTTTCTTTCTAGATCTCTATATATATACTTGCAAAAGATGCAAATAAAGGTAGGCAGATGGGTATGTATGTCTATATACCTATATGTGTATA
Source organism: Lepeophtheirus nordmannii (assembly GCA_963680855.1). Taxonomy (NCBI): domain Eukaryota; kingdom Metazoa; phylum Arthropoda; class Copepoda; order Siphonostomatoida; family Caligidae; genus Lepeophtheirus; species Lepeophtheirus nordmannii. The sequence goes on from OY804518.1 coordinate 14,626,653, forward strand.
ATTAAATTTGAAATGCATTAAATTATAGCTACACAAACATACAAGATTACATAGTTATGTTTATATGTATATAAATATATATACAAATATAAAGAGCAGGGAACTCAACAAAAGCACACACAAAAAGTGAGTTAAGAGAAGTTGTTCCTTCCTTTCAATAAATTTTTGTAGGATGTTGAATGTATGCATGTACGTATGTATACTTTTTAGTACTGCTGTGTATCATCATTAATGGGTTCTATGAGGTTTCTACTTTGCATCATTAGTCTTGCTGTATATGCATACATATACATATATATGTTATACTAAACTTTTTTTAGAGCAACGGGTACTACTTCTTTAACAGTCTCTTTCTCGAGGTAGGTACAATTTAAATTATAGACTGTGAATACATGCACATTTTAAGGGAGCTTATACTTGTTGAAAAAAGTTCCACCCTTTCATTGTTTTAGAATATCAGATTTTAAGTATTTCGGAAGCTCAGTAAATATGAAAACTAACCTGGATCTATGTAAGAGCTTAGCTCCACTTTTATTTTAAATAATTCAAAAGGAAAAGATCAATATGTTTTTTTATGGATTAGTCAGCATGTCCTTATTACAGAAAGTTAGGCAATTCATTTTCCAAACTCATAATTATATTAGCAAACAACAATTATATTCATATCTTGTACATAAATTAATACAAAAACACCATCTATAATTCTCAACAAACCAAAAAAAAAGGAATTAAAAAATAACTTACCAATCATAGATATTCAATAGCCAATTAAGCGTGAGATCCAAACAGAGTGGCACATTGATTGAGGGCTGTATTTGTTGTGTAGGTGGCGATGATGACGTAAGTATGGTTTCATAGAGGGAGGATAACACGGTTATCATGTCTGATATGTCTAATAGTTTGTCATTTTGACCACGAAGTCCATGAGCATCAAAAGCTTCAATGGCTGCGTTTAAACTCAAGTTTTGGACTGAAATTTGAATAGATAAATAATGATCACCATTAATATAACATACGTAGGAATATAAATGTCATAATGAAATACATACATTAGATTTTTTAATTATTTTTGAAATTAATTAAATGTTGGGTTAGTTCGTGTAATTAATTAATCAAGGAAAATGGGCATTATATTAATAATCCAATTAGATAACTTATTGCAATTATTTATAGAGTTTTAAGGTAGGTAACGTATCGTACCATCCTCAACTTCATATTAATAAATATTACTTCATCTTTTTTGGTAAAAGAAAGTCTTAGGGGTATGAAGGATTCATATTTTTCTTGATTCTACTGTATTGAAGAAAAAGACTAAAAAAATGACGGGATTTCCTTTTAATACCGTAAATGTCATTTAATATGAAAAGTAGGTTATGAAACAGAGAAAATAAAAAAAGTAAAAATAATACTGTTGTTATTATACTTTAATCTAAGCCATAGACACCACAATAGAATAATATCCTTTATTTTTTTAATATAATATGAAATAATAATAGTTTATGTAGGTAATACATAAACGTCTATTTATAGGATATTAATAGAAAATATGTTAAGAGATTTTAATTTTATAAACCTTTTTTTAAAAAGGTTTTTGCTGCTCTTGGGAAATTTAACTATTATAAGTATTGAGAATTTATGATGATTTAGCAAAAAAAAAAAAAAGTTTAAAGGAAAATCATAGAGATAACTTGATCTCTATTTTACCTTTTTACTCTCTTATTCTTTACAAAGTAAATTTCAAATATGTTTTATATATAATAATAATAAAATATTCATGTAGCAAAGTTCTATAATAAATTCAATATTTTTTTATTTATTAAAAGCTATGACAAAAACAGATTTATTTCTTTGATTTTCATTCTATATGACCTACATACATATGTATACCTATGCATAAGTACATCAGAGTGTTCTACTTTAGCATAAATTTTTTTTTTCCCTTTACAAAAGGGTATTTTCTGCTAGAAAGATTCAGGAAAATTATATTTGTCCAATTTCAGATACCCTCGTCATTTTGGACAAAATTCTGACACTTTAAAGTTAAAAAATAGTATTTTTGAATCAAAATGGACCATTTTCAAACGTCAAATTACACATTTCTTATTTTAGAACTATGAACTAAATAAGTATCTCCCCAAAAAAAAAAAAAAAAGTACCTAGTTTTCACAAATTTAAGGTGTCTGAGTTTCAGTTTTTTACGTCAAGGTCAAATATAGCCTTTTGATTGATTAACACCTAAACAATAATATTTGTTACATATTCTTAAAATTGGAATGGCTCTAGGTATCTGAAAATGGTCCACTTTGACCCAAAAATGCAACTTTTTTATTTTAAAACAGGCAAAATTGGCATGAGATGCCTGTAACTTTGAAGCTATTGGTTCTTGATGACTTCCATATCATAGTGTACAAAAAAAAATTGTTTACTGATCAATCCTCATTAAGTCACATTCTTCTTTTTTCATGCAAAAGGGGATCTAATTTTATTGTAGTAATGTCAAAGATGCAAAAATTATTGAAAAGTTGTCCATTTTACAATTCACTGTGAGTATGGTTTCAATCATGTTGTTTCCCTTAAGACTCGCAGAGTCTCTATTATGATATTTTAATTTCTAAAACTAAAACGTCAATTTATTGATAAGTCAAAGAATTCACTTTATGGATAATATTTTAGATATTATCATTTAATAGCTTACTTATCTAAATTATTAGGGGTGGACTAACTAATTTTGACAACAAAATATAAATAGTTACCTCACGGTTTCACAGTAATTTGATAATTTTACAATAGTTATACAAGAAGTTTTAAATTTAAATTTAGATAATTTAGAGTGATCCAAAAAGTTTTATATTTCATGAATTTTGAACAACAAAAGATACATACCTATATTGAATGATTAGAAAATGTAGTCTACAAATAAGGTTTAAATGAATTATATAATACTGAAAATTCATATGTCAATCATTCTTTTAAAAAATTGATTGATACGAAGGTAAGTGAGAATTTTAAGTTATATGCATAGAAACAAAGTTTTCATGTAACTCCCATCTTTGAATATATTTAAATTATTTTTTCTTCCAACATTTAATGTTTTAACTAGGGTATTTCCATTTATAGGACAAATATAGAATAATCAGTCATTGGCTACTCTTTGTCTATTGTTACCGACATTTTTTCAATATCAATAAAGGAGAGTCAAAATATTTTTGTTTGTCTAAAATAGTCATTTTTGAAGGTTCAATGACCTCATTAAAGGCTTATCCTTTTGTACTCTGATAACAATTGTAAGTACTTTAAATTTTGATTATAATTAAAATTCTTAACTTTAAAATCCTTGGTATGGTGTAACGGCTTTCAACACAAATAAATGTCTTTCTGATCTTTTCAAAGCACGTAGAATGAATCAAGAGTGTAAACATTATCAAAAAAAAATTTCTCCTAATCTTGGCAATGAGCTTCCTTTCTTTGATAATGAGGAAAATTATACAAGGGTCATGTATGAACATGGACATATCTCTTATAGAGATTTCAAGTATCAATCATGCTTTTTGTCTTTATAAGTGTACGGTAATCATATGCATATCCCATATTTTACATCTATGAACATATTTCAAATTTGTTTTTTGTTTTTAGTATAAGCCTTGTGTAAAAGAAATAATAATAATTATTTTTTTATTTCTTCCCATTTCATGTTCATTCAATCTATGATTGTACATATACGTCCTTTTGTACATATCTAATTTCTTCTTATATTCTTGTAAATAATTACATATATCATCAAATAATCATCACTCATAGTAAACCATCAGGAAGATGGGTATGAGTTACTGCTCTAGTTATAAGAAGCAGGAGCAACCTTCTCAATAGTAATTATTTCGTCTAATTTTTAGACTATGTACACCAAATTAATTATATGAAAGCAAGAAAATCTAATAATCCTGAATGAATTTAACAAAGAAAAATAATAATTAAATATTAATATACAATATACATAGAATAAGATATTTAATATTTAGAATATTAATAATGCGTCACGTGTTTCAATAAAAATAAATATATATTTAGAAAGATAATATGCAAAACTCTCTATCAGAATTTTTGAACAATGCATACATCTTTCTCAAAGAGGATTATATAATATATATACATGTGTATACATGAAAATATATTAATAATAATCATATACACAATATGTATATATATATATTCTTATTAACAAAGATTTTTTTATATGTGTATGAAAAAATAACTTTCTATTTTTAATTAAGAACTTTCTCAAGACACATGAATCGAAGTACGGGTAACCAAGAACGGTTTATGCATGTACTATAACATGTGTAGCGGTTTAACATCATTTTGAATATGAAAGGAAAATAAATAAAAATGAGAAAAACCAAACTATTTATTTCTATCTATTTTTATAAAATAATTAGAAAACATTTTTGAGTGACAATGCTTCAAAAATTGAGTTGAAGTTCAAACTTTTTTATAGTAATTGAGTCCATCCTTCGTTTCCTTTTCGTCATGAATAAAATTTGTAAAAATGTGTACTTCCAAAGTCATCATTACTCCGCGTTTCAGTGGAAATTATAAAGAGAGAAATAATTATATGATGCAAACACCTCCAATGTTTATACCGGTGCTAATAGCTGTGGAAGTATAGCAGAGGGGACAAAGCTACTTGTCTGAGAGTTGACTTTTTTAGTAGCAAGGGGCACTGAGGGTGTCATGAATTACTATGTAACTAACTACACAACCTCCATGAATTTACCTTGGAAATTCAATTAAAATAATAAATATTTTTATAAAGGGAAGACTTCAGAAGCGACATCTTGCAAGACAAAAATAGTATTTTAGTCAAGAAAATATCTCCAAGCTAACAGGCACGTATCGTAACTTTGTTTTAATAGCTTTGAGGAGGGAGCACTACAATAAGAAACTGGTTACAATATTATTTACTTTAGTTATGAAAGGATAAATAGAAAAGTTCACAAATTTAATCGCTTTTTGGAAAAACAAAATATTACAAAATGTGAAACCTGTAGTTTTCTTTCAGTTGTCAAAAGTTTTCATATTTAAAAACTTGCTCTTAAAAACATGTTGAACTGCCATAATATCTACCTATATATGCATATGCTTCTTTGGTCGTCATATGTACTATATAGAAAAAAAATCCTTTTTCAATCAAATAATTTCTACCATAAATCAATTTAAAATCCGCTAAAAATATTTTATCTCTTTGCAAAAAAAATAATAATAACCGAATTCCTTTATAGCAAAAGAAAAAAAAAATGAAAATGGATTATTGGTTTTTCTCCTCTTGTCTGTGTGTGTGTGTATTTGTATGTTGTGTACTAATTATAAGTATACATGCAAAATATAATAATGTCGATTTAACTTTTTGAATTTTTATATAAACATTTTCTTTGATATGTGGGTTTTTAATATTTTTTTTTAAAGACTGATATAAATTCTGCATTGTTTTTAAATTTATTTGAAAATATGTAAAAAAAAAATATTTTTATTTTTTTACACTCTAAGACATATTTTAAAAGGATTTTAAAACGAAGCACTCAGAACTGCTTCAAGGGATGTTTTAAACATACAAGATCTATTTTTTTCGTTATATATTTATTTTTTTCCATTTTGTGATAAACTAATCACAAACAATTTAACATATACATATGTAGGTAAATAGCCATAAATAGATCTTGCACAAACTTTGGATCTTTCTACTCATATGCATGCATATGTATGTATGTTAGCATATACGACTGTTGAATCAATTAATTAAATAAAATACATAGAGTTTCTTATGATGAATGAATTTAATATAAACTCTTAGTGTTTATATTAAATTGTGTCTGTAAGATATACAAATATAGAAGGAAATTTTCAAACAAGATAAAAAAATCAATCAAATGAAATGTATATATCAAAAAAAAAAAAAAAAAAAAAAAAAGAATGTGGAGAGGGGAAAAAAAATCCAATATTAGAAATAGAAGACAAGATAAAAATCTAGATTTTTTATCATCATTGATTTTTCATAGCCTTTAGAGAATTATGATAATAAGAAATACTAATGGATTTTGCTGAAAGGCAGAGGTAGAGTAGGAAGGGGGTAGTTGGATAGATGAAAACGTTTTTCTATTTTTCATTTTATGAAGATCACTAATATCTTTTAAATTGCTTTAATTTTATATGTCTCCACATTTCTATATAAATATATATATATATTTTTTTGTGCTGGTAAAAAAAATATGATTTAATTTTTGTCAATGAGAAAGAAAAAAAATATCTATAATTTGACCACAATTAAAGTTCTATTTTTAAAAAGTAAAAATATTAGTAGCATATAATTTGCTAATGGTTCATTAATATCCCTCTGTATCTACCTTCCTAGGTAAATGCATGAATGACAATGAGTACTTTGGGCATTTAATTGAATTTATGGTTAATCCAAGGAGATATTCTACATGGACAGGCACAAAAGTGGGTCATTTTTCTCAAAAATGAATCTGAATACTTAATTTAGTATTTTCGATTTATATTCATAAATTATCATTTTGATTAAATTAATGGTTAATTATGATTTAAGGAATGTTTTTATAGATATATCTATACAAAAGGCTATATTGAAGTTAAATAAAAGCCATTTTGTACTATATGTAGTTAATTTTCTTGGCTGTCTAAATGTACTTTATGGACTAAATATTTTGACGTTAATAGATATTTATGAATATTTTTTTTCAAGATTACTTTTATGTTATTATAGGAAAGAAAAAAAAATATTTATGTACTTACGTGATAGGGTCTTTTGCACTTCTCTTAATTTCATGGCAGTACGATATGCTGAAAATCTGACAGAATTAAACTCTGTTAAAGATTTAAACAAGGCCACCATGTCTGGATGATCCCAATGCGTCGTTTCTGTTTGATGACTGGTTGTAATTCAAATAATATTAACAAAAAAATTATTCATTTATATACTTAATTAATTTTATAAGTGACATACTTGATATAATAAGGCACTTTATTGTGTGATATTGCACGAGCCCAAGGGTAGGCTACAGCCACAGATAGAAAATCTTGACTAGTTACTGATGATGATGCATTTGAAGCATTGGAGGTTTTCTGACGATTTCGCACATCGTTCAATCTTTTGTACTCTTCATCCAGTCCTAATTGGAGGAGCTTCCACCTAAAAAAAAGAGAATGGAGGTACATATTATACTAAATTATAACTAATGCTTGACTTTATTGAAATTTATGAGCTCGTAATTTTGAGAATTAAAGTAAAGAGCCCTTAATTCAAAAAAAATGTGTTCTTTTTTTTCTTCTAAAAATGTAAGCAAATGAGACATCTAAAGTAATTAACTAAATTCTGTACCTATATCGAGATACTTTGTGGTTTCTATCACACATTAGTATGAAAAAAAAAAAAATATTTGAAGAGTACATTAACAACCAAAGTCTACTTGCAATAAGCAATAGAAAAATGAAAAGAAAAAGTTTCAAAGTTAAACATGGAACTTAACCTAATCAAGTAATAGAAATTCTTCAAAATTCAATGTAAACATAAATGTTAATTATAAGGTTCAATTACCCGTATACCCTAAAATATGTATATATACAGTTATATCTATGTAAGTGGGTGATATTTTGTGCAAATTAAATGATAAATGGTTGATATTGTCTAAGATAGTACTCCATAAATGTGGTAGCCACGTAGGGGAGGGGGATATCGAATTCTGAGTTGAGTATTAAAAATAAAATTATAAAAACGCAGTAAGTTATGCAGATATAATATTTACATAGGGCCCCTCTTGTAAAAGTTGAGTCAGGTTGCCACTGATTCTTAAACAATGATGTGCACCCTTTAGGGAAGGTGTGAAACAAGTTTTGAGTGGATAAAAGGATTTGAGCAATTCCTTATTGAGACACCATTTAAAAAAATGATGACAAAGCTAATCATTTTAATAAATTAAAAAAAAATCAATTTATTCCTTTATTGAATGAGAGAGAGTTGAACACAGTTTCTCTAATGCTGTATGAGATAAAAATAGCTCAATAGGGTTGAACGGCACTGCTTTAATGAAAGACAATCCCTCAATATTTGATAAATTAAATTGAACTTTTTTTTAATAGAATTATTGCATGAAAAGGTCCAATAATGGAGTTTATTTATTTGGTTTATGTTGGTTTGAAATGAACTCATAAATGATTAGGATTGACACTTTTGCTACTGTACAAATGTACAAAAATAGTATGTATGTAAATATTAACATTTATGAATGGAAGTAAATTAATGATATTGATAGAAAAGTTTATTAGCTTACAAAATACTTATAAAGAGTTGCATTAAAATTAAGCAAAAAAAAAAAGAAGAAGAAGAAAATCCATTAACATTTTCCCCCTCTATAAAATTTTCCATTTTCCTCAATTGTATCTGAATCTGACGTATAAAACAACAAAAACAAAATAAAAACACATGTGGTTTGCTCCATATTTTTTTCACCATCAACCTCTTGTTATTTGCAATTATGTGGCTTGAGAAATATTATACTTATACTGCATTATTCTATTCTTATATATAGAGAAACAAGTGTATATGCATATAATGTATTTAAAATGTCATTCCACGAAAGCATTGTAAGCATTAGTTAATAATGAATTAAATTGTCAAATTAAATAATAACTATTATATCTTTAAATGCGTTTCAATGTATCAAGTGTCAGGAATGACTTATGTAATGGTGTAATTGTAGTGTTATCTGGTAGGTTGCAACTCAAAATAGATGATTTAAAAAGTATATTATCTTTAATTTTCATTTTGAATGTAGGACTTTCTTAATCTCAATTGTAGGGAACTTCAATTTAAAAAAAATCATATTTAAAGTTAACTTTGTTATCGAGTGATAAACTGATGGACGTAAAACAAATTCCGAATGAATAAAAAGTTTTGTTTTAGAGAAAGATGGGCCTTACAAACGAGTACTTGGTCTTTTCCGAATCCCCTATTTTAGTAAAATAAAAAATAAAGAAGTACAAAAATCATTAAAAAAAAGCCAGGTCCAAAAATATCCAATTTCAATTATTATTCAATATAAAAATAAATAATGAATGATGTATTGAGGAATAATCTTATTACAACTCCTGCCTGATCTGACAAATTTTTTAAAATGGACCTAGCATATACTAAAAATGGCACAGTGTCATGGCCGTTCTAAATTTGGTGGATCTCTGAATGAAATACAGTAAATTTCTCTTTTCTTTCGAGACAAATAAAGATGGGGATGGCCGTAATGGCCTTGGGGGTATCTATTGTGAGACCAGTTGAGAACCCTTGGTGTAAGGTAGATTTTTCACATATGATAGTATACTATGTATATATGCGTAAGAAAGTATATCTTCTCAAAAAAAAAAAAACTTTTAGTCAATACTTGGGAAAAAATACACCAAAAAATACGAAAAAGAAAGTTTTTTATCTTAAGAAGGTGGTAAAAATAAATTATTATAAATATCAAGAGAAAAAAATAACAGTATAAAATAAAGGTCGTATTATTCAAAGTTTTTTTTTGTTTTCTTAAAAAACAACAAAAACTTTTTACTTCTTTTTTTTAAAAAAGAAAAAAAAAAGAAGCATTATACTCCTTTTTAAAGACATAAAATTTCTTCCTTTAACGAGATTCTTTAATTATACTTTTATCAGGAATGTGTTCCCCTTTATTGTAAGGCTTTAATGAATCTGATAGATACCTATATGTGTTGATATCTTTGTAAGACGAGATTACCTTGTATTAATATCTTCAAGCCTGGATAGAATCTGTCTTGAGAGAGCCACATTATTCGCAGTAAAATCAGATGCCTGATCGTTGACATCCTCTACGAGTCGTTGAAGTGGAGAAAGGTTTTGACTATAGGTCTGCAAAAAAAAAAAAAAGAATAAATGACCAGATAGGTTTACGTAGACATGGATATATGTAGAGAAAAAATAAGTATTTTTGAGATGAAGATGATGAAGGAATAAACCATTACATTTTTTTTATTTTAGAAAGCACTAAAAATATATATGTATGTATAATTTTTTTTTTTGGATAAAGAATGTACATATATAATATTAAGTTTTTGTATTGTATAAGATTTTTCTTCTTTTTTATGTACCTACATACGCATAGTAACTTTGTATGTTTTTTGATATTAGAAGAAGTATGTAAAGGAGAGTAGAGAGAGAGAGAGAGAGAAGAAAAAGAAAGAGATCTCCTTACTTAATTACCTACAACCAATAGGTACTTTGTTCACATCATGAGAGAAGGGAGAAAAAAGATGGTATAGTTCCTTCCCCCTTTTTGTGTCCAACTAAGTAATTAATAAAATATTACCTAGATATATATTTTACTGTGAGATCAAATATGACAGTGCTTTTAGAATCGGTGATCTGATTCAACAGTTTGTACAACAGTACTGTGAGAAACTGTCTGATATACTGCGAATAAATCAGAGAATATAAATGGACAAAAAATTTAAAAAAAAAACAAGATTCAAAATCTAGTAGGAAAGAAAAATATTTGGTTTTTTTTTTTTTGGGGGGGGGGACTTTCATAGAATTTTGTCAATGAAAAGTTATTCAAAAAATGTTGAAAAACACTGACTTAGTAGATAAGCTAAAACCCATTTTGTATATATGTACAAATGATGCATTGAATGTTAGTATGCCTATTTGCATTTTTAAATATTCCCTACATCATTAAGAAGGATGTTCTTTGTTATTTTTTCAAAATAACGTGCATCTAGAAATTATCTGTATTTTATAAATATGTATTCACATCTACAAATTTCTGAAATTTGATATTCGATATCCACTATTTCATTTACAAATTGCAAATTTTTCAATGTATACTTACTTTCCCATTCTAATTTTTAGAAAGTCAATGATACATCACTACACTAACACACATTGCATCTTTTCCAGTAACTATACGCAAATATCTGAGTGTTTAAAATGTGTTTAAACCAATTTAATTATTTTATAGATATTTACCCATGTTTGATAAACGGAATAAGGAATTTCAAACTACACTTTGGTGGGGAACAAACCTTAGATAACTCCTTTGTGTACCCAGGGGAATAGCGTAAAAGTTAATAAAACTCACCTCCACACATGATTTTATAAGCTTTTTGACTTTATAAAAAATTTATTTTATGAACCCCTTTACTATCTATGGTAGTACAATATTTTACAAACATATCTTTTTTTTCTTTTTTTTTCTTCGCAAAAATCATTCCAAAAATGACAATAAAATAAAAGTACGTATCTTAATTATTTATCATAATTTATTATGACAAAATAATGATATTAAAGACCAAGAAAAGAAGAGTAAGTATAATAAGAGTATAATCAAATTTATTAAAATATAAGCCCTTTGTTCAAGTCTTGTGAGATGAACGAATGTTTGTATGTATTTAATAGTGTGTGGGTTGCTTTGAAGCATTTAGGTATTTTTGATAATGTGAATTACTTCTATATATATAACATATCCACACAAGGAGACAACAAAGAGAGTTAGGAATGGTCAAAAAGAAAAGACAAGGAAGAAAAGAAAAAAAGAAATGAGACAGAGAGAAATGGAAAAAGGAATTATGAAGTTTCTTATAGTAGTATGTCTCTTCTTTACAAATGTATTTATGTATGCAAATATCTTGTATTCCCACTTATGTATGTATCTATCCGCATAAGAGACATTGGGTGATGATCAAGGATTACACTTTATTATGACTATTGTTTAACTGCAATCCCATCTTTTCTCTCTATATTTACAAAAAAAGTAGTAACAAGTCATATGCATGGTATATTAATAAATGTATGTATGTATGTGCATTCATCAAATAAAGGCCTTATATGTAAAGTTCCATGAAGTATATGGGGAACAAACATAAATGAAAAAAAAAAACCCAAATGCATAGATGCTTTAGAGAGATATATGTACACAAAATTCAGCTCTATCTAATCAAATCAAATTTTACAAAAAAAAACTAAGAGGCCTTACTTTACATTGAATTCCTTAACTTTCCTTTTTGATGCAGCGAATGCAATTCAATTTGGCTGTCAATATGACACAATGAATAATTACTTTCCTTATCCCTATAAATTTATATTTATGCATACGGATATTGCTTACATGATGAATTGCTCACAGTATCGGAGCCTAGAGGTGACTAATTGAGAAATTTCTTAGATTGAAGAGTCAGGATATATAAGACACTTCATTTTGTGTTAACAAAATAAAAACTTATTTTTGCATGTTCCTCATATATGTATAGGTATAAGAAAAAAATTATTTTAAAAAAGTACATAAAAAGAAAAGTTAAACTATTTTCTATAACTCTATAATTTAATTAACTTAATCTTTCTTAATTATCATATTATCGTTTTTAGATAAAATGATATGAAATGCTTGCTTTTTTTTCAAATGGACTATTATTTGTAGGTGAAAGAGTCACTATTTTAATTCTTTTAATGGGCTTCTTTTTTTTAAAAAAAAAAAAAGAAAAAAAAAAAGACTTTCAAGTTACTATTAGAGAGATTTATATTTATATATGTATATGTATTAAAAAAAAATAACAGAATAAAGTTTTATTTGGATAAAACTTATAAATGAAAAAAAAAAAAGAAAAAAAGTTCGCTAATGTTTTGCTTGTCTTTTTATTGAAAATATTTATTTAATTATAGAGTTATTTCTACTGTTTTATTTTATATCATACAAAAACTTCTTTGACTTTAAAAAACAACAACATATAATCGTTATTTAAATGGTTTTGATGCCATTCTTATCAAATTATATACATACATATGGTTGTCATTTTGGGTTATATATATACAGTCAAGAAGAAAAGAAGGAAAGAAGAGCAAGAAACATATAACAGGGATGAAGAAGAATTTACATTGTCATATTCTAAATTAATATTTATTTATCTAGATATGATTTATACAGTAAATGTACATTAACAATCTTAAATAAATAAAGTACACGCTTGAGCGCAACCATGTTTTTAATCAAAAAATAACAATGTTCTACCTATCTATGTCAATAGATATGTCTCTTTCTCTCTCTTTCTCTCTTTCAGTAAAAAAATATCTGAGAAGGTACACATGAGTTACATTCATAGAAAAATAAATAGATGGATTTGTATGTAGTTCTTTTGATTTTCTCTCTCAAATTGGAGGTTAATGTAAATAGTAAAAAAAAATAAAAAAATATTGTAATCATTCAATAATGAAGAAAAAAAAGAAAAGAAAAAAGAAACGGATATGATAATGATGTCTCAAGGGTTGTTCTTTAAAAATAAACCAATATTTATAATTATATATATTATCATATGTATGTACATACTGTATTAATATCCAAAATTATTATTTTATGTTCATGTATGAATATATTTATATAACATTTTTGCAACGTTTGTAATTGGAAAAAATATAAAAAAAATATTGTCATAGCAGCAGACAGAGGCCCTAGAAAAGAATAAAAAACTCCCACAACCAAAAATACATTGCATGTCAATTCATTATAACTTCCTTTCGTCTTTTACATAATATATTTACTCTTTACATTTTACAATTATCATCCCTGCTTTGCTTTTTTGTTTCAATTATTATCCAAGGAGCATGCATATATATATATATATGCATCATTCATCTTCATATTAGATTTGCCAATCAAGCCAAAAAAGAATGACCTAGCTAACCTTTTACCGATAGACAGTATAAAAATACCTTGAGACTTATAAAATTTTGAAAAAAAATTACCATTTGACAACTTTCTTACCTTTAACTGATTCCTAAATTGATTCAATTGTGTCTCGTTTCCAGATAATGAAACGCTAGAATTCGAAAGCATTAATTGACTCCTCTCTGCATCACTGAGCCGGGACAGCAAACTCTCTAGGCTTTTCTCAAAAGCATGCACTCTCTGAAAATGTAATAGTATAAACATAAATATATTTTATATATAATATATGTGAGTAACAAACATAAAAGAAATTATAATATTTTTTATAACTCAAAAATGAAGTGCCCTTCAATTCATGCTCTTTAATTTATATGTACTCAAGACATTTTTCTATGAACCTATTCTGAGATCCTTTAATGAAAATCTTTAACCAACATCTCAATATATAGAAATTAGAAATTTAATTATTGTCACATTTAAAGCCAAATTGTGTAGTAAGTAGTACATCAAATACGTACATAAGTAGGTTTAAGGAATTCAAAGTAATGTAAAGTCTCTTATGTAATATACTCCAAGAGCTTCTTTTTTTGTTGTTGTCTTTTTGACATTCGATCCAAAATAGCTGAATTTTATATTTCAATATTCTTTTTATTTTTACATTTAAAGTAAAAAAAAAAGACTGAATAAAATAAGTAATATAAATGTTATTTTTCCTCCTTTATCCTCTATAGCTTTGTAAATGCTTGTTCCTCAAGTATATTTATAAAAAGGCAATGCATAATTAATTGATGACAGATGATCAAATATATTGACTCTCATTTACAAATGTACTCGTAATAATAAAACCTTTCTCGCTAAATAAGAGTATATATTTTATTTACTTCATTCTATTATTATTAGGTCTGTGTATTTCGGTAATTTACCTCTCATTTGGATCAAAGTGTTTTATAAGTAAGTAATGAACATTTTCTTCTTTTTTTTCATTAGATGTGCCTCAGGTGTAAGAAAATAGAAATAATAAAGTGGAAGAAAGAAGTAGAAAAAAAATACAGTGAACAGAAGAGAAAGTAATTCTTTCCTTCTCTCCTTAAATATTGTTATTAAAGACTATGACTACTATAATACATAGTTCTATGATACATACATACTTACATTGGCCTTATAAAAATGCAAGTATACATATGTCAGACAATGGAATTACATTACGTATAAGAATTATCTGTACAGTACATTCGGTTCAGCATGAGTTTTTATATAATATTTAAGTCATAAAAAAATATATGCATTCATTTTGAAACAAAGCATCTCTGTCTCATTTCAGAGTTATTTTTATCATCAGTCTTTTCAACATATTTTTGCTCAACTATGTTTTATCCTCTGACAATAAGTCAATTCCTCTTTATCTCTCTTTTATCATTTTAGAGAGATTATTGTATAATTAATTCTACAGTGTAAGGCAAAATGAAGCTAAATATGTATGAGAAACATTCAATTTATATATTTATCTTATAACAAATAAACTTTAGAATAGTTCTAAGGTATCGGGTCAAAATAAGTGATGATATTTTGAGACTTTCTTTGTAATTTTGTTGAAAAAGTATTTAAATAGAAATAAATATATGTGCACTTAAGGGAAAGTACATGACCAACATGAATTTATTTGACTATCTAAACAATTTGTTACATTTTTGAATTACAAATTGATCAAATCTTAGTTCCCCTAATTTTTAAAACTAATTGTTTTTGTAAATTTATAACAATATCCTTTGATGCTTTTTTTATATGTATGTAGGCCAAATATAGTTCAAAATTAATTAGTGAATTCATTAATTCACGAATCTTAATGATTTGTACGATAGTAGGTACAATACAATTTATATTTATGCGTTACATTTCTTTTTTATAGCTCTCGTGTACTGTATTATATTGTAGATTACATAAGCAAGCATATGTTGTGCATGTATATATATATATATATATGTAGTTTATTGTCATATTTTCCTTCCAAATCAGTGAGGAGGAGATCATGGTTTAAAATTTAAAAAAATCATTTTCGATCAGGAAAATTCTCTTGTTTGTTGAGGAAAAAATAAAGCTTCCTAAATGGGCTTTATACAGCTACTGAGGAGTTCCAAGGTATCTGTGCCAAGTGAAAGGCACTTTAATGGCTTCAAACTTTCTCACTAATTACATAACGTTTTTGTAAATAATATTTTGAAATTTATGTTACATTACATGTCTAAATATTTTTCTAAAGCCAAAATACTGATATATGTATACCATCATAATTAATTTATAGGTATAATATCTAACACTGCTTTACACTTGTATTATCATATTTACCGAGATCGCAGAGGACATGAATACAAAAAAAAATGTCGAAATAAATGTTAAAAAAATATTAATGAGTTGTTGATATTGTGCTTGGAGGGAAAGGAAACTATTTTACAAAGTTTGTTCATTTGGGTTATACTTATATTTGAGGTTTCATGATAGAAAAATTGCTGAATTGGAAAATAAACAGTTAAACACGAAAGGTTTGGTTGATGAAATAAATAAGTGCAAACACTAAAAAAAAAAACTATAATATTTGCGATAAAGTTATGTCTTTTCATGAATCCATTTCATGATGAATTTTTGAAACAGTCTAATTTATAAAATAGGTACAGATGCTTATAAAACGAATGCAAAATGCTAAATAAAATTGGGAAATATAAAGCAAATTTAATCATACATAGGAACTATTTATATACATATTCCATGTTTAATTAAAAACTTTAATGGTTTATGGGAACAAGGAGTTTCACGTGTGTTTCTTATTATTCCCTTCAAATTAAACTACATATGTACATTTATTACATATATAGGTATGTATAAAAATTGGATAAACAGCATTTTATAAAGAGTTGAATATAAAAAGTATTATTCAGAAGTGTGAAAATGGGAGGGGGAGAGGAAGAAAGGAATCTTCTTTGTATGTTCGTACTGCCATTGTTCTTAACTAGTTACTTACTTTTCAAATAAGAAATTTAAAAGTAATTATCGTAATTCGATAATATAAAAAGAAATCTTTATTACCACTGTTTGTTGTTTAATTTGTTTTACTACCCACATTTATGTAGGTTGTGCGTTCAAAAATATCATGTAGGATAATATGACATTGTATCCATTTAATAGAGAAAATATCAATAATTTAGTTACTTTTAGACCTTCCAGTGCATCACCCATAAGTTTAAAAGCAATAACAACTCTGTTTTTGAAAGATTTGAACTTTAAAAGATATTAAGAGAAAAAATGGTTCATTTTTTTACAATTGTAGTACATTTTTCAACCTGCACCTCAAGATTCTCGATTTTATAAGCTAATTATAAAATCTTTGATTTTATGAACGATAAAATAAGTGTTCTAAAAAGAACTTTCATTCAAAAAAATCAGAAATTTATAACCACTAATTAATGAAATAGGGGTTATAGGGTTAAAGATAGCTTTAAAAAAATTAATAAAAGGTCTGTTTACAGACGGAAGCAAAGAACTGTTTTTTATTTTGTTTCTTTTAGTTCTTTTTATGTTATTATTATTTTTATGGACCGTTTGTCATATTAACCTATATGAGTAGACAAGAGCAAAAAGTGGTTAATTGCTTGTACCAGGTAACAGACCTTCAGTAATTGAATGATTTACAAAAGTATGTTGAAATCAATAATGTTAAGAGACTTATCTGTGGGGGTTTCAGGGCTTAATACTGAACAACTACATAACATGGAATTCCTTGCAAAATAATAAATAACACTTTATAAGTATAGCACTTACAGGAAGAACCTCCCCCAATTTCCTTTGCCATTCATCAGACATTGTAAGAAGATTATTCCATTTTTCAGCTAGTCTCTCCACTTCACGATGAATGCCACGATTTATATCCTCAGTGTTGTTGCGAGAATCACTATCAGTGTCACGTTGAGTTGCTACAAAAAAAACAAAAAAATACCATGATTAGAAAATAAATGAAAGTATAAAAAAATATATTTATTTACCATCACTTTCTGAGGTATTATCAGAAAAGTTTGCGGAGTCATTATTGCTATTATTGGATATGGAGTTGATATGTTGTTGACCAGAGAGTAAATTATTTTCTACAACAACTCTTTTGTTCTCTAAATCACGCAAAAAAACTCTAATTTCGTCCTGAAATGATTAAAATACATCATGTATTTATTAAGGATGAATACATGCAAATATAAAGGCTTTTAAAAACAATTTTATTATTCCTTGAATTAGAATTAATCTATTAAATTAATGTAAAAACCCCATTAATTGATACAATTTTGTACCATTTCAATGTTGCTGTTACATAAATATAAATATATAAAAAAACTATTTTTTTTCATTAAAATGTTTTACTTGATTATTAATTAAAGTCAATTTTGGTCAATAATACACACAAGTTAACTATCATAATTCAACTAATGAAATGTTCTGTTACAATATCCCTGATTACTCTATTCAATGGCAAAATTAGTTTTCAACAGTTTTTTATTTTTTTTACTTGTTCTTAATTATTACTTTTCTATCCTACATATGTTTTTTAAAGCAAAAGAAAAGAACATTTACCAAGAACTGATTGCATTGGACATTCAAAAAAATATTCAACATTTAATTTAAATTTAACTCATGTTGATGATAATTTGATCAAAATACAAATTAGTGCTGTATACATACATATACGTTTTTTGCATAAAAGGTATGTACGAGGTGTAGGAAAGAACTTTCCATGCACAAATCATTTGTTTCACCTCCATAATATTTATTTATTTATTTTCGAAAGCACGTTTTTAATTAAAATCGTTTTTTCTAAAAAAAAAAAAAAGGGCAATGAAAAAAGTTAATTTGATATTAACAAAAAAACAAAAAAAAACTTTATTTCATCATTTAATAAGTGGAGAGGGGAGGAGTAAAAATTAGTGATGTATAAATGCAAATTCATATAATGAATAGTATCATGATTTTTTTCCATTTTTTTCTACAATGTACACAGCTGCGTAAATATAAATTAAAATTTATTTCGATGATATCTTAATAATTTTTAAAGGCAAGGTTTAGTATAAAGGATCGGCTTGGATGATAAAATTAAGTTAATTCAGTGCTAGGAACACTAAAAAGAAAAGTAAAATCCAAGAGTACATCAAGAATTGCACTTGAATAACCTCACCTGTCATCACTATTAACAATATTTTTAGAGAATCGTCTATTTTTTTCTAGTTAGAACTTATTCGGTTCAAAAATAATAATTATACCGGGAGGACCCCCTACACTGATCAAGGAAGCTGAATACAGCTCAGATTACACCATTTATCAACATTTTTATTCACGGATTTTGATGTTGAACAACGTTAAAATAAAATATAAAGATCTGGTGATCTACAGATTGGCTTTTTCATTTTTTTAGTACATATCAAAGATTAAGGCTCATATAGAATGGAAGTAAATGAAATAATCCTAGAATTTTGTTTATGAAAATGATTTAAATATTTAATTGTATAAAAGTAGAAATTTATAATTTAAGGTGATAATATTAAATCACTATTCTCATGTTATTCGACATAAAAGCAAATATTGAATGACAATTAAAAACTTGGTCACAAAAAAGAGCTCAAATTTGGTTACATAGTGTTATCCATGAAACATGGTTAAAAGAAATAAAGAAAGTAAATTTTGTACATAAATCTTATAGTACATTTTGATAAGTAATATTGAATAGATTATTGCTACCTATTCTGTTGTAATTAATAACCACAAAAGGCTAGCTCTTAGAAGTATAAATTACTTGCTCATGGATAATACATATTATATAATATATGTATACAGATTGATCTATTTAGCCCATTTTTTATTTAGAAACAGGACTAACAACTCTCTTTTACGTTTGATACACTCATTTTTCTCTATTCAGGCGCCACATGTTGAACTAGTGTGTTATTTTTACCTATAAAAGTCGATGTTAGCAAAACTTTCATTTTTCTATAACTTAGATTATCTATCTTTTTATATCAAGCTGCAATCCATCAGAGCTGGTTCATTACAATATCTATGAAACTGCCTTACTGTTAGCATTTAAAGGATCACATAGAAAGGTTTTCATACAATTGATTGAATTCTGACAAAAATAATAATAATAAATCATCTACCCTGGCTTCCCATTAATTAATTGTATGCATATATGGATCAAGGTACAAAAACATAAAACTGATCCTTGAAAAAATAACGAAACTCACATCTATAAAATAATTATGAACCTAAATGATTGAAAACAAGGGACAAACATTTCATTAAGTACGATGAAACTTATTCATAACAATTGAATTTTTTGTTCATTGCAGTTCAGAGTCACAACTCTTTTGTTTATATATTTATATTAAATATTTGCTTTAGCAATGAAAATCAAGTAAAATTCGTATTTGTTTGTTATTTTTTTTTGTAGAATATATTTTTGCATGATGTTAAACTAGTAATGTTCTTACATATATTCAAAGATATCAATTTAAAAAAATATATTTCCTAGATCAACTGTATGTTATATTATCACATATTCAATATAAACGCCCTTTATGAATCAAAGATTTTAATCAATGACACATCATTTCATCTTTTCTATTTAAAACATTTCACTCCTATTTTATAAAAAATAATAATAAAAATCAATAAACATTCATTCTTTTTCTGATAATAATTTTTGTCAATAACTCGTAATATTTTATTGATTGATTAATTTATTTAAATCAATTATTTAAAATGTTACATCCTTTAAAAAAAGTGAGAGTACCAGCTTTACAGGGAAGAAAAAAAGTTTTACTGAAATATCAAAATAGTTTTAGCTTTCAATAATCATTTTTCATTCTTGACAAATGAACATATGCATATATATATATATACATATAGGTGTATATTTTTGTGTGTAGGTTTATTCTTTGGTACTTTCAAGGTAATCTTTATTGTCAATGTATTAAGTAAATTTATACATTTATTTAGATCTTACTTGCTTGCTTCAATGTACTTAAAGCCATAAATATCTACCTACATATACTACATAATCAAGACGACTAATAATATAAACTTCTTATCAAAATTAATTATACAGATTAAAATCAAAAATAAAGATATTGCAATACTCGTATACTTATATACATATTTAAAAGAAGATTATTTTATTTTAAATCCTTTTTTTATATTTTTTCTCGAAATTGCTAAGTCTTTCATCTAAAAAAAAAAGACTATGTTTTCTCATGTTGCCTTTTATTTTTTTAAATTTTATCCCTAACTATCAAATAATAAAAAATATTTACTTGTTGTGAACGAATAGAGGCCTCATCACCACCAATAGGGCCCATTGAAGAAAGCTCAGACTCTTTTTTGGATGCCCATTCCACAAGGTCCCGTAGAGATAAAAAAAGGGAATTCCAATTATCTGAATTTCCTTCCAAACGATTCCTTTTTTTTTAAAGGATAACATAAAAAAGAAAAGGAAAGATTAGAACAAATTACTTAACATAGTTAAAACATAGCTGTGTAACTGTTTATAAAGGTTTATGGACATATCTTTATGTATATTGCATAAGTATGTACAAGGAAAAGCATTTATTTTATTTTTTTACAAAAATATATTTATGATAAACTTTGTCTTTTTAATAATTATAATATTCATTATCCCTTTGGCAGTGTACTTTTAATTTTAGATTCAAATATTTTTTTTTGTTATACTATATCAAAACTTCTTTGTCTAGATGAAAAACATTTCATTAAACAATAGTAGAAACATTATCTTTTGTTAGAATTTGAATGTATACATATACATTTCAACAAATGGAATATTAGACTTTTTAGATAGATACCTACATTATGTATACAAAATACAAAAATAATTAATTTTATACATGTATGTATATAAGTTAAAAAAGCTCAATAAGTCATCACAAATTGATGATATATATATATATATATAAATATACGTATATTTGTATACTAATGACTATGTAGAGACGTGCCTTTTAGTCTTTAAAAATAGAATGACAAGACATTACATAGTTTTTTTAGTTGGTGTCTCCTATGTGTCCTTTTTTCCTTCAACTTTTAAATTAAAATTTATTTCTGACTTAGACAGCGGATGACGAGAATTGATCATAAATTAATAAATATATATCTATATATATTTAAAAACCAATATAGTTACAAAAACATGCATTATTATAGTTTTACTACCTATTGGGTAACTGAGACTCCTAATATTATTTCATGCTATTCAATCACAAGGTCCCTTACTTTAAGAGTACAAAATGACGACTGGATATGACATTTGTTTTTCATAATATATGTACATGATTTAAACCATAAAATGCCAAATGATTTACAATAAACTGATTACCATTTGGGTCTAATGAACGCATTTATATATATTGCCAAGTTTCATGGGCCTGAATTGGTCAATATTTCTTATGACTAAGCATTTCTTTTTATCAAAAAAAAGTGCAGTCGCTATTGTTGTTGATGAAGTATATGAATAAATAAAAATAAAGATAAAATATTATTAGTAATCAAAAAAATTTATACTTCAAAGTTCATTATAGAAAGTCACCAAGTCTTGACTTTCTTTGGGAATACTACCTTCAATTTTTAATTTCAAGTTTTGTACTGCAAAAAAAAAAAGCAGAAACTATAGCATTTTCGGAAAAATCCAATCAATTACCGTAAATTATAATTTATTGTTCATTACTTTGTAAAATTTCATTTCATTTAAAACCTAGTCATGTATGAGAGCCATAGTAAAAGCAGAGTTATAAATCTTTTTTTCTTCTATTTTTTTCAATACCAATAAACCAATAGGTAGTCTTAAAAGTTAATTGTATATTTGTTAGTGACAACTACTAAAACAGACAAATACAAAATCTACTTTTTAGACATGAGTATATGTCACTATGAATGATTTGTTAAATAGGTAACAAAATAAATGAAATAAACCAAACGCCAGATGTTGTTGATAAACTTTATAATTCCATTCCTTTTCCGATATCTAAGATTCTTACTCATGATATCCAACTCATATCTATTTGGCAAAATAGTAGCTGAAAGACTATTATTCTCCTTTCATTTGCCTATATACTTATTCCTTTATATGTATATAGGTATATCTCAAAAAGTACTTGTGTTGGTATAAACATATATATATATATATATAAAAGTAATTGAAGTGAAAGAGGTACTTGAACCATTTTCAAGAACGTGTTTATGCTTTGATTGTAAATTCATTGATTTTTACGTTTCTTTCTATTGATTTATCAAGTTTATATATGTACATATATTTACATACATATAAACCATGTCCTCTAGAATTAAACACATTCAAAAGTATGTACATTTATACATAGGCAAATAGAATAAGAACATTTTCATAGTACGCTTCAACCAAAAAAAGCAAAAAAAAAAACTTTAAATATTGGTTTGTAGGTACATAGCTAGGGAGAACGAAAAAACCACAAACATATAAATCAATCAATGACTTAAATTGTTTGCCTACGCACAAAATATAAATAACATTGTGTGTATGTATGTACTTATTTTGAGTGTAGAACAGCTTAAAAGGGATCCCCTTTCCTCTTATACACAACCTGGTCTTTGCATATGTGTAAACTTTAAGTACACTTCAAAATATTCATGGTTTTTTTCTCTTTATTCTTTCTTTCGTTTCCCTTAACTCTGTCATACCTACGTTTCATATTCCCATTGGAGTTTAAGTTATAAGTGTGTGGCTCTCTATTTATATTATAATATATATATATATATATTGAATGACAACACCTTTTTCATTACATTATCGACCTTCCATAAATAAATAAAGTAAAAGTTATAAAGTTTTGTTTTTTTTTCAAAAAAAAAAAAAAAGCTACCACCAATAATAACCTACATAATACATATACCCCATCATGTGCACAGCAAACATATACATAAAATGGTTACAAGAGAAAAACAAACAAGTAAAAAAAAAAAAGAGTGATTTACAGGGGAAAAAATGTGTTGTATAGAGTTTAGAAGATGAAGAAGCTCTGTGAGGGGAGGAGAGGTTGGGGGGGGGGGAGATTTTAATTTATTTATACATTTTTTTTTTGCTCTCTCCATGATGCCTAATAAATTAAATTAAATGTTTTCTTTTATAAACATATATGTATGTACATACATATATATAACTATCATTAATCTTGAAGTATATTTTTTAACTATCCAGAATGAGAGGAGAAGGAAAGAAAGAGAAAGTAGTATATAATATATATATATATATATATATATATATGTAATTTGTAAGTGAAGTGTTTAAGATGAAGAAAAAAAGAACATTAATTTTCATTCCTTATTTTTTTTTTTTTTTTTTTTAAATACATAAAAACAATTATGTGTAATAATTTATGAGGTGTATTTATAATGTAATCATGATTTCTACCTGATGGCAATGCTCTTTGCCTTCAAATAATTCCATCGTTGATTCATTTCCTCAAGTCTCTTCTTCAGGAGAGCCGCATCCTCTTGTCCATCTAAATTACTTATTAGTTTACGGCCATTGGAGCTAAGGGAAAGGAAGTTTTCTCTCTCTGTATCAATTTCATCTTGTAAGTCCTAGGGAAGAAAAATAGAAAGGAATCAATTAATTGTATATACAAAATATATGTATATTTGTTCAAGAACATGACATTTATTCATTATTCATAAAACTACATTTATGAACGAATCAAAGTGCATTTAAAAAAGAATTCTTATTACAAAGCCACAACCAGAGCCTTTTTTGATCCCATATATGTACATCGTTGCTATTTCTAACATGATAATTTCTACTCTGTACTTTGCGTCAACTATTGAATTATCTTCACTCTTTCCCCTTATAAGTCACAAAGTTATCTGCTCAACATCAAAAGCCCCTTTTTAACTATCTTATCAGCCATTGATCTCACTTATCATACCTCATATTAATGTTCTGAATAAACGTTATTTGACTAACATTGAATTTTACCTATTTTGTTAGGCTGTGATTATATTCCAGCTATTAAATTAAATATATATTTCAACAGTTAAGAAGAGTAACGTAGTTGAATGACTAGCTACCAAATGATTCTATGACGTGTATTTAAATATTTTAATATGTTGAGTAATGAACTTATTCCAGGAATTAATTACAAAATAGTTTATTGGATTGACATAATTGGATAACTACCAATTAATTATATGCCTTTTTTCCTTTTCTCTTTTTGAAGGAAAGAATGAGGGATGCAAAGAGAAGGAGCCTAAAAAAATCATTAGAAATACTTTTTTATATATTTTCGTTATTTCAGTAAGACACCAAAGGAATGCCTAGTAAAGAGGCGTATGTATGGGGCCACAGGTTTTGAACCTTTGCCTAAAACTATGGAGCAGCTTTGTATGAATAAGTTATAAATACACAACCACAAGGATGTAGCAAAATATTACAATTACAGTAAGGGATTATCATGAGAAAAGGACATAAAGATATTTCCGTTATTGGTTTCTTCTGTTTATAACAACATATATGTACCAATCTTACAAGTCTGTAAAGTATATTTATTGTCTAGCAAAAGTTAAGATGTAAAACTCTTTTTACTTCTTTCAGAATTCCCATTTCTGTTTGGGTAACAATTTCTATAAATAAAATCCAATAAATATTACACTTTTATTCGATTCATAAAATGACTAGAGCGGAAGTAATTCATCCTCATATCAGAACCCCTGTTTTAGGACATATTCATCAATAAAAATTCAATAGATTAACTACAGACGTTTGAGTAAAGTTCAAGTTCACGAAACGTCAAGTTTGAGTAAGGACCTTATAATGTGTATATAGTGTCTAATTTTACACAAAGTATAAAGATGAAGATAGGTACATAGTTAAATTATCTTATGAGACTCATTGTATCTGACAGATTCTATTTAATTGCCTCCGGCTTAGATGTACAAAGGGGGAATTCATTTCTAGATGTTTGAGAGCATCAGTACACATTAATGATCCTGCATTACCAATAATGTTTCTTTTTTGCGATATCATTTTCCAGTCGAGAGAGAAGACTCTCACTCACATGGAGCCGACGTCCATAGAATGGGTGGATATTTTAAAAACAGTTTTGAAATTATTTGGAAGATCCATATCAATTAATAAGATTAAGAAACTATTATAAACTTGAAATCAATTGAGTTTGAGTAATTTTATCAAAAAAGTTTCGAGTTTAATAAACTCAAGTTCTTTACGAGGTCAAGTAATACTCAAAATAGAAAACTTAATATTTCTGTAGAGTAAGAAAAATTAAAGTTTCCCTTTTGAATTTTCACAATGGGATGACACACTCAATATGAATTGAGTATTTTAATGTAAAGGATACATCGTAGAGGGATGAAGCTGTTGCTATTTCAAGAGCATAGAAGTGTGATTCATCATTAGTGTTTTTTGTTTTCTTTGATTGAAGCATGACAAAAGCAAAAATTGATCAGAGATAAACTTTACAAACGTACATAACATATATCCAACTACTATGTTCATTAGAGATAATTAGATCATCTCTCTTTTTTTTTGTTTTCTTTTTGTTAATTAGGTAACCATTGCTTAATAAGAAAGGGAAGAAGTACATGCACATGTAATGAAAAATAGGAATAAACTCAATTAGAGTTATTTATTATTAGAAACACACACAGAAAAAAAAATTGTTTGTAATAAACGTATGATAACAATATGTAAAAAAAGAAGTTTTGTTAGTTTTAAATACGTAATATATACATATATTTATATATATATATGTGCCTATTTACATAAAATAAGACTAAGAATACAGAAGAACTAACTCATATCCTATTCAATTTCCGAATCATCAGATATTCAAAAAAAAAAAAAAATGTTACTTTAGTATGAATTTATGTATTCATCGTCTTCTTCTTATCAAGAGATGTGATAATACAACTCATGCAAATATCTATAACATATTTACATATATATACATATATTTACATTGACAAATACCATACACTTATTTATGACACTCTATTTATTGTTGTAGGCAGAGGGTAATCATTGGCATGAGACTCTTTCAGTCCCTTGAATATTATTACCCAATCATACATAAACATAAATTTACATACATATGTACATAATGTAACTGATAATTCAGATGGAATGAAAAAAAATGTCAGCTCTTGAATTGTTTATTTCATTTTAGTTTTTGTATTATTCTTAT
This sequence comes from Lepeophtheirus nordmannii, assembly GCA_963680855.1. NCBI lineage: Eukaryota > Metazoa > Arthropoda > Copepoda > Siphonostomatoida > Caligidae > Lepeophtheirus > Lepeophtheirus nordmannii. The sequence goes on from OY804518.1 coordinate 14,653,651, forward strand.
TGTTATTGACTCTTTTTCAAGTGAGAGCAGTATACTACAATTAAATAAAAAATATGTTCAATGAATTTAAAGACTTTTTTGCCTCTTTTTAAAGAATGAAAGGTTGAGAGATGCAGTAAATACTGCCCAATAATTTCCATTGCATCTTTTAGGTATCTTTTGATTTTATTCTTCTCTTTTCCTTGTTAATATTCCTAACGTTGTTGATTGGTTAAATTGAATTAGATGTTGCTAAGCAGTAAAGAAACGTTAAATTAAAAAAGGTCAAAATGTTGAAAAGAATTGACTTACTACCACCTCATTATTGTCTTTTTTTGTTTTGGAGTAAAGATTGTAGGATACAAAGATCGTTGCCCTATGTGAGCGATGCAAAGACGAAAATTTTACTTTTTTCTCCAAAAATCTAAAAACCACCGCTTACATTATATAACAGCCACCTACAAATCTTTTTTTAATTATGACTACCTATTTAATGGGACATTATCATGAATAATTCTTATGAAACCCAATTATCAGATGCTAAGTAGGGATCTAATTAAATTATTTTTTTCAAAAAAAGTGCAGAGTCATAAGTTATGAATATTGATTCCATGTTCTACTCAATTTTGATTTAAAAAGAGTTCCAAATTGGATTATGAGAAACTTAATATATATATATATGTTTAAATATTGTTTACATTTATCTCAATACCCTTTAGTTTTTAGTCTTTACATACAAAAATAAATACGAAGAATATAATCTGGAGACAAATGAACTCGTTTTATTTAATGAGAGGAAGGATAAGGCCCTAATGACCTTTCTCTTCTTTAACTAAATAATGATAATAATAGTAGTAGTAAGAATTGACCCAGATTATGTTAAAGGATGATGGGGGTTAACTTAATGATTCCTTAATGGAAATTAGTAGTAATTTATGAGCATGTAATTTGATTGAGGGAATGCTCCCCCCCCCTCCTCCTCTCTACGTACATATATACATACCTATACATAGAAAAAGTTGAGTTGCTTTTTCATATACTATGCATATATGTATTCATTTTACATAATTTATAACACACTTGCTAATAAAGCCTCTCCTCTTAATTAATAGTTGCCAAAATGAAACAGCTCATTTTAAATAAACTGTATTACTATGCACCTTTTTTTTTTTCAAATCACCAGGGAATTTTTTTTTTGTGAAGGAAATGGAGGGATCAATGGGAATCATCAACTTTTGGTTTAGTGTTAAAGTTAGGATAAGGTCCAATAAAATCAAACAACTTTAGATGAAGCATATCTGGCTCGAACCCGTACCCATGTTCAATCTGAGTCTACTATACTTTAGGGGAAAGGTAGCCCAATGATTAAGTGCAATGATGCTAATAACTTCTTAGTATTTAATAAAAACTGTTTTAGACATGAGAAGACGGTCATGTTTACAGCAAGATATGACCTTCTCCTCCTGTCTCAAACAGTCCAGCACCTAGATTTGTAAAACAAATGAAACTGGACCTTTTGGAATATTGCATTATATTATATGTACACATATATATTTATAAAGCATACAAATTCTACATAAAATACATTTTGCTTTTCCCAATTGAGTTAGTGGAGGATAGTTTTGGGATCTCTTATTGCGAAATAAATCTTTATGGGACTCGATTTGCCTCTTATTTTTTTATTATTATTATTATTCAGTGTATCAGATACTCGTATTATTCTTTCTATCTTTTTTTTTTAACCTCTATTTCTTTAGAGTAGCATTTTTTTTTTCCTATTTTGCCTCTTGTTTTGTATTCTTTTACATTGTCTTCCCTTCATTCTATTTTTTTTTCTAAGGCTATTTTCAGAAGTAGAGGAGAAGAGAAAAAAGAAAAATGCGATGGAAATTTTTTTTATGAATAATTTATGAGGCATTTTGTAAGTTGTTGTTTTTTATATATAATTCTATATAGTAACTAAATCATACATATGTTTGTGCCTCCTTGTACGTAGGTACACAGGCTGTTGTTTTCTTTATATAGTAAATATAGAGAGGCTGAAAAAGAAGGAGTTGCAAGAATTGAGAGTCTTTCCTTCATCACCTCTTTTACACAACCAACAAAATATCTACATACATAAGTATATATTTATATAAACAGATATGTACATATACTCCTTCTACTTGAATCAGTGTGTGTGTGTGTGTGAGTAGATATCAAAGTTAATTAAAAAAAAGATTCAAAGATGATGAGAAAAGTAAATATTATACCCCCCCCCCCCTCTAATCACATGCTATGACTTCATATTTCTTTTGGAGAGCATATTCCATACATACAAACATAAACCCTTTGAAAGAGGATGCAGATGATGTTAATTGAATTTCAAAGTGACTCCACGCGTACATACATAGAAGCTAGCATTTGTACTTGAAAGCTTCAATGCTTGAATAAACGACTACATGAAAGCAGGCATTTGGTTCCTTCACAGCTTATTTATTACCTGTATATTTATTAATTTATGTAAAATTATAAATGCATAAATGTTGTTTCTAATTGTGCAGAATATTACAAAATATGTTACTTTTATAAATATTTAATGAATTTATAATTATATGTATATAATATGTTAATATTTGTAAGTAGAATAATATCCTAGGGTTCTTTCAAAATGTTGTACAAAAGAAAGAAGAAAAAAGAAAAAAGGTATTTATGCTTTTGATATGAAATATGTACAAAACAAACCTTTTTATGGAATGTACCTATGTAAATATTCCCTCCCCAAAAAAAAAAAAAAAAAAATACAAGTCTTATGTTGTATTTGTCAACTGTTAATTTCTTTTTCTTTGTCTGTTAGTGTACACATATTGTTTTAAACGTTAATTTCTTCGACTCAAATTATATACCCTTTAGTTATACACTACTGCTTATTGAATAGTTACAACCTTTTTTGGTCTTTTTTTTTTTTTTTTTTTGACGTAAAAGATTGAGAAATGATGTGAAAATGTGATGTAATATATTGTATATTGTGTACAAGTTAAAATTTGTACATTTCTGTACGTTTTATTTAGTTATAAAACATAATATTTTAGTGTAGAACTATACATTAAAATCCTATCATTTCATTTTGATATGTTAATATTGTGAATTGATTACTTGTTTATGAGTGAAGAAATTGAATTTTATGATGAGTCACAAAATAGTTATTAATTAGTAATTTTCATATCAAAAAGAAAAATTAGAAATTACACCTTTGATATTATAATTGCATTTATCGTTATCATATGCCCCTTACATTCTTCATTTCCAATGTATAATCTCATTTTTGACTGCAACTTGTAAAATATACTTATGTGTAAAAGTTTGAGTTTTTTCTAATTCATATAATATGCTTGCACAAATTGACATTTGTATATGTACGTCTCATGTAGTTTATTTCATCATTAGAGCACCAGTGATTTAAATAAACAATTATTAAGTAAAACCATCATTTCAATTTGATATATTCAAATATATTTCATTGATTAGATTCAAGGAGGAATGGACACGTCGATAACATCACTATTAACCATAGAATATTCGGCAATTAATAATTAACTTTATGTTAGAAAAGTCATCACCATTGAATTGTAATTGTATATCAATACTTTTACTTATAAAAAGCTTTTTCTAATTTCCTAAAGCAAATTGTACGCCTCACTGAGTCGTATCTTCATACCTATTTAGAAGAGCCTCAATATCTATCATACCTACCCATATTTTAATGATTCATTATCATATCTACCCATCTGGAGAAAAGTGACGTATATATAGCTATATAGATATCAGTAGTTGAAGAAGATTAGCATCAATAATTAATTTCATTTCAGTAAAATTAATTGTTATAAACGTATTAATAGATGGTGGTTTCCTTTCGTTCTGCTTCAGCTATCTTTTTTGCACATCGTGATGAAGAAAAAAAAATATTTATACATGTATGTTATGTATAATTTGCAAATACATACTTTAATCTTTGTTAAAGAACGATATATATATATATATATATATATATATATATATATATATATATATATTCAGGCTATCGAATAAGACTAATAAAAAACAATTTCGTGTCTATTCGAAAATACACACACACACACACAAAATAATAAAAATGTATTTTTTTTGTTGTTTTTGTTGATTGTTATATAAGAAATGTCTAGAGACAAAGTGGAAAATGATGTTTTTTTTCCTTGCTCTTGTTCTTTTTGAAAATGTTTTTGTTCAAATAAAAAGATTAAAAAAACAAAAACAAAGAACAACCAAAAACGATAAATAATAGCATATGATGAAACTTTCTTTGGCTTCCTTGATGAATAAAATCATCAAATAACTTACATATGATTATACATTCATTTAAATGTTAGCTTTTTTCCCTTTTTTTTTTTTGTTAGTTTCTATGAATGAGGTATGGATGAAAGAATAAAGAAGGGTAATTTCGTTTAATATGACCAAAACGATGTCGTCACATAAAGAACATATGTTATTTCTTGAATGAGAAAAAAAAAACACACACACACACAAAATTTTGGCCCCACAAATAGAGTTACAAATAAAAGGTGGGGGGGGGGGGGATATGGATGTGAAAGGAATTGGAGAGCAATTGAAGAGCTTTTTTTAAGGTGCCCACTATTCATATACATAAGCATATACAGGAACCGTTGAGTCTGGATTTTGCTGTACAATAGTCGATTTTTTCCGTCCATGACACCTTTAGTAATAAAATTAAGAATAAGATGTTAGTTCGTACATAGGTATGTGGATCAATTTCAGTCTATTTTTGAATAACTTGGTTTTGTGTACATCTCAGTATATGTCCCGAACTAGTATAAGCCTAGTTGTTAGCGCACTGGTGATCTTTGTAAATAGGAGGGATACAAAGAGTGCTAGACTCTTTGAATGTACTATTATTGCTGCCTCTCTCTCTCTATATATATATACTATAAATGTTGATATTTTGAGAAACATTTTCATTAGCCTTTTAGTGCCTTTTCACTAGGATTATGCCTAATATAGTATTATGTATACATATGTAAAACATCTCTTATTCCATCATTTGTTCTTTTAAAGAAGTGCCTTTTTCAAAAATAAAAAAAGCAACCCTCCAAATTGACAAGATTTTCTCTTTTTCTCTTTTTTTTTTTGCATAAGGAATACCCTATTTTATTTTTATTTTTTAAACATATGTACATAAAAAAGGGTTGAAGTGAGTTAGGTACAAATATATTTATATATATATATATATATGAAATATACCACACAAACAAAGATAATCCAATTGATCCTCCTCTTTCGAGTTAGAAAATCCCTATTTCCATATCGTACCGCTTTCTCAAGAAACCCTTCTTTTTTTTTTTTTTTTTACATACTCTCTCTCTCTTCCCCCTCCCTCCCCCCCCCCCCCCATCACAATACACTCTATAAAAGATTTATTACTGAAATTAATAGCAAAGCCACAAATAAAATGTATTTTAATTCATATTTATGGATGAGTTGGGCGCTAATTAGAACATCCATAACAACAACAAAAAGTTGAACACGTACATCATCTAGAACCACATCATCATCATATACAGTATTATTTAATTAATTAATTCATTATTAATTAAAACGACTCTATATAAATATACATAAATATGTAGAATACGAGTCACTTTGAGTTCTTAACCAAATTCATTTTTATGCATCTTTTTATAGAATTAAACTCATATCTTAGTTGAAAGGCTTTTTATTTTCTGTACACACACACTTTGAAATAAATATATATGTTTTTACATACATATATCTTAATTTGATTTCCTTTTTTGTCCATTTTTACTTCTTTGCTTTCCCGAATTTATAAGGACAAATATATCCCTTATCATTTTCTTTTTCAAATGAATGAATTTCCAACATTTATCCTTAGGATATATATTTATACGTATGTTATGTCTGTAAGTAATTCAATTCATTCCACATGGTCAAGGAATAATAAAAACAATGTAGCGCGGATTTGACAACATACCTATATAGCCTTTGCTGTCTATATTGTACTGTATTCTTGATATGATTATAACAGGACTTTATCTGTATTCTATCTCGAAACTTTTTCTTCTTCAAAAAGTAAAAGGAAAAAACAAGGAAGAAGTCTAAAACAAGTTAGCTAATTCTTGCAGGGCTATTCTTAAATAATATTCAGTAGGTACTGGTTCATGGCTAGACATCCATTTGTTAACCAAGAATTAAAACTATACAACAAATTATTAGGCAATTTCTTTCGCCGCCTATTTGTGGAGAGGTGAGAAAAGTCCCTTCAAAATCATGTTAGTATTATATATATTTTTTAAATTGTCATCATTAAAAATGAAAATTTTGTCGAAATGGGGTTGAGTTTGATGAAGAAAGGAAAGATATCAATTGGTAAAACACTTACTCTAACTTGATAATTGAATTTTGTTATGAAGGGATATTGATAGACGCTAAAATTTCTTGACATGATGTACACTAAAAATGGATCGCAGTATAATTGATTATTATTAAAAATGAAACTGCAAACAGTGCAGTTTCAGGTGAGACTATGGAACTACTATATTTCTTCACAAGGTATTATTACCTCAAAGCTTATAATTAACCATTACCAAGATAACAAACTTTTTCTACATACATCTCTAGATATCATTCATTGGCCCTGAGCTTACATTTTTACTCATACCAAAAAACAAAGAGCGTCAAATGAAACTAATGCAAAACTGTTTCACTGTTATTTTTCATTATCCAAAATTCAAGCCTATTCAAAATTTAACAAGAGCTAATGGGAGTTCAACCCATCAAGGTACCGAACACTAATAAAGAATACAAAATCAAAAATACATTGTGCATTGTATGTTACTGGGATAGCGCTGTAACAAATTATTAAATCATAAACAAACAAACAAAATCCAAACTTTTTAAATGAATAATCGGTGTTTTTTTTTTCGTTCCTTATGATTTTAGAACAATACTACCACAAATATTTATTTTTTCTTCAGAAAAAAATACAAAGTCTTTTGTCATTTAAATTGACCGCTTCAACATATGTATACAAAATGATAATTTTAAATCAACCAAAAGGCTCAGAAAATAAATAAAAGAGAAGGAAGAAGATAAAACAACAACCGTAAAAAATGATGACCATATATTTAATCTCGTTATAAAAACTTTATCATTTTATTGTCAACGGAAGTCGACTTCGTACAATGATGTACACTCTAAATACGTATGTATAGGCAAATAAATAGTGTGTAGCATCTAGGTAGGTGTATGTTTAAATAAATGCATGTATGCACATCATATATTGTAGATATATTTATTGTTGTGTATTTGAATAGAGAGAATGACTTTTCAATTATAATTATTGTCTTACCTTGGATATTTTTTCTTGAGTGTTCATCACATTGAATAAGAAGACGAGTCTCTCTAAGTGTGTTTGGTCTGATTCTGATTTAAAATCACTTGAACAATTAAAGGAGTTACTCGAAGGGATTTTAAGAACTTGGGGTCGAGAGGGAGCGTTGGTAGAGCCTCCAGAGGGAAGACTATTTGAACTACAGGGAGAGAGGGTACTTGGAGAGGAACTACTGCTTCCAAGTACAATCTGAGGCTTTGTTGGACTAGGTTGAGAGTTATTATTAGTGTGATTCTGTGTAATGTTTTTATTATTTCCAGATGGAGATAAGGATCTCGGAGAAACAGAGTCCTCCAGTGATGAGGGAGATGAATACTGTTGCTGTCCAAGGAATCCTGAGGTAGGAAAGGACTGCATGGGATAGAGAGGTTTCTGTTGAGTGTTTGATTCTGAACTTTGAATTAGATTTGGAGGTAGCATAAACTCATAGCCTTGTGCAGGAGTGTTTGGATGTTGAGTTCCACCATTCGAGGGTCTTGGAGGAGGTGGACCACGAAATAGGCTGTTACTACATACTGAGTTTGAATTGTTACCATTGCTACTTCCATTTGATTTGAAGATATCAATTTGAGCTTGGATTTCCTGCACTTTAAGTTTCAGAGTTCCAAAATGAGACTTAGGTAAGGATTGACTCCGACAAGCATCCTCAGAACTTGACTCTTCTTCTACGTCCATGGGCATTGCTCCCGAGTTAGTAGCTAATAGACTATCAAGCGATCGTTGTTGCTCACTCTCAAGCTGGGAATTTTGGGTTGCATTTCTCAACATAGATGAAGACTCTTTTTCATCTTCCTCTGTGAGACAATCTAGGGAGTTGTATGAGCTATTATTTCCCGAACGATCATTGAGGGACTCGGTAGACTCCATCACCTTCCCATCATTTTCTTTCATCTTCTCTCGCACAATCCTAAAGTACTCATAGTTTCTACCTGAGGTTTTCATATCTGTTTTATCAGGAATTATGATTTCGGCACTCATGGGTCGCCTGGCTTGTCTATCCAGGGTAGCATAGCTATTGTTGTTGTTATTATTATTGTTATTTCTAAAAGTAGTAAAGGTTGCAAAGTTAGCAATTTCATCACCAATGTCTGACATAGTGACTGAGCGTGGGGGACGTTTTCTTAGGACTTCACGACTTAGACTCGCTGTCCTTTTGGATGAACCAATGGATGGTCGACGATCGATATATGACCAATCAGTGGAAGTGAGAGAGGTGTTTTCATTGTGGAAACGGTCATTTCCACCGCCAACACTAGTAGAAGAACTACTTTTAGGAAGAACCTCAGTTACAGTTCTTGAGCGAGGTAACAAGGCCCTTCGAAGGGATGCAAATCCCTGATGTCTTTTGGAAAGAGATGCCTCTTCATGTGCTTCAACTTGCATAAAAGATGGCAAGGATGTGGAGGGAGGAATGGACTTGTTACCACTGCCTACGCTACTTGAGTTAGTATTATTTCTCTTACTACGAGAATCACGAAAGAGATTCATACTGAATTCGATGGGAGAGAAAGTTGAATATGAAATGAAGTTTTCAAGTCCCAAAAGTTTCTTTTATCACATATTTTAATATTTTTAAAGAGTGGGGGTTTTATCGTTTACGTCATTCCCTGTCCGTTTTGGATCGATTTTTTCCGCTTAAATGGAGTTGCAAAATAGCATTTCATATTTTTTTTTTATTAACTTTTGTTCCACTTCTGTCACGAAAACTTGTATTTGTATGTATGTAAATGTATTTTGTCACACTACATATATATGTATTATATAAAGTAATGAGGAGGAGCTAAATTAAATTATAAGAAATGAAGGTTTTGAAATTAAGCATCAAACAGAATTTCAGTTATTTAATAAAATATTTATGGTGCATTTTTTTTTTTTTGAGGAAGAAAGACGAAAAAAATTATAATATACGGAGGCTATATTTGAATATGTTAATGAAAGAAAATCTTCATTGTTCTTCGTTAGTTATAATCCTACTTTTTTCTTAGTATAACTATTGAATATAATAACAATATTAATAAACAAAAAACTTTTACTTATTATTTTTAATAATAAAACATGTATAAAAATAAAAAAAAATAAACTCTAATCCCGTTTGATACTCCTTTGCAAAAAAAACCTCCTTAGAAAGAAGACACCACAAAAAGGCCACAAACTATCTAGAAGAACGAGAGTCTCTTAACAAAGTAGATATAAAAAAGGCAAGTTATTCACGAATGATATTCACATGACTTCATGATCTTCCTCTTCTTCTTTCACTCACACACACACACAGATTCAAGAAGAAGAAGAAGGAAGGAAGGAAGGTTAACTTCACGGGTAATCGGATGGGTGCGAGGGAAAAAACTAAAGAGCATTGAAGAAGTTAAATACAAAATAAGGACAGAATCCACGCTGGTGAGAAGAGAAGAGAGAAAAAAAATTCTCTTACTTTCTCGTACTGTGTCTGTAAAGGGAAGGAAGGAAAAAGAAGAAATAGCTAAAGGGCCTCGGGTAGTAGAAGAAGGTAAAATAAAGTATATATATATATAGATATATATATATACATATAAATGGATGTATGCAGACTCTACACCACATACTATGTATTCTTGAAAAGAAACATTTTTAACAATTTAAATGCAAATATATTTCATTATTTTCCTCTAAATATATTTTTCACGATATATTTCTACCTATGTATGTATGTCCCTACCTATTTATTTATTAATGTAAAGACATTTTTATAATATGTAATGTCTATATAGGCATAAATAAATTGTAAAACACATAGCAAAAAATAATTACCCCTCCTCCCTTCCCTCAAAGACAAATAGCAAACTTCATTGACAGAGGGAACTTTCCCGAGTGTGGTTTTACATTTTACAAAGGGACTGGCTTTATAGAACCTTTATAGAGCTTGATGTTCTAAAAAAGTCTACAAATCATTTAAAGTCCGGGTTTTGCTTACAAAACCAAGACGAAAGCAAAAATAAATAAATAAAACACGAGCCTTTTTTCTTCTTGGTATATAAAGTTTTGATCTCGGATGAGGTAGTATGTACTACAACACTGGGTCTTACACAAATTATAATTTGGTCAGTTTTGACTTGTTAAGAAGTACGTCAAAAGAGATTGAAATGTAAAGAATAAAAAATTCACTATTGGATCTTGTTCCATTCAATTAGAAATGGAGTTGAAAAAACAAACAAAAAAAACAACAACTCGTGTCTTACTGCCTACTACCAAAAAAATAAAAATAATAACTCATTGTTAGAAAATTCCCTCAGTTATAAATCAATTCTAAGAAAACAAAAAACAAAACAAAATGATGTATGAAATATTTTTTTTTGTTTTTGACTTAGCCCCGAGCTGGGCCACTGAAAAGTTGTTGCCCAGACTCAAATTGAAATACACATATACTATTTTATATTTTCTCATTAGCTAACGATAAACTATTAACTACCTATAGACAGTGGCATGGGAACATTATCAAGGGATAGAAATGCTACGGGGTCTCTTAAGTATTACCAACTATCAATAATTTAATAACTAAATTGGCATTTTTGTTTCTAAGAATTCTTCCCCTGAATTTTCATTTCACAGCTCTATGCATACATACACCGGATGGAAACTTAAAATTTATTAAGTATTTGTAGTCTTCTCCGAGGATATGTAATTGTTACAATAATATATTATTAAGTTAATATTAAATCAACAGCAATATATTCAGTCTTTTTTTTTATTAATTATGCTACCTTGAGCAGTTAAAATGGCTATAACCTTATTGCAAAAGGAAATACAGGTCTTGAAGGATATACTCCGAATCCATTTCATTCCAGTCTTGGTCAACAATAGATTTTTTTGCCTCTCATTACGCACCCTACATGTCTTCTTATTAATATGCAACCAGAAGGATTAGTCTAGAGGAATGCCATTTGAGCTATAGAATGGTTTTATTGACTTCTCCCAGATATGGATGTTTTCAGCTCATAACTATTTGATGGTATGGATACGAGTGGGTACTCCATTCTGCTGGAAGGTCACTTTGCCTTCAGAGAAATTGTTTCCCACCCCAGGAAGCAATGAGTCCCTAAATCTCTTCAATGTAGACAGGAACATTAAGTTTGTAACCAGATGAGGGGTGTCAAGTTTGATTCCATCAGGTCCAGAGCCATAGCTTATGAATGTCTTTCTTTTTTCTTTTATGTGTTAATGATCCTATCAGCCTCCCTAAAGTAGATATAGCTGTAATTAGGGTAGTCTTTCTGGATATTCCAATTAGCCTTTCAAATCTCTGTTGGAGTATTAAAAAGTATCAAGAATAAAAGTTGTGACCTTAAGTCTCTCTCTGGAGCAATTTCTTGCTCAATGTGATTTCTATTAATGTTTGAATACAGATGAAATTTGATAGATACTATTTAACTTTAGAAATATAAAAATCTGTTGTTACAATCTCAAAATTTTGAAATATAAAATAAGTGTGTCAATTTTAAGTTTCTGCTTACTACATTTTCAGGTGAATAGACAAAGAGGAACCAAAAATGATAGTGTCAAAAATCGCTCTTCTTCAAGGTTGGGAGTTATTTGGCTGAATTTTTGGAACTTTTTGACGTCAAATATGTCATAACATAAACTAAGATCGTAGAAAACAAAATATTCAAAATAATTTTAAGCAAATCCTTATTCTCTTTTACCCCCAAATGCTGGATCTTTCAATCTGATCAAAATGCCTCTGACAAACATATAAAAACAACAAGGATCTCGTACCGTGAATTAAGTCAAAATAGAACAACATTTTGGATACATTGTATTGTATTGTATAGTACAATTAGAAATCATTTAAACTCATAAAAATGCACAAACAAGAAAAACCGATGATTTGTGCAGAAACAAACACACTTTTCATAGAATCTTTAGATAATTTTTATATTTTACAACGATCAGATAATAATTTATTTTGAGATGAATTGAATACAAATAAAACTCAACTAAATACATACAAGCTAATCAATGATGTGTATTGCTACAAAATAGATTTGAAATTGAAAAGTTCTATTTCACTTGGCCACATATCTACTACGTACATTTAAGATACTTCAATAAGGAGGCCATTTTGACATGTATGTAGAACGAAGGACCAGTATAAAAATATTATTACGTTACAAAGGTAAAGACAAGACCCTTTTTACAAACGAAATCTTAGAATTTTTAACTACATATAATGTTTGTATTAAATTCAATGAATTAGGCAAAAATTGCATTTAGATTTAATACAAAGAGCAACACATCATTAAATATTCGTGTTAGTTGTATCAACACGAACATAAAAAAATGTAACAATAAATACAAATCAATATGTATTTACACGTATATTTAGATCATATTGTAACCCTTTGAATCATTTTAACTTAGTTAATTATTCCTCCAAAAAAAGTTCTGAGTCTACTTGTCTAAATTTTTTGTAGAACTCAATTTTTTTACTATCATATGTTACAAATGTCCCCATAGCAGGGGACGATTGCAACATATGATATACATATATTCGAATGCAATTTGGTACTAAAATAAAGACTAAAATAAATAACAAATAGATGCCAAGTATATTATATTTGTTAATTTTTGGTGCATCTAACCTAAATCTTCTCCCAGGAATTGATCAAAAGCAAAAACTTGAGTAACTATTCCTCTTCTCTTCTACCTTTAATCAATGACCCAATTAAAAAGAATCTACTCTATACTTATTATTCGTTTGCATAGTTTTTTAAACATAAATATGAGTGCATATTCTACAAAGATACACTTACTTGCTTTCTTAGAGGAGGAGTATATTTATAATAAGCATTAATTCACCACACAGGTATAATAGCGCAATAATAATAATATACACAAGGCGTTGTACTAACATATAGTAAGTGTAAATATTCAAGATAGTCTCTGTAATAATGTGTTTAGAGAATGGATAAAAATAAACAGTTATACAGTTTTTGTAAAAAACAACATTAATTAAAATCGTTAGTAGACTTCATTATTAATAATAATTCAATTCATTCATCCAATTAAAGTCAAACTCATAAATATATGTATGAATGTTTATTTGTAGTATCCACAAAATTTTATAACTACTCTGTGTGTATAAATTGTTTGTATATATGTGTTTTGTTTCAAGTTTATTCTAGCTATTTGATATATCATTGAAATATACATAAAATTCAACAAAAAAAAGTTGTTTTTTGTACAAATATATATATATATATATATTATTAAAAAGTTAAATGTTCATTTAACAAGAGTAAAAAAAACAAAAAGTTTTTTTAATATATAAATATTTTTTTTTTTTTACAAAAAAAGAAAGAAAATATTGGTATTTTTCATGCCAGTTATGATGAACGCACTTATTATCTATTAACAAAAGAAAAAAAATGTCTACATACATTTGTATAATGAAATAACTTTCCTTTAGCTTACCTACCTACTTTCATAGATACGTACTTATCCATTTCTAGATATATATATATATATATATATATATATACATATAACTCTAATGAAAGATAGAGAAAGAAAGAAACTTTTCCCCTCATTTTTGACTAAATTATCGGTAGTTTAATTCATTATTGGCTTTCTATTTTCTACACAATTTACATAGGTACATACATTTCTACATGCATACATTAGGGTTTCAATAAATTGAACAAAGTATTGGGTTACATCACCCATATGTATATGTATGTATGTATAAATGTATTCATATGGCTCAACTACTATTGTGTTTGTGGTAGGTCTAGTAGGAGTGTTAATATTTATTGAAGAAATATAATACGGGTATAGCTTTTAATCGTTATATTGCTCACACCATTTTTTTTTTATTTTACGAGTTGATATGTACATTTATGTATAAGTGGTAATTCTTTCACATTGGTTTTATTGTAGATCCTTTGGGTTTGGTTGTATGAGGGGATGAATCAAAGGAAGTCTCATGACAACAGCATTTAGAACATATTAAACCAACTTAGTTCCAATTTTTGTACATCATGATTTTTTTCATGAAAACATATTTTTAAATTATCAGAAATTATACCATGCGTATTTAAATACACATTCACTCTCTTACAAAAATATAACCATCATGTTAAAGAAAAAAGAACGAGAGTATAGATAATTTCTCGTTGCCTGTTGAATGTCCATATACAACTTTGGATTTTTACTATAACTTTTGGTTGTTGTTAGGCAATTGGAAATGTAATTTGAAACTAATATAACATCCTTATTATCCTTCCATTTTTGTACAATAATATTATTATAAATGCCATGATCCGCTGTTCCAAGAGGTTTTCCTGTCATTTTTTTTCTCGGTATAAAGAGGACAAATCTTGAGCCAGCTTTTCTTTTTTCTTTTCTATTAAATACATATTCATTTTAGACAATTTTTGGAATAGCGGAATGCTACTAAAGTAATTATCAAAGAAAAGTTTTTCCAGATTTAGATTCTACACTGCTCATGCTAGTTAAATTCCTCACTACATTTCCATATCCATACATTCATGTGTATAACTATTTTTTTTCTGGCTTGTGTAAAATTTGATTACATGAGGATATTCCTTTGAACAGTAGGCCCAAATTTTAAAACCAAAACAGATTGGTTTTTCAGTAGAGCCGAAGGTATATCATAATACACACTCAAATTCAAATAGCTACTACTTTATACCTATGATCTTTTATCTACACCAAAAGAAAATTGAAAATGATAAAAATCATTCTCAATTTTAAATAAGATATTTTATAAAATAAACTACAGAAAAAACAATAAAACCTACGACGTTTTTAAAGCTTATTTTTAGAGACGATATTAAGGCAACAAATCAAACATCCACACGACGTAATTCAGACAAAATCATTAAAAGGAATAGAATGAAAAATATACAAAGAATGATTAAGCATATCTAAAGGTTTTTACAAGAATGTACTTTCAGAGATATTTCAAATATCAAAAATGTGTATTTAATTACGTTTTGAGTACTAATGGGTGCACTAAATTATGATCAAAATGCAATTTTCAATTAAGGTGCATAAAAATGCTCGTAATCATTTTTTTTTTTTGATTTATTGTCGCAACTGAGTGAAAAAACAGGGGTTTTTTTCAGGTTATGAGAAAGCTTCTTTTTTTTCCAAATAGTTATATTATTGATAAATATTCACATTTTTACATACCAGACATTTTTTATTTTTGAAAGCATTCTCTTCAAAACATTAATATCTCATACATATTCCAAATTGGAAAAATAAACTTTATCGGCCAAAAAAGTTTTCATTTCTTTTTCATTTTATCTTTAATGCAATTTCATAATGTATAAATATCAAACAAATAAAAAGCAAACTTTATTTGACACAAAATTTATAGTTTATGAGTTATGACTGTGAGACATAATTGTTTATAAAAAACTATTATCATGAATTCAATTGGATGTTTATTTCTCTTCTTCATGGAAATAAGTAAAGCAAAAAGAAAAGGAACATAAGCCTTTTATATTTTTTTTTGGTTGTTATTGTTTTCAAAATTGTTTGCTCATTAGCTTATGCCATTTGATGGTTTGACGTTCTGGACGGTGAAATTTTGTTTCTTACTCTTCAAAGGTTTTTTACTTATGAACTTTACTACATTAAATTGATCAATTCTAATCAAGTCCTTTGAAAAAGCTTGAATAAAATTGAACATGAGCCTAAAATGTTTCATTTTAATTAGCAGAGACTATTTCTAAGAATTAAAAAAAAATTATATAGCAATATGAAAAAGTATCTTATTTTTGTGACACCAAGTGATGGTTTACATGACAGCAAAATGATATTTATAAAAAAGTGGACCTCATAGATTATACTGTATCTTTTATTCTCAACCAGATTAATTGAGAATAAATAACAAAAAAAAAATAGAATAATAATAATGAAGGAAGATAGACACGAGTCAATATTTTGATAAGCTCATCTCAAAACATAAAAAATAATAATTTAATTTTGTACCATGTAATTACCATTTTAATATTATTTTTTATAAAATTATCTTTGAATAAGGATTGAGATGTTTTCTTCATATTTGCATAGTTTTAAATTGTAGAAGTTATAAGATAACCTTTTTGATTCCTTATCTAACTATTGTAGTACTTCATGCGCTAATCATATAATTCTGGTTTCCAAGCATAGAGTATTTTTGCCCTTTTTTCGTATTGGTAGGAACCAATTTTTGAGTATGTATAACTAACAAATTGGTGCAGCAGATTATTTTGAGTATAGCAGGGAGTATAGTTTTATTTTATTCTAAATTTAATGATAATTTCAGAAATATGTTAAATAAATATTTCATTTGAGAAGATCTGATTCGGAGAAAAATCCAATGGTAAAGTCAAAAAATCTTATTTTTACGATGTTTCATCTCAGCAAAAATCTGAATTCATTTTAAAGATTTCCATTTTCAAAAGAATATTTGATTCATGTGGTCAGTAGTGACCTTTATATATCAATGAATCAATATTTATATGCATAATATTAAATGATAGTAATGTTTTAATATTTATGAAGACCTACATTTGCCAACCATAGTAGTGAGTAATGGTTCTCAACTGATCCTGCATTGATATCTACATTTGATAGTGTTTATTTTCCCTCAACTTATTGTTATTGCCCGTAAAGCTAAGCAAAATAATGTTAGTGGGTAGTTTAATGAATTTTTTTTTTTTATGTTTAAAAGACACTTTTCATTTAACATCATTAGAACATCTCTGTGACCCACCAATTAAGAAACATTGTTCTAGAGGGTTTTTTTCTACTGAATTTTAGTGGGTATAAAGGAAAAGTCAAAACAAATTAATACCATCTATCAAATAGTCACCGTGTAAATGATAAAAAACAATTAAAAAATAGTCCTTTGAATATTCCCTTCACTCATTCTATCATCCATATATGTTTAAGTTTATCAAAAAAAAAAAAGTATTATATCTTTCTTCTAAAGTTGATAAATGAAACATCCTTGATTTAATATTATTTATACCATAATTAAAAACATAAAGTTAACTGTCCATCTATAAAAATATTGGCAAATGTAGTGTCAAATTTCAAAAGATGTTTGAAAATGAGAGAAGCACAGCAAAAAACACATGGTTATCAACACCAAATTAAATTAGAATATTAAACAACTTTTAGAAAAATGACTTTTCCTTCAGATAAAGAAAAATAACTCAGAAGAGTATATATATATATGTATATATATATATATATATATATATATATATATATATATATATACTCATTGCGCTTCAAATGCAAATGACAGACGTTGTCAGTTAATTATTATCGATATTTTATCTTCTAAAAAAACAAAATATAATTTCTTAAATAAAAAACAAATTCTAGAGTGTAATTTTTCAAAACCTTGGTAAATGATCGTTTTTGCCTCAGAAATGAGGAGGAATTTTTTGTTAGTGGATACGCATTGGTAGAAGTACGATTTATTTTGATTGTTTTTACTTCACCCCCCCCCCCAAAAAAAAAAAAAAAAAAAAAAAAAAAACCCAAAAAAACAAACAAAAAAAAACTTAATTCATTGCACTTGGAGTTTCGTACTTATAATGGATTATCATCTGTTTGAGGTATGTGGCATTCAAATTCAAATAAACGACTAAATATATTACAGAAACAGACGTGACGTAATACAGTGTGTATCCCTTCAAAATACTCTTTTTTGTCAGTTGTAGTCAATGGCTCAGCCTTCACTCAAGAGATCATGTCTTTATTTTTCTGCCTATAGTTGAATCCTATGAAGATATGCACATGTGAAAGGATAATCATCCTTTCAAACAAAAATTTCTTTCATTACTCAACCAACAACATAACTATGTACATACATTGTGTGTACTTTGTACCAAATTGTTCTCAATTAACTATCATCGTTGTTAAGGATGGAAAACGGTATTTATTAAAAAATGATGAAAATACAAAAAAAAAAAAAAAACCTCACATAACAACATAAAAAAATACATCTAAAGAAATAATAAATAGACGTACATATTTACGTATTTATTAGTTGAACTTCTATCTGAACATGACATGCTTTCTTATCAATGTACATACATTCATATTTTTCAAAAGAAGGGAAATAGAAAATAACTCTGACCTTTAATAAATCTAATCTATTAAGGGTTTATAGTATCTATGAAGGAAGTCTGTTGATATAATGAAACTCCAGTGGAAATATCTATCTACTTATATCTAAATATTACTCACTACTTAAGGACTCTTTAGTTTCTTGAAACCATCATTGGAATCATTTCTCTATGTATTTAAGTAAAATATATCTTTTAATATAAACGTGTTGAACGTATGAATTACCATATAAATATGTACATTTATGGTTTTTACATTATGAGTTGTATGTAAGAAATGTATAATGTTTATAGGGTAAAAATATTTTTTATAATGGAGAAATTGATTTTTTTTTTTTTTTGTAGAAAAATAAAATTAAAATATTATCGTTATCGGGGCTTACTGACACCCAGCGAAACGTTGATAATGCCCACAATGGGACACATAGGCTAGAAGTTATCTAGTTTGTTTGTCAATTATGTCATTCCCTCAAACTGTTGGATAAAGTGTAGGATATAAAAGAATTAAAAAATTTTCATAATTTCATATGCTTATTATATGTATATACAATATAATGAAGATGAATAATTAATTATTATCATCTATGATCAAAATGAATCTTTACTTAGCCATTCACATTGAGGAGTCTTCCACTAACAATGAATGATCAATTATTTCATTACTATTCGTTTTTAGATCACAATGTGATCTTTAATGTATCTCTTGTCATTTCACAAAGAAAAAAAAGAAAGACAAAAGTCTAGAAATCATTAGATAGTACGCCACTTTCTCCATACTGGGGACCACTTGTTCAAGGCTTAACCAGAGCATTATTTGAGTTTAATTAACCAACGTACAGAACTTGAGTAAGTGTACATTTTTTGTGTACTACATAATAATAGGACAACACTGAGTGATTCCTTTCAAATAACTTCCACTCATGATGTCATAATTCCGTATTGGTAAATGAGACGGAGGATCATTTCAAACAAACACTATCAATCGAACAGTTTGTACTTGTATGGACAAAGTCTCTTAAGGGATCAGAAAATCCTAGTAATAAATGTGTACTTAAAATGCATTCCATGTTGGTATAATAGTCATGATGTGTATTGATTGAGTATTTATAAATATGCAACAAATACCATTATGCAAATAAGTTATTTGTATATTAAATATATGTATAGTAAAAGATAGGCTGCGAGGGGAAAGGAAGAAAACTTATGTAATTATACAAATTATGTCTGCATATTTATTTCATACCTTCCTTTTTGTGATACAAAAAAAAATGTGTATAATTTTGTGTGTAAGGGTTTTTTTATATTATTGTTCTTGTGTCTAGCTTTTGTCACGTATATTTTTTATACAAAAATTATAGAATGAAATACTAATTAAGTATTCAAGAAATATATATGTATATATATACTTATTTAAATATTACCATGTAAGAGAAGAGACTATACATATATGTATAGATAGAAGTTCTGCTGTGTACTATGGTTGCATGTCGTTTCGTTTTTTGTATTATTTATTTTATTTTTTGCCTTATTTGTTTTAAATTATTCTCTTTACATTTTTATGTATATGTGTACATAATATATATGTATATATGTATTTATATTTTTCTATATAAGCTGTATGTATGTATTGTACAAAGGCAGAATGGTCCTTTCTGTTTTTATTTTTCGGGCCCTCTTTATCTCAATTTAAATTATATTCTCAAGAGCTATAAGATTTTATTTATTTATTTGTGCACACGAATCGACACTAACAAAGGATGGTGAAGACATACATATGTTAGGGAGAAAATAAACATTCATGGCATAACGACTTTCCCTTACAGAAGTAGCAAAATTCAAATGCTTGTACTTTGTTGGTATGTAAACAAAGGCTTTATTCGACGTGGATATTTAAATATTTATGAAAATCCTTCTTATTCAATAATGATAAGGATAAATTGATTTACCACTCTACATATATCAATAAAATAACTACAACAACAGATTCTAAAAATAACATATTTTTGAAAAAAACAAATTTTTTCGTGAAAGCAATGTGAAAATTATCAATAATCAATAATCTATTTGCATTTTTTTTAACCCTCCTTCAAATTATTATAATATAATCAATATTTTTTTAATTATAATAAATATTTGTTTTACAAAAGTTTAATTAACGTACGCAAACAACAAAGACTCCATTGTAAATATACGTAAACACATATATTGGTAAAAGGTTCAAAGAAATTATTATGCTTTTTATTTACATTCACAACCTTGTTCGGTAATATGTGAGTTAAAACTCCTCCTGTTACTCAATAATAGTTATTCCAGAAGTCGTATGCAAATATTTAAGTGATTTTCATAAGAACAAATCTCTCAATACCTTTCCAACAATAGCTTTTATTAAAAAATCTTTAGATATTTTTGTACATGGCTATTGAAAAACTGAACATAGTGTACAATTTATTTCAAAAAGGGTCCCTGACAAAGCATTAACTCCCTAGTTTAAAATGGATGGGCTGTAAATAAAGTTCTCTCTCACTAAGAAATACAAACTAGTTATGGAAAAAACATTTATCAATTAGCTATTTGAAATAATAATAGCTTTAATATTTTATTATGTCTTTAAATTTGTTTGACATAGATATGTATAGGTTTTCTAAGTTCTCCAGCTAAACCCTTCTATAATCACGTTTAGCTCTGCTCCATTTTAGATCAAATTTTTTGATCAAATACTGAATTGTTCAACTTTTGGGTTTTACGAGTATAAATAAGATACTGTTTGCAAATATATAGTCCTAAAAAAACCTTTTTATTAATCTGGGTACAAATATACATATATTTGCAGTTATTATTTGTGAAGTCAATAATACATAACTGTCATTCACTTATACAAATACTAAATGTAGTGAATCTGACACTACAAAATTCAATGCCTAGTATTGGAGATGTGGAGCAATTAAATATCTGTAGCAAAAATGTGGGGATAACTTTGATAGGTTTGAGTGTTCGTGATGCTGTTAATAAGATTGTAGGAAGCCAAAGAAAAAGTAACACGTTGCAATAGGAGATAGAGTTCTTGAGAATCTCTCTTTGAACACAAGAGAAGTGAACGTTTGTCTGATTTATAAAGAGAAACCAACTAGAAATTTTGCTCAAAAACTTGTTGATGGAAGACAACCCGTACGTCAGGAATTATTTTGTGGTCAATGTAATTCAACTGTATAGAACATTTATGTTCTGAACAGTTTCTACAATACACTTTTCATGATTAATTTTTTTTACCCAATTACCCAGGGATAATATAAGGTCAAAATTTCTGCCTAAAAATATGAAATAAAATCAATATTTCTACTGAACTGGATCCTTTAGAAACAAATACTCTTTTGATATTAAGATCTCAATTAATTACATATATTTTAATATCAAAAGAGTTTTTGAGTCTAAGGGTCCATTTCAGTAGCAATATTGCTTTGATTTCATTTTTTAAGGCAAAAATTACTGGTAACTAAATGCAGAAATTCTTAAAATTATTTGATAATTATAATAAAAAAGGAAAAAAAAAGATTAATGAATAAAAATTTCGATAATCTTTAATTTTATAAATATAATATATTTTTTCTCCTTCAAATTTAGTTTTTTTGAAACTTCTTGTTGTATTCCCATCATTTCGCCAAAATTTGTCTTAAACAAAATCTTGAGTATGAAAAAAAAGATCCAAATCCTGCAACTGTTAGACTTTGTAATACTTCAAATATATATATATATATATATATATATATATATATATATATATATATATATATATATATATATATATATATATATATATATGTATTATAAAGTACATCTATTTATATTTGGATCTGTATTTAATACATCAATGCCTGTTTACATATATACATACATCTAACAGCTTCTTTTTTAAAGATGTACGCTGTTAATTTTATTTTCTCTATAATAATGCTGGATGATATATGTAAGTAACAATGGAATATATTCTATGTATATATTAGTGAAGAAATGTAGTCGTAAAGAATAAAGGAGAACGTTCTTTTATTCAAAAAGAAAAATAGTAAAAAAAAAAATAGATACTCAATATATTGATTAGTACATATAGAAAAGATATTATTAAGATCTTTTATGCAAATTTTTCTTATAAAAATTCAAAATATTAAATATAAAATAATGAAATGATCTTCCGTTTATATATGTATATATATATAAACCCTACACGCTATGTATTATTTTTAAATATTCAATGAAAACAAGAACAAAAAATAAAATACCTTTAATCTCTTAATATTTAATAATTTCTATTATATTCCAATATGGTTTGTACCTGGATACCTAAATGAAAAAAACGTTTCGAAATTTATTCTTCATCAACATCTTCTGATACATAATTATCCCTCAATACATGAAGTATATTACAGTAAACTTTATCTTCATACTGAATACTGATAGCTATATGAAAAAAAAAAAAAAAAAACTTTTTTTTTCTTCGTCTTAAACTTTTATCCAATTTGTATTATTCTACATAACTTAGTTCAATTTTTGATGTATATAAATATATTTATAATATGTACATATATTGAATTGACCCATGATATTTTTTTTTTAAAGGAATTTAATCATTTTTAGCAATTTAACCCAATTGACCTTCCATCCAACTAAAGCATTTTTTATATGAAAGGAACAATTGAAAGGAGTTGTTGAATATTTACTATAGATGGCTCTACTCATCAGAGCTTTCTGTTTTCTCTTCTCTTACACACAACACCCTCTATATGATTTTAATTGTACTTACTGCAAACTTTTTTCGTATTCCTGACGAATATTGGGATGAGTCCTTGATGGAAGGAGTGTCCTCTTTGGCCAACTCGGATTCAATATGATTCAATTTGGGCTCAATACGAGAACTCCATGAGATAAGGGCGTTCATTTTATTCCTAAATTTATTGCTTGAGTTGAGTGTGAATTGCAGATTTTTATTTCGTTCCAAGGAGTGTGTTTTCAGGTTATCATATCTTAGTGGATATTGTAAAATTAAGTATAGAAATGCTTATTTGTAATTATTCCATTCTTACCTATGATTTATATTCTCTGCTATTTTCTTTATTTTTGTTGAGTCATCTTGCTGATAGGATGAGATGATTCCTTGGCTAAGATGATTGAAATCCTCAATGGCTGAGTAGAAATGATGGATTTCCGTTTGAAATATCTAATAACAAAATTATAGAATATTTAGTAAATGGATTTATATTTTATGCATACATACTACATACGTAAAAAAATGAATATATTATTGACCTCAATATAACTTAGAAGCACTCAACTTTTACATGTAATTTAAGGCCCAAAATATTTTACATATATTTCAAAAAGTAATACTATTAAACAAATTCAAATCAAGTAAAAATAAAATTTTAATTTTTTTGAAACTTGTATATTTATTTTACGAATCAAATTTTATTTTTGATGGCGTCATTGTATGCGGTAAAGATAAAGCTTCAGTTCAAATAATTCATTTTCTAACTATACAGGGCCCACCATATTTAAAGCCACACGATTTCAAGATAATTTTAAATAGGTTTATCTATTATTTAACAATTGATTTTATCCTTAATAAGCTTATTTTGTCGTTGAGGTGTAAAAAGTGTTAAAAATTTACAATAGTGATGGCTGTAGATTGAAAATATATCGTAAATCTCCATAAAAAAAGAAGTTAGCAATTTGGTTTTTGCTAAGAAACTGTTTATTGTTCTTTAAACGGTTGGGAAGAAAATAGCCAGTTCAAACAAAACACCTTTTTAAAAAAAGTAGTGAACAGTTGAGGAGGAATCTGTGTCGGTTTGCTAGAAAATTGGCTGCTGAGGCAAATCTTTCTTAAATACTTAATCCAAAAGTGAGTCGAAAGTTTTATAAGACTTGAAAGGTAAGCCTGACGGGCCAGGAGACTTGAATTTCTTTATATAAGTTTGTAGAAAACTCCATATCCAGATTTTTCATTGTATCTCCAAGCGCAGAATCGTTGATTACATTACTTTTCTCATTCTTGTCCCACTTTCTAAATAGTAATGGTTTCCATTTCAACGGATCCTTAATCAGTCTTCAACTGTGATAGAAACCATAGATATTTTCCAAACAGCAGTCCCAATAGCGATATATGTCCGTATAAAGATTTATGATTTCTTCTGTAAGTGAATTAGGGTCCTCTTTGATTTCCCCTGTCGGCAGTCTCATTTCAGATATTCTTTTTGTTTGGATTGCTTCCTCCATGTGATTAAAAGATGTTATCCCTTTTAGGCTTAAGCTCATCAACTCTTTATTGGAGTTTATCATTGCTTCTCTTCTCTCGTATAGCAAAAGCTCCTCCAATTTTAATCATGAGGTAGCATTGTCCTTGTTTATCTCATTATACGTTTTTATTTTCTCCCTTGCTCCTTCTCTGCCTGTTTGAATGAAGATCACCTTTGCCTAGGATTCATCATTGGGATTTTGTGTAGAGTGTCTCAGCACCCGGTGTTTCTTCAACTTCATCACTATGAATATGAAGGGAACTGCATTGAGAAACACTGGATAAGTCTCCTTAATTTGAAGAAAACGGGATCGGAGTTTGGAATAAAACATGTTATAATCCCTGAGAAAGCATTTGTCATTTAGATCTTCTGTGATTTCACAATGACCAATTACCGATATATTTTGTTGCAAAATTTGAATTAAAACGGTTACTTGCGGCATGTTGTTTTAAGGCTATTGTATTTATTTATACAGTAGAAGTCGGATTACTAGAACTTGAGGGAAGGAGGCGCGCGTCAACTTAATTTTCTAGAAAAATTGTGAAATGGTATTATTTGATGTTCCGGAAGGAATAGGCTTTGAATTAGACTTAAATAGACATGAATATAGTGTTGTGCAATGATTGAAGAGGGGGTCATCAAAAAGCCGCCAGGCACCTCGGATGACCTCAAGAGCTCATTTGATCTCACCCGAACTCCCAAAATTGACTATTTCATGAAGGTTTTGAATTCATAGGTACCCTCCCAGCCATTCAAATAATATTTAGGTTTCAGAGTCAACCACCAGCTAGCGCAGACAACTACAAATGCAAATGGGACACAGCTTAAACCCTTTTTTATGTCGAATAACTCTTAGTCCATCCTGCATCTACCCTCTAGTCCTCCTGGCTGCCCATGATGCTTGGTCAAAGAGATTATATATCTATTGATTTTGTGATTTTAATTCTGTTGATGTTCGATAAAAAAGGTTTTTGCAACTGTTCCCAGTCTCTTTTATCCTAATTTTATAAATAGTAATGACAATGAAGGTAATTTTTTCTTTCCATCAAAGGATAATATGATACTTGAAAAAAGGTGATTGCAGAGAGTTCTATTGAATGGAATGATAAGTACAGATAATATGTATCTGTAAGAAGTTAATAAAAAAATATTGTTTTAAAGAATATGTGAAAGTACCTATATACATAGTATAAATACACTAATTGTAGCAGGTCAACTAGTTTCAACATTTATGAGGGTCAATGCAACAGACTCTAGTAATTATGTCTTCGGTGTTTTTAATAGTGTTAATTATGTATACAGTTTATTTTTCGTATTTTATAGTAGACAAGCCAAAAAGTAAGGAAAAAAATATATTAATCTCTACAACCTACACATGAGCAAAATAAATGCTCTAACTTTTAAAAATCAACTAATTTTGATTGTTTTAGATAATGTAATTAATAATTAAAATCACAGCTTGTGTCCAATTTAATCCACCATATTCATTACATCAGATATATTTCTTTAAGAACCCGACTTGACCCAAGAATTATACGCTCAAACCCAAAATTAAGTCAGGTTGGACTGTGAATAAAATGCCTTCATAATGCAGAAGTCTAAGACTGGTATTTGTGTTTCTTGAAGAAATTTTACTTTTCAAATGGAAAGAGGCGGAAAACTTTTGAAAACTACAGGTCTAGAATTTTATGCTTAAATGTTCACCACTTGTTATTATGTTCTTCAAAGTATAATATTATTTGGTACATTCGATCTGGCCTCCTGTCAACCATATTTTTTTAATATTTTATGTATCTATTCAAAAGTGTACATAGAGAATTTTTTTTTCTAGAAATACATTTGATATTGTTTTAAACGAAGGAAATAATGAGGAAATTTCATCCTAATACATTTTAGACAACATAATGAAAGAAAATTATTAATTCCTATGTAATTGAAACTATATTTTTGAATTTTGACATTATTTTTCATATACTCAAATTATACAGATATCAATACTTCCATGTATTAAAGAAAATAGAGACTATTAAAACTCATAATTCTTTGGCATTTACTATTGTGATGTGTTTTAATAGTCTCTATTTTATTCACAAACTAGTGATACATTAAATAAATCCCCGTCGTCTGAATCGGAAGGGAAAATATTTTCACTTTGATAGCGAGGATAAATACAGGCCTTGTGTGGGTCAAGTGCTTTATATGAAAAAATTTGTGGTTAAGACGCGTAAAATATTCAAAAAAATTGTTACATTGGATGGTATATGTAAGTATTGTTCGTTTGCTATCATCAGTTGGAGTGTTAGCTACTATGGATATTTATTTAATGGCGCATTAGTCAAGTAAAAGTCTCAATATTTTTAGTGCAAGTCCCCATGACAAAATAGAAACGTTTACTCTTATATCTGTTCATTTAATTGTACTTTTACTGAGCGCTTCACCAAAACATATTTATAACTATTTTTATTCATTCACATCCATTTCCGTTGCAAATGTTACTTATTATTGCAAGTTGTTTCCGTTTTCGTACATTAATCATTATTTTTTTTCACAAACAAGGCCTTTCTTTTTTCATCCTTTATTTAATAATTTTCGTCCAACTAATGCAACCAAATGAAAGGTATAAAACTGAAGGTTTTCAATTTTAAGCATAAATACAAGAAAATGATGTCCTCTCATTATTTTATTTCATTCATGAATTTGAGAAAAAGTAAATTCTTTATATAATATATGAAACAAATGAGTTTCATTTTGACAAACATACCTACATATGCATATTTTCTCATCAATTCCTAATCTTAAATGTATTTAATTTCAAGGAAAAGAAATGAATGGATATTGTCTATTGTTTTATTTTAATTTGAAACAAAATTTAACGATATTTTATGTATACCTAACATCAAGGCTATATAACTACTTAGCGTGATCAACAAATACTGAGCTTCCTTGGATAAAAACGATATTCCAACAATTTTTAAGGGTCGTTTCATAAATATTGTTCTGTAAATGTTTATTACGGAGTCTGAGATGCTCTGTTAAGGAGCCTCCAAGTTCTGCTGAGCTTATTTTGAGAATAGATGGTTTAGAACACTCAAACTCATTCCTCATGAACTTTTATATACATTGTATATGGTGTAATATATTTTTTAAAGCTACAGCTGCATGGATATTGAATAACCATTGTTAAGTCATATTTTAAAAAACAATTTAACCACCGACATAACTTATAAGTCCGTTCTTTTTTGTTATAAAAAAAATCCCCTTGTTAAATTAATATCAAACCTAGATGTAGAGACCATTTTCTTTTAGAAAGATGAATAGACAATTTATATAGCACAGATTTATTTACATAATGCTAAACTAATTTTTCAAGATGTTTATTTATTAATAAAAAGTTTTGAATTGCGTCGTGACTCCTTTTGCATTTTCAAGAAGGACTTTCAGAATTTCTGGATTCTGAGGTGCTTACTCTATTTCTCTATTTTCAAATAACAATTTCTGCTTTGTTTTTCTATTACTACATCATTTTATCATCTGCTGACAAATGATGGATATATAGCGCATAATAAGGCAAGAAAAATTGACCGATGAACAGTTACAGTAACATACTTTTGCTCTAATTCAATCGTGGCACTATAGGTAAAATGATTACACTGTACAATGCGCATCTGTAAGTATCTATTTACGTAGTAAAGATGTATTTTAAGAGTTTACATAATTAGATTTTTTATTAGGTATATATACCAGGTGTATGCATATGAAACCGGTAATTTTATGAAAAAACACGTTTATTTAAAAAAAAATGGTTACACATTTATTCTTCAAAGTATTTGCCGTCGCTGGTTATACATCTTTGCCATCTCTCGGGCAATTTGTTGATGCCACACCAATAAAAATTCTCCGGTTTTGCTTCGAACCAATCATCGACCCATTTTTTCAAATTTTCGAAAGAAGAGAAGAGTTGCTCCAAAAGTGCGTGCCCCATCGATGCAAATAGGTGATAATCAGTTGGTGCTAGGTCTGGTGAATAAGCCGCATGAGCAAGTGGCTCCCAACTATACGATGCAACCGATTCGCTCTTGTTTGATGTGCCGGTGCATTGTCATCAAGAAAGATTAGTTCGTGTTGTCTTTGTTGATATTCTGGGCGTTTTTGACGCACAAAACGGTTCAATTAGGCTAATTGTTGCTGGTAGTATGGCCCATTAACATTTACGCCAGATTTTAAAAGGTCATACCAGATAACACCACGCTGATCCCAAAAACACAAAGCATTGCTTTCTTTCCAAAGCGATTTGGTCTTTCGGTCGATTTTGATTTCAGCCAGGGTCCACATATGATCGTTTCCGCGAAGGGTTCTCATAAAATATCCATTTTTCATCAGCAGTAACGATCCAATACAAAAAAGATTTTCTTTTGAACCTATCGAGTAGAATTTGACAAGTTGTTTTTCGGTTTTCCTTCTGTCTTTCAGTCAATTCATGTGGTACCAATCTTCCGACCTTTAAAATCTTCCCCGTGGCTTTAAGGAGTCTTGTGATCGTTGACTGGCCAACATCCAATTGTTTTGCGTGTTTGTTTTTTTGCGTTTGAGCATCATCTTCATCGAGCAATGCTTGCAACTGCGCATCTTCAAATTTTTTTGTGGCTCTTCGTTTCTCACATCAAAATCACCACTTTTAAATTTATTGAACCACTCATTGCACTATGTACGACCAAGAGCATGCTCACCGTAAGCCTCCACAAGCATTCGATGCGATTCCAATGCCGATTTCTTTTGATCCAACAACAAAATCAGTTGTGTCTGCATATCGTGATTTGTAGGCACGTAATTCGACATTTTCTGTTGTTAGTTGAAACGTATCAAACTATGAACTGGATATTGTTGGCAGATGTCAAATGCAATAATTATGACGGTTAAACCGGTTGCGAAGCTTGTATATAAGTTGCTATCACTGCTAGATGTCATTACCGGCTTCATATGCATACACCTGGTATATATGTATATATATTTATATGTCGTACATAACGTAGATAACTATAGAATGTATACATTATATGTCGATAGTTATAGAATGCAAACATATTCATGGCAAAAGTTTAATTATATTATCTTTTTTATTACTATGCACTAAAGACCTGTTTTTCTTGCTCCTACTTCCAGACATACATAGATTTGGTTTATGGAGTTATTGGTTAAGGGTTCCGAATCGAGCTGAAAATGATTTGTAGAGCTTTCAGGAGAGATAAAAGTGCATTTTCTCTGGCGATTGTATATTCCAGTAGATCTTGAAGTCAAAGACCCATTCAAATGTAAGACTTAATTTTTTTATTCTATGTATATATTTATAATAAATTATATAATTATTCTACATAAAATGTATACATTCAAAAGGTTATCGACATTCTATTCGACATATATATATATTATTCATCTTTCCTACAATACAGAGATACATACATATATATTCGTTACTCAATTTATTTACTGAGTAATCAAAGATATTACATTCTAAATTTAATAATCTAACATGAAACTTTGTAATATGGAGTAAATAATAAATAGATCATATGTTTCAATTACATATATATAATTTTGTACATTTTTGATTAATTCCTAATTTCAAGAGATACCTATACATGAACGCTACACAATTTGGGAACTAGTCTATCAAAATTACATACATAAACATAAAAATGAATTATATGACTTTGTTAGAGTCCCTTGAGTACACTTTGACTTACATTAATGAAACGTTAGCTCAACATCTAAATAAACATTAAAAAGCTTTTTAGATATAAGTACGTTAAGAAATATATCAACTTGCGAATATGTATAATATGTAGTTATCACGGCAATATACCACTAGCATAAAAATTTACATTGTATTTTTATGTCAGCTGTTGATATTTTTTCTACATATTAGGGTTATACATATATGTTGTTGATTGATTGAATTCAAATTAGTTCTTGCTATATTCTGAACAATAGTCACATAGTTGTAAAGAATTGGCTACCCAGCAAATAATTCTGAACTTATTCACTTTCTCTTTTTGAAAGAAAGGTTGAGTGGTAAAATAGGGATCCATGTAACGTGTAAGATCAAATATTTCTGGAGATTAATTGAAGTCAATACTTTTAAAAGAGGAAAAAAGTTGTCCTACCTTTTGTTCTTTGATGAGTTCCTCGAGATTGTTGTCATCTGAGATGGGATTCATTCGGGAATCCCATGCTTCCATGCGACTTAGCCATCCTTCTACATCCTTTTTGCAGCTCTCAAATTGCTCATTATCAACAATTAAGTCTTCTAATTCATTTTTTCGAGCTGTTACTTTAGAAGATGTATCTTCCCAATGCTCTCTGAGTTGTGTAACTTGAAGAAAAAAAGGTCATTAGAAACATATATTAAATAGTTTAAATTATTTTTTCTACATAAAAAATGATTTAATATGCACCTTCAACAAATTTTCTATGTGTATTAGTATTTTCCCCTTGGTGTAGTGGGTAATTTAACTTTAAAGGCTTTTTTCTCAAGGATACCTCAACACAACCTCCCTGATTAGGTATAAGCATTAACCCTTTTGTAACTGACAAAGTTTGATCCGTCCTTAAATATTGCATTTTAGGGTCATTGGATAAACCATTTTTAGCTGCAGCAATTGTTTTATCTGATGTATTTTTAATTTTTTCTTTCGTGTGATCGATTTTGGCAGAAGTAGTTTTTACCAATTTTATTGTTCTTTCAGAAGTATTGTGCATGAGTTCTTTTGAATTTTGTACCTGGGAATCGATTTTGGTAGATACTGACTTAGCCATGCTCATAGATTTTTCAGTTGATTGTTTTATCATGTTTTTAGTGTGTGAAAGAGTTGGATCAATTTTAGAGGGTGCGTTCTTAGAACTAAATACTGTTTTCTCTGTTCTGTTATTTATTAGATCCTTGGTATTTTGCATTGTGAAATCTACTTTGACTGAAGTATTTTTAGCAAGAATCACGGCTTGTTCTGATGTATTCTTAATACATTTCTTCGTGTGTACCAATGTTGGATCCATTTTTGATGAAGCAGTTTTGGCCATAGCTGCTGTTTTCTCAGATGTACTCTTAATGAGATCTTTGGTATTTTGGACTGCAGGATCAAATTTATCAGATACATTTTTAGCAAGAAACACTGTCTTTCCTGAGGAATATTTGATCAACTCCTTTGTATGACTCAGAGTGGGATCCATTTTAGAGGAAATATTTTTTGCAATGGACATTGCAGTTGTCTTTTTGAAAGATTCCTTGCTTGGATCCATTTCAAGATCAAAATGTCTTCTTCCCATTAACTCAGGCATGCTTGCTAACTTCTCTTTGGTAGAGTGGAATGTAGAGTCCATTTTAGAACTTGCATTTTTGGCTATGCGTTCTGTTAGGACCACGGTTTTAGCTAAAGATTTGAATGTCAATTTGTGCTGTTTCTTCTTTGATTTTTCCCCTGGACAGGGTAATGAATGTAGGGAGTCCAAGTCTGGAGCACTGATCTCCTTTGGCTGAGTTACCGTTTCTATGATCTCAAATGGTTTTTCAAGACTCTTGCATTTATCTTCTTCTAAAAGAGGTGGATGAATCAATGAGGATTTTCTCCGAGGAAACTTGGCCTCTATAATAGCACTAATCGTCTCGGCAATCTCTTCTTCATTCATTTTGTTAAGCTGTAGTTATTTTATAGGTAACATTCACTACGATATTTTATATCTGTTTAACATCATTCTTATTTTTTTGATAAGGAAAAGATGGGGTAAATGGACAGAGATGATTTTTTTCTCAAACACATCAATATACTCAAATGTTAGTAAACAAATACAACCCATTCTTAAGAATAAAAATTTAAAAAAAAAAAAACATTTAAAAGTAAAGCCAATTTTCTTAACTTTCTTTTAAAGCAGCTTGGAGTGTGCGTATTACATCTGCTTGTAATTCATTTATATACTATTTGTCGCTATGAAGGAAGCATGTATGCTACATAAAAGTCAAGTACTTAACATACATAGATGTGGTTATGTACAAAAAAAGAAGGAAGAAAACTGTTTTCAGATATAGACAATAGGGGTCGTTTCTTTAGATCTTATAAATGATGCTTTCTCTCTCTCTCTGAAAGGTGCTGCTCTCTATATTTTATATTATAAAAGATATTGTATTTTATAAAGATAGCTCAACTTTGTTAAGGAAAAAAATGAAAAAAAAAAAATATATATACATATATGTACGATATACATATAATACAGACAAGGGTCTATGGAAGGAAATTGAGTAGATAAATCAATATTTATGCTTTCTACCTTTTTTTTTTTTTTACACATAATAGAAAATAACGCATCCTATTTCAGTGTCAAATTCTGGTAAAAAAATTCTTTTATTTGAAAAAGAGAATAGATTGAATAGATTATTCTTCTTCAACCTTTAATCTTGCAGCTATTCTTAGAATCGTAATATTTCAATAGGTAATATATTTTATTTTTTTATACGATAACGACTTTTAACTCTAACTACACATAGATTCATTGAACTCATTTTTGAAAAAAGATTAAACATGGAATTCTGTTTTTTCTATAGCTTAAACAACCCAATATTTAGTGACTTTGTACGTACCAAAGTACTAAAATTTGAAACACATATTACACACAGATAGAGCTTTTAAACAAGGAGACCATTCAAGGTCGTTGAAACAAAAGATATTAATCACACAAAAAAAGACTTCTTTAAGAACCATTGACCAAATAGATTTGTATGATACGTATGAGACTTGTCAAATAGGCAATATATATTTATATATGGGTTCACTGGATTCAGAGGATTTTTAGTTTTAATATATTATCTTTTATTAAAGGATTAATTTATTGGTTGATAGACTCAAGTGTACTAACTGAATTCAACATTTTAATTGGGAACTAATATACTATAACTTTTATAAGTAGAAGTAACGCAGAATCATACTCCTCTAAAATCACAATTTCAGAATATATAATCTAGTTAACTAATCGTTGATTCTGTAGAAATATAAAATGGTTAACGAAAAATATACAGAAATATTTATTTTGTTGTTGGGGGAGGGTGGATGGGGAGATTTTTTTCATAATAGTTATACCCATTTCAGCTCCTGTAAAAGACTCATATAATTAAACTATAAGATTTTCTTAAACATTTATTTCAAAAAGTGAAATAAAGTAACATATTTTTTTTCAAATATAGTGTCTGTTTATAAAACATGAACGGAACCAATAATGTCTTTCTATAACTCAATTGAACTAACAAATTAAAGAAAAGGCTTTAATGATCAAATTAATGGATTGAAAAAACAAATTCATGTTTCAATTTACGTCATAAATAAATAATGTAATTAAACTTTGTTACTAGTCATTCATGATATTTAAAATTAGTTACAGAATGAATAAAAGCCATGATAATATTTGTAACTGAAATCAAGGAAGTTATGTGATACTCAGTCCTCAACTATTCTCAGTAGAAAAACTAACTCATTAGATAGAGTCTAATGATTCTACGATTCTGATGTGATGGGCTAAATAAACAACGACGCATGTATTTAGAAGATTTTGTGCCCAAACGTGATAAACAGAAAATATTTTCACTTATGTGTGCTGCTCTATACTTATTGAGAAAGTTTGTTTTACTGATAGGTGGAAAAAGGGACTTTTTAATTATGTATATTCTTCTTTTGTTATTTTTTTATACCTTGTCGATAATATTAATATAAAAAAAGGAATAAAAAATAGCAAGAAACAAGTTATTGACTAGTTTCAGTGACCTGACTTTTAATCATTTTTTTTTGCTTCATGGTTTTGTTATCCATGATAATTAAAATTTCTGTTAGTAGAATTTTCTTAAATAAACAGTCAAAACAGCTGATTGAGAAATTTGCACTTTACTTGAGATATTTACTATGACATTCCAACGCTGGATCGATCAAATATCATAGGCCAAAGAAGTATTTTTGTAATTTGAAAGGTCTCTTTGGTATTAAAAACCATTGAGAATGAATACAATATACATATATAGTAAATCAGTTGTTCCCAAGAAGGGAAGGTTGATGCACGTTTTGCTTTTCCTTGCATCAGTTTCAGTTTTTATTTTTTGTTTTTTGGTATTATTTCTGTCTCTTTTGTCTCTGTCCCTTTTGTGCGTTTGTAAACTAGGATCATACTACTACTGTTAACACAAAAAAGTATTTTAACTTGACCTATCATCTTTGAAAACTATTAAGAAGGAGATTATACCAGTATCAAATCTCCCTTTTTCAACCGTGTCAACTCTCCCTTCATTGACTTTTTGTTTGTTTACTTTGTTTACAAGGGTATATGTTTGTGTATTTTTGTTCTGTTTTTCTTCTGATTTCAAGTATTTCTATAAAAATTAGTTCTTGCAATGTATTTTAACATAGAATAAAAAAATTTCTGTGAAATTTCAGTTAAACCAAAATTAAAATTTCTACCTTGTTTTGATTTTTGTCTAAGAAAGTTTGTACTTTTTTTATTTTATCTTTCTCAATGTAATGCGCAATGCAAGAGTACATAATTGTCTATCATTGGGTGGATTCAATCATGAAAATATTCATTAATAAGAACTAGAGGTGGGAGCTACTCTCCCATCGTATCAACTCTTCCCCTACGAACCACAGTGGATCAATTTGATACTTGGAGGAAAGGGCATTTATATATTTATTATAAATGTATTTCATTATCGAACTTTCTACACGCAGAGAAATAGAAGGGGGAGGGGGAATTCTGATTCAAGGTGTGAATAAGTGCAACGTGGTCAAAAACGGGTTCGGAACCACTGGTATCAATGTTCAATTAGCCTTCTACTTTTTTACTTAATTTATAAATAGAGCAAATTATAGTTGAATAACAAGAAGGCCGCATGTGAAATAAATAAATTAATTCTTTATTTTTCTATAAGATATTTAATGGAATAAACATTTTTATATATTTTTTTCAAATATATTTTTATTTTCACACATTTCATTTCTCTTAAAGCAACACAATACCGCAATACAAAAAAAAGAAGAAAAATGTTCATAATGAAGAACAACAAAAAAAAAAAAAAGAAACATTCAACCATTTCATATCATTTAGATGAGTTTTTTACTTTATAGATCATTTATTTTGGAATAGTATTGTATGTTAGCATAAAGGTACAAAACTTTTTTGCTATAGGTGATTTGGAATTATATCTATATTTGAAAAGTCAAAAATGTAATTAAGGGCATTACCTTTTGAGTATGAAGGTATTTATCAAAGTCAATAATATTTCATAACATTTTTCCTTATTTATCAAACTATATATGTACATATATGTTGAGACTTCAAAGTGAGTTATACAAGAAGGAAAAAAGCTGAGTCTTTTTATATTTTCTTATCCTTGAGTTAAAAGTTTTCATTTCTGAATTGACATGAACTAATTTATTTTGTGATTAATGTCATGTTAAGTTTTCAAACTGATAAAGTTGTATTTTTATTTTAAATACATATACATATATATATATATATATATATATGTTTAAGAAGAAGCACACTTAACAAACGACGACCCAGATTTTATTTACAAAGGAAGAATTCTGACAATGGCCTGCCGAATCGATATATTTTATCAATTTTGGTCACGTTTTGAGGAAAAGTTCCAAGATACAGTAAAGATAATTTACCATATTTGTAGTGTACCAAATTCGAACTGTTCTCAGACCAGAACTTTTGAAAATTTGATTGAGTTTACCAAAAATCCGTCAAGTAAAAACTTGATAGAATTTTCAATGCTTCATAACCTATAAAAACCCATGGTATCACTATTTATGTCATTTAGATATTTTCATGTAAATAAACATATACCTACATAAATAAAATAGAGGCCTCATAAATTTTTCTATGATGCCATTATCATAATATTATTTATGACCATTTTTATGTTGATATGTAATGTGCAAACGTCATTATGATATTTATTTCATCAAGAAAGTAGGAGATGATAATTATCATTATTTTTACTAATTACAATTTGTAAAGATAATTATACTTTAACAACACTCTAGCTAATACATCTATGTAGAAGCAAACAAACATTTATGCCTAATATGTATCTACATAACGATTTAAGGTAATTTTATTGATATACGCTCATATTTCTGTTAGTTATATTAAATTTGGTTCATTTGGATGTCGTTATTCCTTGCTTGATTTATCATGAATAATATATATTTAAATATACTGTATTTACTTATGCTTATAAAAAATGAGTAACAATAGTTAATTACATTGTTTCTTGACAAAAATATGACTGTTTTAGAAAGAGACTATTTTTCCAAGGGGGCAAAACATTTCCACACAAGGAAAAAGTAATTTTGTCATTCATATAAGTAGGAATATACTCATTGAAGTACACACATGGTCAAATGAAAACTTCCTTGACTTTTGTATACGAATATTATTTAGAGTGTGTCCATTACATACATATATGTATATCAAAATAAAAACCCTCTCATAAAGAACTTTGTCAAGCAAGTAGATAATTTCTGATAAATAAGCACAATGTTACATTAAAGCTAATATCTAATGACTCAGAGAGTGGAGAAAGTCTTTATATGTATAGTAACTACAAGTAGTACTCAAAGTCTTTGATATCGAGTATCGAATCGAGTCTCAAGTCTTTGCTCATAAGTTTTTGACTATTTTCACGAAGTCCTCGACTTATTATTGAGCTCATTTCAAATAATGGTACTTGTGAATATCTCAATCTAAAAAAACCTTCCCAAAGTTTGTTGAATCTTATTAAATTCCACTTGTCTTCATTTGTGCAGTTACATAACCTGGGATTGCATTATACAATGAGAACTCACTCATCTACTTTCCGAAATCCCAACATAAGTAAGAATTTATTCTTTATGTGAATAGGATAGTTGTTTGTTATATGTATATGCATTATAATCTTGGCATTTCTGTAAAAAATTGTTTTGAAAAAAAAAATCTTGGCTATATGAACTACCTGGCACAAAGTGAAAAAAATAAATAGTTTATCAACATGAAACTATTTGCAGAACAACTTTTATTGATGATAAAGCCCTCTACATATCTTTCTCTGTTTTGCCGCCTTTAGATCTCATTTTTCAAACCAGATACATTAAAGGTCAGGCAAGGGTCTCATGTTACACATATGTTCAAGATTTTTGTATAAAATAAGTTTTTATAGAAGTGCTCCCTAATGCTGGGGCTAAAAAAAAATAACTTATGTTCAGTACAGTGTGCCAAAAGGTAAAAACAGTTCAATGCATAGAGTAAGTATAGAATGGTTTCGTTGCAGACAAACATACAGTCTACGAACATGCCTTTGCGTGTATTTACATTGAAACTGCCCTCATGAAATTTTAGTATAAATCCCTTTTTCTTAATTCATACTTGTTCATGTTAAACCTTTACCAATATGTCGAGACTTCCTAGATAAATACATAAATATATGTTATTCAATTTTATGAGTATGCAAAGTATATTATTTTACTTAATTGTCTTTTTTAATTTTTGTAATAAGGATGGTTTTATTATCTCTGAAAATAAGAGAAAGAGCAGGGTTTTATTGAAACTATGTAATGGTTTTATAACTGAGGGCTTTGTTTGTTTGTTTTTTAACTAAAAAAAAAGTGAGCTTTAAATCCTATTTAAGGACTCTGTGTACATACTAATATTTAATTAACCAATTAAATATTTATTTTTATTTATCTTGTTTGTCTTTAAGTCTTATGTATGTATATGTATATAGTAGGTTTGTTTTTTATCAACAATAAGTAAATACCTGGATCAATAACCTCTCCCTCAACGGTTTTCTCATTTCTAAATTACTTTAAAATACCTAACAAATTTATGTATGACATATGTCTACTTGTTATTCTACATTTTGTTTTCTATGTAGTACAGTTCTTCTCAAACTTTTTGACCTCCATCTCCTCAAATATACTCAATAGAGCACAAAGAAAGACAAATATAGTGAAAAGTGTTTCTAAGACTGAGCAATTGGCTTCACCTGATAAAATGGGTATGCTCAATACATTACTTCATCTTTTTTTTTATCCATTGTATGTACATATTTATTTTCTTATTTTAATTTGAATGCAGCAATATGTAGGTACTTTGATTTTGAGGATATGCCAGACTGTAACAGACCGTTACGAACAAATTTTCTATTTTTTCCGTGGTGCACAGAACATGTTAAATCTCAGTCGTAGTAACTCAGATTTAGCATGTTTGATTTGAAGTCAAAAAAATTATGATACTAGTCTTATATTTTTCATTGTCTTAATTTTACATTCCTCAATAAGCAACCTATTTTATATGCAGTTCTGAGAAAATGGGGAACTTATCCTGATTTGTGTTAGTTATTTGTTATCATTTATAAAAATTAAAGTTCAAGGGTGAATTATGACGTTAAAAAGAATAGAAAATTATTTTATTTTTTTTTAATTCACAACAAAATGGTATGTACAGATACCAACTAAACTCAATATTACATTAAAAAATACTGAAAATCGAAAATTTGAAAGTAAATTTAATGATTTCTTCTACATATGTGAAAAATGAAAAATGTATATTGGTGAAGATTTAGTTTTTATATAGGAAATATTAGAACAAAGAGAATTGTTTTTGCAAGCAATAATTTTTGATTAGAAAAATATTCACAAAAGTATTTTATAAATTATTATCCATTAAAAAATTATTCCTTCTTGTAAAATGAAAATACTAACGGGGAGGAAATGTACGGGGTACAGCACGTACTTAACATTGAATTTGAGAATGTTTCGTCAGTATTTTAGACCTATGGCTGTTAAATTACATTTTATTATAAGAAATTGCGTATATACTACTTCGTGTCTTTCCCTCTCTACTTCCCCTCTATCTCATTCTAACAAAGGGAATTCTTAACTTTTTTTAGAGAGAGAAACTTTTTGAAAAAAAAAAAATCAGTTGCACCCCTCCCTATGGGATGCATACGACAGTTTGAGAAGGAAGTCTCTACATATTACATTCTACTAATTTGTATAAGAGTATAATGCACATACAAATCACATCCAATGACGAGGTAGTTCCAAGGGTCTTTCTTTGACAAATTAGATTACAGAACCTTTATATTTATTCTTATAATTTATACATATCTACATACAATTTATAAAATACAGTTGCTAGCGTAGAGAATTTTTCCTTTATTTCCCCTCCCCTAATAGTAGAGTGCAGTATAATTTCATGCATATTAAGACAAATAAATCAAATTTACTAATGCAACTCTACAAATATAAGGCTTGAGAGGTAATAACAATCAATATAGGCTTATGTAATTATGTATAAACATACTTAAGTGTAAATGCAAGGGATTGATGGACCATGGAACAAAAAAACAAAAAAAAGTTGAAGAAAGTATAGGTATTTATACATATATTAAATATGTACTACATAAATATTCTTCATAATTCCAGAGAATATCAAATTCCCTTTCAGCCAAATGGGATTCTGGTTATTTATCCAAATACATAGATCATGTTCTCTGTATATATTATGTACTTATATAATATGTGTGTATTTAACATAAAGAAGGGTCCATGATGGATTATTTTATTATTAATATTATTAAAATTCAATATCGATGAAAAATGATTGATATTGACGTTTTTGTTTCGTTTTTTGTGGGTATTGAAAGTTTTTAAAAAGCCAGGAAAGTACCTTCTCTAAAGCTTTATCTTCCTATATATATGTAAACATATATATACATATATACTATATTTGGTTCCAAATATAGTATACACCTAAATACATGTTTGACCATTGAAAATTTAATTCGAAACCAAAAGAAATATAAAAAGCTTGTGACATCGAGATCAAAACTTGGAGGAATCGAGTTCTTTTTATTTATATGATATTATGTATGTACCAGTTATAATTTATTTATTTCAGATTGAAAAAATTTCAAATTGAATCTACATCTCATGATGTCTTACTTAGTTCTGTTAATGCATCCATTTGAGTTACCAACTGCTCTCTAATTCATTTTGATTAATTAATAGGTACTACTCAATTATTAAGTATAAACCATAGAGGGAAAAAAATACAATGGAGCGACTAGGCCTGGGCAACACTGAATCATTGAGTTAAGATGACAAAGTAAATAGTGAAACTCGAATGACATGTGTCTGAACATCCATTTCTTAAATTTGTTTGTAATTCATTTGTATATTTATTAGACAAGACACTAATTCATTATGTTAACTGATTGAGCACAAATGAGCTCTTTTTAACAATTAAATAAAAAATAGTCTTCAAGTTTGAAGGAATTGGCTATGTACCAATTGATTTTGGTCCTTTTATTCCTTCTCTTAATGGAAAACGATTGCTAGGTGCAATAGGGGTGACATCATGGGTGATTAATCCATTTATTTTACCTATTTTTTGCTTCGGAGTCCTTACCAATAAATATTTTTTAGCAGAAAAGTCACAAATTACAATTTGAATAAATGGAACACTATAATAAAACGTCAATCATCATATTATAATGATCACAAAGTGTACTTGTACAATCAGAGTCTATACTTACAAATTACAACTCCTATCAAATCCTAACTTGTAGAAGAATATATTTTATATACATTATATGTATATACCATACAATGTTCTGCAACATTATGTATTAATAAAGAAAAAAAAAAGAAGAAATAAAAAAAATGTAGGTCGCATATTCATATTCCAATATCTTCTTAAAGAGATACTTTTTCATATTTTTTTCAAATTATACATATACAAATTAGTATTTTTTTATTCTTCATTTAGCATATAAAATGTTAGTAATTAAGGATGGAATATTATGATTAGTGCATGTCTTATACATACATTAGTTCTCTATTAATACCACCAAAACACAACACATAAACACCTATCTAACCTTTGACACAGAAGCGTATATGCCTCAAAGAGAGTTCCAATAGATCTGTAAGAAGAATAAACATACATAATGAATATGGTTCAATAATATGTACATATATACGTATATATTGTGTGTAGGGCCAACATCATGAAAGGATCACATCACTATACACAAACTCACACATATCCATAAGGCAGTAAGTATAAGAAAAGACACCATAATTCATTTGACAAAAGATTAAAATGTTGACATGGACTGTTATCATCATTCTTCCTTCTTTACAAGAGTTTTATATTTATATATATATATATTTATTATTGTTGTTTTTCTTATTATTGCTGTCTTATTTATATCTTCTTTTTTTTTTCTTTTTTTTTTCTTGGAAAGCATTAAGAAACGCCTCAGTGATTTTACTACTCCTACATATATTACATACTACTCATAATAATAGACGCTACACACAATGCTGATATTGTAGATTAAGAAAGAAAAAAAAAGAAAGGAAGAAGTGGCGTGTACTTTGTACAATATATGTTCACTTGTACCTACAAGCTAACAGAAGTGGTTGCCTCTTGTTTTTACAGTCTTTACCTCCTATTAGATATATACATGCATACATACTTTTATGTATTTATTTATGGATCCAACTCAAACCAAGAGAATCACAGTTATATAATATGTTGCATTTATAAGTATAAAAACATGATTTGTAGATCAAAACAAATGTCTTTTGACTGCTCCAAGGCTCTATTACTGCTAGATAGATCGTAAAGAGATAGTAGATTGATATCTTTTGCTGATGCGTCATCATGTGTGCATCCTTTGAAAAAGCAGTTTTTTTTTTTTTTTTTTTAAACATTCTTTATTATTTATATTATATATAGAACATATATATATATAAACATTATAGTTTAAACTTATTGCTCCGAAGTAACTAAAAAACCATGATTATTGCATTAAAAACTAAAATTCATATTAAAAAAACTAAACAATTATACGCATTTATTAAAATTCTTCACAATCCTTTTCAAAAATATCTTTTGGACTAAAGACATCAAAGGGATATACTTGACTATATCTCTAGCATAAGTCATAGACTGGCTTCCAATAGTTGGGATTTTCATGTCAAGGGATACATATCGAGCAGAAGCTGCTATCAAGACATCTTAACATGCCATGGACAAGGCATAGTATAGTCCTCTGAAGAAATCTTAGTCTTCCATCATCAAGCAACCCTTCTGAATAAAGATCATGAATGGTAAAAACGTTATTTCTAATGGCGTGTTCTTCTAATATTGACGGGTCCTCTAATTTTCTAAAGCAAAACCTTTTATGCCCATTTTGATGTATTTTATCGATAGTTGAGTCATTCCTATAGTTAGGAACACATGGACCTAATGAAAAGTCTTCTTCCTTTTTTCAAGCCATTTACAATAACCAAATAAAGGATCCCGTACTATTCTTGCATCTAAATGTAGATATCAATAAAAGATCGGCTCAATATCCAAATTTTAACATTTTACAAAATTTAATTAGTACGTTCAACATGGTGGACCTTACAAAAAAATTGTGTTTTCTTGGAGGAGAGGGGTTCAGTCTTCAAGAACTGACTTGACATTGATTTCCCCCAATTTATCCCATTTTGTCATAAAAGCTTTCTACAAGCCTGAACCATCTTCCAACCATAAATTGATTTGCTTGGAGCTACTAAGGAACAAAAGAAGGTCTACCTTTAGAATTCCAAAATGGATACTAGATGATGAGCATCATAGATCAAAATTTAAGAGAAGTTTGAAAAAAGAGTATAATGATTTCTTTTGATCTAACCAGGCAGATCAAATGTTCCAAAAAATCATTTACTCAACAACTTCCCATTTTCTACATGAAAACAAGAGGAAAGCATCTTTATATGCAAAGAGAATGGATAATGTTCTTAATAATGGATCACTTTTTGCTCGGTCTGTCTTATCAGATTCTATTAATTTCTTTAGAATCTCTGAAATAGCGGAGGCCGAAATGGAAGAAAAGGTCAAATTGGAAGGTGACACCAATTCAAGATTAAAGAAGTGTTTTAAAAAAAAAATTCCGCCCCAGGAGTTAAAAAAATTATTCCTGAAGGAAATGTTCTAATTAAATCTGTTGATGTTTTGGAGTACTTTCATTTCCATTTTCAGAATATTGTTCATGCCAAAAGAACCCACTTTCCAAAGAAGGAGATGTTTTCTATTCTGGAGGTGGATTCTATCTTTTCTAGAGAAATTTTTGGCAACTATATCAAAAAATATTTTAATGATAACAAAGCTTGTGGTCCGGATGGAATCCCGGGAAAAGTTTATTCAAGTTGCGTCGATGAAGTTATTCCATATCTTTTGAAAAAGCAGTTTTAGGAGCTATTAGACAAAGTGTTTCATATTATTTATTTAAAGAAAAATAAACTTCTTAGATGGAAATGAAGAGAATGATAGTAAGAAACTCTGTGCTTTTGATGAGGTATTTGACCGTGTCGGTAAGAGAAAACGTATACATTGTTCAAAATCATAGTTCGAGCAAGAAAATTTATATACGTATTATTTTCAACCTTTCTTTATCTTATTTCACTTCCAATCTAACAGTTTTTCATAAGATTCTACCACCACTCTCATCATTTCTTTTATATACATACTGTGGATGTAGCTAACATCTTGAAGTACTTGTTTTTATCCCCTTAAACGTCATATTGTATTTATAAGTACTTCAAAGGACAAATATTTGAATCCATAAAATCATCTCTTTTTAAAAAAATAAGTCGGGGGTCTTGTAAGAACAGAAGTTCACTTTTTATGTAAGTTGCAATAGTATCCTCCAAATATCCGTATGTATTTTTTTTGCTAAGTTGCACGAAAATCGCAACTATTAAATGAAAAATAGTTCAACAGTTTGAGAGAATGGCATAATTGACTTACTACCAGACAACAGTTGAAAGACATCTATGTAAGGTACTTGTGTAAAAAAAACTATGAAAAGAAGTATTCTGTTTTGATTAATATAACGAATCGTCATTCCATATGAAAGGAGGGTTTTTGTAGGTCAAAAATGAAGAATCATTCAAACTATGCCATTAGAATAGCTCCCAAAAACTACAATGAGATGTTTA
Source organism: Lepeophtheirus nordmannii (assembly GCA_963680855.1). Taxonomy (NCBI): domain Eukaryota; kingdom Metazoa; phylum Arthropoda; class Copepoda; order Siphonostomatoida; family Caligidae; genus Lepeophtheirus; species Lepeophtheirus nordmannii. The sequence goes on from OY804518.1 coordinate 14,698,556, forward strand.
AATTTATTGAAATGAGACTTTAACATCAAACACCGGTTGACATTTCTTTTGACAAAACTTGTATAAAAATTTTTGAACTAAAGAAATGTCAATTGTGTCAGTGTTAATATGTAGAAAAGTCTTAAAATTATCTACCAAAGACTTCTCTCAAAAATTTTATTTTGGGGAAACCGAAAAATCTTTTTGGATTTTGAGAACCCTCATATGAAAATTATACATATACTTTCACGCCTGTTTATCAGAACAACAAAAAATAGCATTTTGTTTGTGAAAGCATCAGGTTTTTTTTATTACAAGAGGAAGCACATTTTAAATTGAACAAGCTTTACCAATAAATGCATGCACATATTTATGAGGATATATGGGCAAAAAACTCTCGATAAATTTGATGAGGTATTATTACATGGGCAATAATAATTACATATTAATAATTTACTTATTCGTTAATTCGCAGATAATAAAAATAATAATAGCAGTAATAATGAATGTCTAAGGCAAAGAAATGGTTTTGTGATTAATGTTTTAACCATTATTAGCGCTGGTAGATAAAAAAAAAGTATTAAAAGAAGGCAGAAGGGGAAAAAGTTTTAAAATGATGATTTATGGTCTACAAAATCATTATAATTTATATCCTTCTATTTTTTTTTTGTTTTTTTATCTTTCTAGAGTAATTATCATTTCTTTTTCTCAAGAAGTTTTTAATCACTAGATTCTTGGTGTTTCATATTGTGTTTTGTTCTACACTTTTCTTTGTAGTAAAAATAAATGAGAGTTTATACTATGTACTTATAAATAGATAGATATATTTGGATGTCTACGACAAAGTTTTATCAAATGATTTATTTCTTGTCGGAGCTGCTTTTCTTTCTTTTTTTGTTAGCTTTTTTTTTACCCGTAAAGTATATACGTATAATTGGTTTCTTTAACATTAGAAAGCATTTATTAAATAACATTTCTGTAGTCATCATCTCAAAATTCAGTACGTTCTTTTTTCAAAAATGAGTCTGAATTTGTATTATAACGCATCAGTTTCATATTCTATTTATTGAATATTAAACTATTAATCCTTTGTTTATAAAAGAAAAAGTAATTATTGCTTTTCGAGGAGAGTCCAAAGCTATGTAGACAACTTTGTACGCGTCATCAATTCTTAAAAAGATATATTTGAGATCATTAATATGTATATGTATATTCATCAAAATGGTGTGCTGAAAAGTCATAGATCTGTCAATGAGAACATATATGGCTAATAGGGAAAGTGCCATTGTTTCAATATTTACTTTAAAGTGGCTAAAAATCCACGGATTGATCATATTTTTGTAAATAAATTTATGTATTTGTTTGTGAGAATTCATTTTTTGATAGTCTTGTATTTATTGATTGCTGGTCAAATATGTTCCTACATAATAAAAGCCTAATTTGAAACTTTCAATTTTTATTTTTATTTGTTGGTTGACATGAATGTACATAGATATACAAATTAGTGTCAACAAACATTGATTTAATACAACCACTAATGGAAAAATAATAATAATAAAATTATTATTAATCATAGTCATGAATATGCATAGAGCCTAACCATCAAATACTCTTTTGATTAGTGATGTATAGTAGCCCTAAGGCCAACATTTAATAATATGAAGTAGCAGGTAATAATATGAAGTATATAAATCATTTTTTTTTAAATATTTTCAAAAGGCTCTACAAACTTGAGCGTGTAATTTATATAATTTTTTTTAAAGTGATAAATTAATCAAAATACTACATATTTTCTAAGAAGGTAGTGCATTTAAAAAATAGAAAAAAAACCCCAAATAATATGGTTGTGAGTAAAATATGAAGGAGAGAAATTGGGTTTCTAGATGAATATAACTTTTAAATATATTTTTTTATATGTATAAATTTATTTTACCTTTAGTTGGAATTTGTTGTTTGATAGGTGTGTCCCGTAGATTTTCTGCAGTTTTTACTAACTCATCCAATTGTGGCTTTTTCTGCTCCAACTCCTTCAAAACATTCTGCAAAAATATAAAACACACAAATAAACTCTATATACATACTTAGAAAGATAGGTGTACATTTATTACGAAACAATAACACAACATTTTACATTTTTTTTTTTACATAAATGATCGAAACCTGACTTTGCAAAAAAAATTTCTTTGAATCAGATTTTTTTTGTATGCTTATTGTATGTATTTTTTTTACTCCTTCTAGAGACTACATTTTGAAGGTTTTTATGTCACATACACAAGATTTCATTCAATGTAATGTTCCTTCAACAATTGACTCTTTCCAAATTTAAAGTAGTCGTCTGAGGGTATGGTGAATTTAAAAGAGCATCTTGACATGTCATAAACCTTCACTTTTTAAAAACTGGAGGCTTTGATCGGATAAAAAAGCTTGATGTGAAATAGGTTGTGTTTGAGAATGAAGAAATACACTTGAAAAACTCCTATTTTGTAACTATGTACACGTTTATCTTAAATAACGGTTAAAATAACCTTTAAAACAACTCAATCTCGAGAAAAAAAAAAGATACATACATACTTACAAATATCACTTTGAATGGTTTTGTTCTGATATGAAAGACTCTTATGCTTACATTTCATTTTTAAGAGAACAAAAGGAATTAATTTTAAGTACAAATTACGGATATTTTATTTTCAAATAGAGAATCTAGCAGGAGTATTCTTTGAATGTCAAATTTACTTGAGGAAAAGTTTTGAAATTATAACGCCATAGAAAGAAAGGAAATTTAATTTGTATAAAAATAAATACTATAATACAAATCTAATCCATTTTAAAAGGTTGTTTGTAACCCATATCAAAAAGTCTCATAAGAATAATGAAAAATTAAATAATCGTCCCAGATTCAAAATATTCATTTAAAAATCAAATTTAGTCTAATTCCTATGTCTACAATTTACTTTCTTTACTTCAAAAACAAATAACAATGATTAATATAATTGTTTTCACTATGTATGTACATATTTAAACATAATTAATTCTTTCTTTTTTTTTTGAGATTTTTTTCCCTTTGGCACAGTTTTTACTAAAAACTTCTTCAAAACTTCGCCCTACATTTTAAAATTTGACAAAAATGTGAGATTATGCAGTCGTTAGACGATTTCATTGTTTGCAAATAAACTATATTACTATGCCTATGCTTTTGGAAATTTTTTCTTAGAGTATTCCCACACTTTACAGAACTCTCTAGTTTTGCTTGATGTATGGGTTACCTTTTCTTGTTCCATTCCCAGCCCAGATTCTCTGAGAGTATCACTATCTTCCCTGAATATAATTCTCACATATACGACAGTATGTTCTAGTACTTAAACATGTTATGTTACAAATATTTGTATGTAAATCATATTTTACTCTTAACATAAAATATTAATTTACAAGATGATCAAATTATTTTTACTCGACTTAGCTTTGCCACTTGTTCACCTAGTCCAAAATGCTGAAAACCTTTGTTCGTTCATCAAAACTACTAATTGTATTATTGATAAATCAAGCAAATCAACAAATTTTACAAAGGTATGTAATATAAACCATGGAGTTTGGTCTCAAAATTTTCAAAAACAAATATAAATGACAGTTTTAAACCTTGTTTTCAATATTTTAATTCAAAAATTTGCAATAATATTTTAGATTCCCCGTCTCCCAGGATCATTTTTATGTTATTGTACTACGTAATATGTAAGCTATGAGTTACTGCCACTTTAATTGGAGGTTAAGTGTTATAGCTATGGAAGCTATTTAATGTTATTATATCAACAAACTTTTAATGTCATATTTTCACCTCAAAGGATTGCAACCATATCATTATTGTTTATCTCACTTTTTATTTGGACCTTCTAAAGGTTATTATTATAATAAATACTCCAAATAATCCATTGAACATTATTCAAAATGTTCCTGTTTACAATACATTGTATAATTTACAATATCATTATTCTGCCCATATATGGTTTAATTATGTACATACACTCATTGTAAGGCAATGATATAAATTACTTCACCATTTTATGAAAACTATAGCATCTATATCTGTGACAAAGACTGAACAAGCATAATTCTTATCAAACTATGCACGTAGATAATGAAGAATATTGCATTTAATTGAGCTATAAAAGAAAGCATGCTTATAAATGAGTGAAATGTTTGGAGTTTTTTTTTCTTTTTTTTCTATTTAGAAAAGTAGCCTTTATCTATGAAAATGTGTACAAACTATGATTGTTAAAATATTGAACATAGTGATGTGACTATCAATATTAGTCTTGGTCTTGAGACCAATTTCTGAAAATGGTTCTCAGTGTGGGCCCCTTTAAACCTTGATTTTGGTTTCAAGACTAAACTTTAAAAGTTTACGTCTCGTTTTATTTTCAACTCCTTTTGAATGTCAAGCTCTTGATCCCTCAAGATATCGATCTCGAGACCAAATTTTCAAGATTTTGACTCTTTAGAATTTTTTATTTCTTTATCTCGACCCTTGAGTGCCTTGTTCTCGATCTCTCTAAGAGTCAATGCATCAGTCTTGTGACGACAAATTTTTTAAAGGTCTTGTTTGTTATTGGTTTTACTCCCTTAGAGTTTTGGTTATATCTTGGTGATAACATCTCTGGAATGTCTGTCATGACCAAACCAAAAAAAAAATTATTAAATTAATATTTTCAATTTTTAACCCTGTTCTCTATTCACCAAATTTTCTGACAAAGGTGTATTGAACACAGCATTATTTCATTATTTAGATATTATTATTAAAGTTGCATTGAGAAAGGGATATTTTAAGACTACGTATAGATAAGCAGGCTTAGAAATGACTTCTTCCTCTCTCCTTCACATTTATTTTCTAATTAAATTTTTTTGATAAAATTATATTTAATAATATTATTAATATAATTAAAAAAAAGTTAAAAAGATTTTATTATAATGTAATATGCAATAATTCAAATTAAAATAATATTTCAATTGAATTATTCTACTGAGTTGGTTTATTATCTATTATGTTGATAGGCTTATGGCAAATATTTCCGGAAGGAGCAAAACAAAAAACAATCAAACGGTTGTTTTTTTCCGGCATTTACCCTAGATTTTAAGCGTGACTACGCATGTATGTATATAAATATATATTTATATATATATATGGACCTAATGTAGATAGTTATGTACATAAAAAAACTTCTTTGTAAGCATAAAAGTCAATACATCTACATTTTTGATGTGCCCTTCCACTATGTAACATATGTATAAATATAGAAGTATATTTATTATTGAAAAGACATTCAAAAAGAAAGAAACTGTCTTTAAATGTACATTTAAACAAAGTATATGTATGTATATTCATACATACAATATATGCAACAAGAAGTGTACTTATTTTATACTTTTAGGAATTGAAGTATAATTAAAGTTAGTGAAAAGTTTTTTTATTTCATTTTCTATAAAAGTAGAAATAAATAAAATCAATTTGTGATTTTGGATGCATGGGTGCACTTAGATATTATTATTTCCAAAGAGTAAATAAACTATTTAAGTAAATACATACATAAATGGGACTCTCGAAAGGGTTTCATACGTACATGTATATTGTGCGTTAAGTATAGAGAGTGCATTTATGTACATGATGATATTCCACCATAGATACATTTTTTGGCGAACATCTACACAAGTTCAATCTTGAACAAAAATATAACTACGGAATTCATTATCGGTTTTTTAATCAAATGTTTAGTATATTTTTGGGATATGTGAGGTGGCAGCATCAAAAAATCCTACCAAGTATTTAATATGATGATAATGACTGAAACATCAAATTACACAGGATTGTATGAATAAAATTTAAAAAATAAGTTAAGCTATAAAAAAATTCAGACTTTTTAGTTTAACAATATTATCAGGATGATAAATAGCTTTTCACATGACGTCGTTATTATAGAACTTGGTTACACAGAAAAGTGGAATAAAACATATATTTTAAAACATTTAGTAGTACTGTTTTTTTTCTTGATTTTAAAGTCACTAGATGATGCAGTTTCCTCAAGATTTTTTTTTTCTTTTTTGATTTATTATTAAAGATCTGAAGGAAGAAATCCCTCCTAGCAAGGATTTTTAACCCCAAAATTGTTTAAGTTGGTTTGCCGTATTATGATATGTATATGGTTTAGTTTTTAAAGCTGTGATCATTCAATCTTAATTCTCTTAGAAGACATATCTACGCATTAAATAAATAAATTTTTCTCTGACAAATGAGCTAAAAATGCCTACATCATAACCTTTGCAATACAAAAGCTTCCACAAAATACACATTTTATATGAGAATGTCTTCTTTTTTTTCCGTTTTCGTAGGAATGTGCTCTAATGGATTATATAAAAGCTGCTTTAGTATAAAACAGCAAAATAATAACAGAGCTTCTTCATTCCTACCCTTATTAATGAATTGACAGCATATCAGCTAACATATTACACGTAAGTAATACCTCAGTGGTACCTTATGTTTTATAACGTCATTTATTACGCTTAATAGGAACTACTCCATTTTTTTTACATCTCTATGTATGTACTATCAACGTAATAACATAGATATTTATTTGTATGTAAATTTTATCTATTTTCTTTTTATCAGGAGAAATTAGATACAACCAAAAAAAAAAAAGGTACAGTACACACCTACTACATATGTTATGGTTGTTGTTTCTTGCATATATAAAATACATTGAAAGAAAACCAAAAAAAAAAACATAACATAGTTTATATTTAAATAAAGAGTTATAAAAACTTACAATATGGAGGTAAACTTTTCTTCATTTTTTTTTAATTTGTTAAAATAAGTAAAAAATAACAAAAAAAAACTTTGAAACTAACGAGTTTTTTTGTTTTTTTTGAGGATGTTGCACAGCACTTGAGGGTATTTTGCTCTAGTATTTAAGAAGGCATAATGCCTATAAGGATAATTGTAGGTACGTAAGTATATGGTCAAATACTTACATTAAATTTGCTTGCTAAATTTCCACTCGCAGAACTAACAAATGCAGCAGCTGAAAAAAATGAGGAAGTACCTCCTCCGGTGGTTGTGGTAGTAGGTGTACAAGTCTCTTGAGACTTTTTGCTGTCTAATTTGCTGCTGCTGCTGCTACTACTACTATTGATATTTCCACCATTGGACTCTGATCGATGGCTTGCCATTGATCATTTAATGTGTTCACTTTTCATTTGACGAATTATATATATGAATAAACTCACTACAACACAAACGTCCCTTTTTTATAATAATGAGGGAGACTTTGTAGCAGACTGTAGAGAAGAGGTATGTATATTCAACGATTTAGCTCATCATGATGGGTCAGTGCATGGAAGCAGATGGTGTAGTTGTTGAGTGGTTGCTGATTTACAATAGGAGAAGGATCTCTTCATAAGAAAATGCACCATACTCTCTCTCTAGGTATATATATAGATCGATAAAAAAGAGGGTACTTATTTACCTTACAATCGTTACTGCATGGTACATACTAGCTACTTATGTGCATACAGGCAACTAAGGTGGTGTGAGTATGTAGTAGCATTTAAAACTCTCATTAATTATTAAGAATATTTTTGTTGCTCTCCTTTTCGTTATCAAATGCATTTTTTTTCTTTATGTAATGCATTTCAAATATTATATTTACATAGATACATATATTCTTTATGAATTTACTAACAACTTTATAAGTTTCACTAGCTTGAATAAAAAAAGTAGAAAAAATAGAGAAAAGTTCTAATGTACATTTTTGTCAAAACACAGCTTCAGAGCTTAAAAACAACACTTAATTACAATAAAAGGAATTCATAGATAAACAGTGTATAAGTTTAGTAGATACATATAAATGTATGTATTCACTTTTAATTTGTGCATATGTACTTGTGTTGAGACTTTGTCCAATTTTTTTTTTTTTTTTTTCGATTTGCTCTTAAGTAAATTCTTTCTGATCTTGCATCGAAATTAAATCGTTTTCATACATTTGACAGTTGATTTATTTGGTTCATGACTGTGAACCAAAAATGTGTTGCATCTCACACCAAAATGAGTCACTATAAAACTTTATATGAGATGTCCATGTTTGATTATAATATATGAAATATTAATTGACGTCATCAACAGTTTAAATTTTATAAGGATGGATCTTGTTTTCTGTGACGGGTTAAGAGACTGAACTACATAAATTGTTCAGAAAAAACTCACAACAATCTAGAACTGATTGTAACTCTATTTCTGCAATTTCTTAAATGCATAGCTACATACTCATACAACGTATGAATATGTCTACCTACAAGAAAAAGTAATGGCATATTCAAAGCCAAGGTGTTTTTTTAAAGCAGTACTATGGCTTTAAAATATAAATATTTATAGTTAAATAACATGAACAAAGACATTTTTTCAAGTTTTTTTTTTCTTTTTTGATTAGGAACATCATAATAAAAGTATAAGCAAACAAGTTTAATTTGAAGAGAAGGGATATTAAAAACTATATGATTTTTTTTAAAGGAAGCGGGAATCCTGATAAATGTATCTATTATTTTTTTCCTTTTTGTTCATCCAAGAAAGCTTACTTTTTTGTTATTTGATAAATAGGTAATTAAACCAGTTTCCTCCCCTACAGTTTTACTATAAATAAATTATATCTTGATCTATCTCAAACACTAAAAAAATCAAAATAAAAAAGTAACTATATCAGTCCTCTCTCTGTCTCTCTTATGGTAGTGGTGATTTTTATGTCTACATATATTTAACATCTTATAATGTGCAAATAAGAATATATATATATATATAAGATATTCTTGTCATGCAGATAAAAAAATATATGTTTAAAAAAAACGAAGGATAAAGTAATCAATGGGTTAAGAGTGGGGGAAAGCTGTTGTTCATATTATATATAAATATATATATTTAGGAGGCTTAATGGGTGTGAAATAATGTTCTGGAAGAAGAAGATACTTTTGGAAGCAACAGCCACAAATAAATTTTTGTATCATGTAATAATAGTGCATTGTTTATACGCAAATAGTCAATAATTATTATTAAATTAATTTGATGTGCAAAAAACACACAAAAAAAACAAAGCAAAAAAAGCTATTTTTTTTTCATTGGAAAAACAAACAAAAAATTAATTTGAATAATTAAAATAATTATAATTGCTTTTGTTTGTTTTTTTAATGCCCTCCCCACTACTCTCTTTTTGAAGTTTTTTTCTTGTAATGAAGTAAAAAATTTGATTGTTTATTTTTGTAAGCTACAAACTACATACATAGACTTACTTCTTCAGCAAATGTATATGTATAATATACGTGTACAATTTCAAGAAATTAATCCGTGCATAAATTTTGCAAATAGATTAAAAAAAAGGGCAAAAATAATAATACAGCAACTCATCAGATCATTGTAATTATCATTGCGATTTTTTAACTACTAATAACCTCAGAATTATTTTTTTTGTATACAAAAAAGGAAAATAGTTTTTTTGCAATTTTTTTACACTATTAAATGAGTCACTCTGGGATTATTAACTATGAAAAGCAATCCGTCAAGAAATAAAATAAAAAATTAGTGGTGAATTTGAAAGATGAAAAAGGCAGAAGTGGAGAAAAATAAAATAGAAAAAGTGCAAACATAATTAGCCTTTTATTATTTTATTTTTATGTGAAATTGACCAACCATACTTTAAAAGAGCAAAATCTAATATATTTATATTTATATAAATATATAGAAAAAGGGGGTAGAAAGAAGATATTTAGGCTTGATAAAAAATTGGTAGTGTATGTAATATTAAAAAAAAAAAATTCCTCATGATTATTTTAAGCATTTATATTAAGTATTTATTTTTACCTAACTAGTTGCTTGTTGCTACCTTAGTACACAAATTAAATTTTATTTATAATCCTCTCTAAAGTTTAGTCATGAAAATAGAGTTTTTATTTTTTTAAAAAGAAAAAAAATGTTACAGAATCAATGAAATTAGAACCTCTTTTTTACCGATGGATTTTTAAAGCCTTTACTTCCTCAACTAGAAGTAAGTCTTATTCAGCTCATTTTAATATATCTTTATGTATATATATATAGGTAGATAAATAGTATATGGAGTACGTTATGGGTTTTATTTGATCACACGTTTTGTTTGTCCTTGTCCTGAAGAGAATAGCTTTATGTTTTAGTCAAGTATTTCACGGAAGTCAAACTCACTCTGGCCCATTTTAATTATTTCAATCCATAAATGTATCTATGAATACACACACACACACACACAATCAATATGAAACTAAAATATTTTAATGTTGTTATGATTGTTGATGATGTTGTAAGCTGCTTATCTGACACTAATTTACAAAACACTGGTTCTGTTTGTATTAATGCTATGCACACGTACTACTATAAACTCACAAAAAAAAAAAAAGAAATAGTTGACTATATATATATATATATATATATGACAACATACTTTCACTATGGCGTTCGGGCTGTGTACTGACAGAACGAGCTCCCTTTTCAACCACTCAACTACAGCCTTCATAGCCTTTATTTTCCTCTTTTTTTGGATCAGAGTTCTTTCTCTCTCTCCTTTTCCTATTACTGTTATTATTATGCATTGGATAACTGCTAGATGGAGCGCGTGTAGAGTACTTTTCTTCTTCTTTTTTTTAAAAAGGACTTTCAAAATATAATCTTTCTTTTTTTTCCTTCAACCATTTATGATAATTCCACAACAACAACAACAACATAATAATAATAACAAAACCTTTTTAGACCTGCTGTCACATACTTATTGTTTTCAAGGAAAAATAAATAAAAATCATTTATAGACATGTATGACTTTAGTTGTCAGGGCATGTTCATTGTACAAGGTATATAAAGTTGTAAGTCTTTTCATAAGGAGGGTCAGAAACCATGGGTATTTTTTACTTACCTACATAGTTATATCAGTTAACACATTTTATATACATAGACTAATATCTTGGATCGATAAAGTAATTTTACTAATCAAAAATGTTTGTACATCCAAAGATGACGCAGACTCTTCTTCTATAAAAGCAAGGAAACGTCATACTGATCCAAAGTATTAATTGAATTTAAGACATGCATAATGGGCAATTGTCAGAGCTCTAAACTTCTACTCGTGTCCCACTTCTACAACTCATTAAAATAAAACCCTACTGTTTCAAAAATCAGATTTGAATAGGAAGACTTCAAATCCTTTACTTCAAAAAATAATTATTCATATTATTTTTATTCTACATAAATTATTTTTCTGATATTCGAGATGATTAAATCAGAGCTATGAACTCAATATCAAGTCCCTTTAGGCAATGACTTAAGACTTGACATGGAGTTAAACTCAAACACGTAACGAATAATTCCTTAACAACTCTGACACTTTGTAGTAGTGTTCTGTTTTCTTTTTATTAATAAGTTAAGTATAAGACATTTTTACAAAGAGAAGTCAAAATGTTGTTCCTTCATTATCTTTAAAATTCACAGCTCTTTTTCTTTTCTTTTTTATGCTACATGGAACCCTATCTGTAGACTTTGTTCTCACTTGCATATATGTAAATGTATAATAGTATGTAGTTATATTTATAAAATATATTTGTATATTTTAACTAAATGCCTCTTTCACTAGTATTTTTTGGTTTTTTTTTTTTACATTTTGTTCAAAAATACATACATACATGCTTAAGAAGAATGATTTATACCCTTCTTGCCTTTGTCGTATGCTTCCATTTAAAGAACAAAAAAAAAAGATCATTATCAATGAAGAAGGAGTAAAAATAAGAATTAGGAATATTATGTATTTACCTCAAGCAAGCAAACGTTTATTATACAGAAATGAATTGATTTTATATTTATGTAAACACTATACACATAAAAAAATTAAAAAAAAGCTTTTTTGCTGACTCAATGTCGAATGTAATACTGCTTACATCTCTCTCTCTCTCTCTATCTATCTCTTGTAAGTAGGTGAATCAAAGTGCTACCTATGTACTTGTGATCATATATTTAGTATTTACGCGGAGAAGTCAAATACTCATATATTTAGATGGGAAAAAAATATATACATCATTGTTTTTCAAACGAGCGCTTTCCAATCCAAAATGGGGCTTCCTTCAATTCCTTGCACAAAAATGACACACAATAAATAAATAGTAATATACATATATGTATAATGCATATTTAAATCTCCCCAAAAATATATATATTTACATATTGAGTCTTTATTCTTTTTCTTTGATTTTTTTTTTGTTACAAGTTGAAGAGAAAAAAATAAGATATTTTTCTTTCTTTCTATTTTTTTTTTTTTTGATTTAAAAAAGAACCTTGAAAAAAAATTGAATTTGAATAGAATGAAATTTAATAAGAATAATATGTATATACATTTATAGATGCGATAGTAATAACGTTCTATATACATTGTACATCTTTATTAAACCTATATATCCATACATATATGGAAAAAAAAATACTTTGAATATTTGTGCATCAAGTTTGTCAACTATCTGTACATGATTGTATTATAGGTACATATAATATATAAAAATGAACCTTTCTTAACCATTTTAATAAAGAAAGGAGTATACGACTTTAGTACAATTGTGTGAATTTTTTTTTGCTATACAAAAGTATGATAAATGTTCAATATATTATTATTATTTTTTTTTTTTTTGAAGATATCCATGATTTAAGGATTCAAAATACAGAATATGATGATCATATGACAGTTTGCTATTTTTTTTGTAACGTACATAGATTTGAGAAAAGGTATTGAATATTTACTTAATACATATTATGATAATTTGTGCTAAAAATCTCATTTTTGAAAACCATAAAAAACTAACTTTAGCTCTGGGAGCTCGTAATATGCAAATTTTATATATATGGTTCAAACATGAAAATTAAATTGCTCTGAGTAGTTTATTTTTTAATGTATGTAGAAATTTTTGAACAAATGAACTAAAGAAATGACTAGTCTAACTTAAATATTCTATATTAAATTTTTGTAAAAACAATAGGAACTACTATAACAAGCGAATTGTAGAATTGATTTTTATAGCTAAAGCAAATAATATACACAAAATAGAAACAAAAATTAAAAGATCACAGTTATATATGTATAGACATTAGGGCTCGATGAATGTACATATATAACTGCCAAAGTTATCAATTATTACTAGGGATATATTATAACCCCCCCCCCCCACTCACCCAAAAAAAAATAATAATAATATCCTATTTAAAAAAAAATCAACAATCAAAAACCCCTGACTATCAATTTACTAATTTAAAAAATTTGATATCATTTTTAATTTATATTTATATACTATATATACATTAAAAACTAAAAACGAGCATATGGCCATTTTGTGTTGTCAAAATGGCCATCAAATAAAATAAAATGTTTTAAAAATTCTAAAGAGAAAAACTTTAGAATGTATGTGATTTTTCAAAATCTTGGAAAATGATTTATGTACTTTGCTATGACTATCAAAAAAAAAAATTGGAATTGCCAAAGTAGAATATTAGATTTTTTGTTTTGTCATCTTTGCTCGGACCTCATAAGTTAATTTAAAAAAGAAAAAAAAAGAGCGTTTAATAAATTATCAGTTTTTAAGCCCACAAATAATAGGTATAATTCATATCCATATCAATTGAATCCTAATAAACAAATCAAAGATTGCAATTTGGCAAAAAAAAAAGAAAGAAAAAAGAACACTTTGTGACAAATACATTATACATTAGTACAAATACATTAGTTTCTAACCTGACTTTTCCTTCTTTGTTCACTAAAGTTCTTATAAAGTTGAAACTTGTTTCCTTATGTATAGCAATTATATTTATATTTTGCTTTTTAAATACTTTTCACAGACTATCCCCCTCTCCATGGAATACAATAAACGAATATATCACGAATCTCAGTTTTATATTTAATACCTATTAAATATCACGTAAAACAAATAAATATCACTCTGACTTAATTTTAGTTAGAAGTTATCTTATTCTATGAGTTTAATATTCTTATCTTTGTTACGAGAGATTCTTAAAAAAGGGTTATAAACTGTTTTAGCCTAGCTGTTGGATGTTCATTAATATAAGTATTTATGGGCGATATAAATTAGTTATATCTTCTATTTACAGATAAATATTAATAGGATGTTGTAATATACAAAGAGTCTTCTGTAGTTTTCTCATTCAAGGAATTGAAGTAGAGAGGAAGACACAAAACCGTGCCAAATCTTGACTAATAAATCTTTTAAGAAAATTATATATATTTATATTTACAATAGAAGTAGATAAATAATTATCATTTGTTCCTTAATAAAGTAGAACATTATTTGGTTCCACAGGAAGTTATCTATGGGCGACATTGCATTCATAAATTTACTAAAACAGGAGCTATCAAGACATGGACTACATTTGATGACTAAACTTTTCATTACAAATATACAAGAGCAATGATCTTTATTTTGTGAAACAAAAATATCCATTAATTATGAAACACATAACAGCCCATTACATTTAATCCTGTTCAAAGTTTGGGTTAAAAATTTTAATTTTTTTTTATTGATATTGAGGAACAGTGTATTTGTGGGGGTAAAACTTTCAAGCATTTTATGTTGTTATTTTATGGCCTTAAGCTCTCAAAGTGGTAGTCTGCTGTGATTTTTGATTAATTTTTAGTTGCAATACACTGAACATATTTTTACAAAATCTGTTTGAACTCCTAATCCAGGTCAAAATTGCAAATCTTGTTCGCTATTTAAACAATGTTGAACTTTTCATCTACATTATTGAATTTATTTTTGTATATTTTGATCAGATTTCACAAAGAAAACATCCTATTGTTTGCGTAATTTTTTAAAAACCAAAAACTACATATGTAACAATTGTTAAAACTTAATAATTTAAAGTTAATAGAATAAAATTATTGACCTGCAATATATATTTTTTCTCATGACATTTTCATTTAATTTCAAAAAATACTGTATTTTTATTTTGATTTACATGTTTAAACTAATGGTTCTAAAAAATTATTTAGTTAAAAATGAACCAGAGAAATTGGCTTCTCTTAAAACCATTTTTTAGTACCCCTAGGAAGTGAAGAGACCCCAAGCTAAATTTTTTTTATCAAAAATGGGATTAAAATTATTTACTTTTAAAGAATTATCACATTTAACTTGTTAATTAAAAAAAATCATCCATTATATCAGCTATTTTTGATATATGTACTGTTTTAAAAACAACTTGAAACACGACATTTTATTTTTTAATATCATTTTCATCTGAGAGATTTCCCTTTGAATGAGTAATTAAATAGACAAGTATTTTTTACATGTATTTATAACAATCAATATTGATGTGTATTTCCAAGCATATCCTTTGTTTTTCGGGTTGAATACTACCATTTCTTTTATTATTTCATTTATGATATCAAAATAACATAATCAATCCAAAACTAGGTCTAATTTCATTTAAAAACGATCAAATCATATTGCTAATAATCATTCACGTGCATATACATACATCAATGTCAAATACCCTTGGCAACACATCATGACTAAAACGATCCCTCTTGCTATAAACTACAGCATGAGATAATAACTAGTTTATTCTGTGAAATGTAAGTTATTTATAATATATATTCTAAGAGGACAAATCAAATTTCAATCTAGTTTTTTGTCTTCACTTTATTCGAAGGATACTTGCTCTACGAATCACCAATTATGGGTATATAACAATACTTAATATACACCCTTTTCAAATAAGTATGTATGTACATCATCAAGGTAACGCCAAAATTCATCTTTTTGAATGTCTACTCCTTTTACAAAAAAACTGCTCCAAAAACATAAATTAAGTTTCAAATGCAAGAATGAAATTTTAATGTACTTTGTTGGACATCATTTTTGTGTCGATGCACTTACATTTGAATTCTGTATAAATCGTTCAAAATTGTATCTCAACAAAAAACATTCATATTTTCATTTAATGAATTACTTAAGGGAAGCTTTTAGTATTATGAAGTACTCATACTACGTATTGGCATTCAACTATCAAAATATAGAATGGCCAAAATTAATTATTAAATTAAATTGCTCTATTTACTTTTAATGATCCAATTGTCTGAGGGTTTTTGTTATTATCATTTGTGATATTTTTTACATTATGTAAAATGATTTGAATTTTTGAAGCCTATATTTATTATTTTAAATATAAAAAAGTATATAAAATCATTCATTAAAAGGGCATCTTCCAATTTACACATTATTTATTTCTTTATGGATTCAAAAAGTTCGCCAAAATAAAAAGAAGTATTTTTTAAAGATCAATGACATCAATAATAATATATGATTATATTTTTTTGTGAATTTAATTATTGTAAAAAATATAAAAAATTTTATTTTTTAAAGGAAATCATTGGATTGATTATTTTGTTTTCATTTGCCAAAAACTATCATAGATATTTAAGTATGATGTGTACAAGTTGCAATTAGTATGTCTCTCAACGTTTCATTTTCATCCATTCCTGTTCCCACCTATTAATTGATGGAACCATTTAATTTTGATCTATTAAAATTACATATCGGATATGAACAATGTACATAGTGAACATTCGACTTCATTGGGCAGATGGTTGAAGGAAGGGGCTCTCACTGTTGATTTTACTAGGATCTATTTTTGAAAATAATGTATTTCATTGAGAGATCGACCATATTTTTTGGTTCGCCCTGAAATTTGTCAAATTAATTTCCCTCTCCATCTCTTTTGTAGTCTAATGATACCTCAGTCGTTTAATGTAGATAAAATAGGGCAGGGAAAAATATATCAGCAATTTCAAAGAGCAGAGTTGATGTAGTTATTTCTTTCAACACCTACTTGGATGTGAATAATGTATTCTCATCACGGATGCAGATGTAAGTATTTACAAAATGTGGGTAATCTCCGGATACAAATGTGACTATTCTATATGTACATTATAATACATCTTTCTGCATTTGAATATGATGATGTGCCATAGAATATGTACTCATCAATTCGTCATTGTTCATCAAAAATGTATAAACTTGTGCCTTGGTATGATATCTCATTCTATTATTCTTATTAAAAAATTACTGTAAATGTATCTTCTTAAATGTAAGTTGGTCAAAATAATCCCAAGTTTTTAAAAAAATAAAACATTTTAACTTTGTAGGTCTAAAAAACACCTTCGATGCATACAATAAAATATATTGCTTGAAACAAAAAATAACCTGTGACAAAGTATAGTATACAATATACATCTACCTAAGTATGATTGTACATACAAAAGTTTAAAAAGTCTACCTTAACCATTTATCAACGTCTTTATTAGTCGTCTATGAAGCCATAGTAGAAACATTTAGTGTTGATTTATTGTTAAGACAATTGACTAAACACTTTGCTTCGCTTTTGACTAATGTATGTCTGTGGAATAATGATAGGAATGATCCAATCTTCAAATTTTAGACTATTAACAACAAAATGGGATAGCAACCAAACAACAAGAATTTAAGTATGTACATTATACATATATGTATTTAACTACATATAAAGTTATACATATTTGTATAATTTATGTGTGTTCAATCGGCAACACTTGCTTTAGACAATGTTTTTCTTTCTTTTACTTTTTGATTTGTTTTGCATATTGTATGTTTGTATTTATTTTTGAAGTGATGTTGTTTTGTAAATCCAATAAGTTTATTTAGAATTGTAATATTCACCATTTGTTGCTTGCTTGCTTCCCATGATTTATACATTAAACAATTTATATGCATAAATGTATTATACAAAAATATATGCTCAGGGCTTTTTTTTGTATTTATTGCAAAGGCAAATAATTTCATTTGTGTATGTAAATATGAATTATACTTGTTATTAACTTTGATATAATTTAACAGAATATAATTGATGTTCTACTACTCAATCTCTGTCTATTGCTACTTTGTTATTTGTTATATGTATTAAAAATAAGTCATATGTCTAAAACATATAATATAGTACAAGCTTGAATGTAAGGGGAAAAAGTTTACTTTAATATTGTAGAAGTCAAATTCTTGAACTTGAGTGTATGAAAAATATAGTTTGTTATTATTAATATATATGTATATTTCCTAATGTATTTAGTTTCAATATTAATTAATTTGATAAATTGGAAGATTTAATACTTTTCTTAAATATGCAAAAGAAAATTGATGTCAATATTTGTTTTGATTCTGAATACTGATATTTATTAAGTAGAAGATGTGACATCCTTATGAGACATTGGAATTATAAAAACTAATATTATATTAGTATATATGATTGATAATCGTTATTACTTTAAACGAAGTCTCAAGTAAACTACTGACAATCAATTGAAGTCATACGAAATATTCGTCAAAAATGAATATGCTGACTACTTAGCGAGAAAGGCTCGTAGGTATGAGATATCAGAAAATTAGGGATACAGAGGAATCTTTGTCTTGGTTGACGAGTTGTGACTTGTAAGACAAATAAAAATGTTGTACTTGTCTTGCAAATATTTTGGGGTTCCAGTAAAACATGTTTTATGAATAAATATTTGTAACAGGATACATTCGATTACTACTACATATTTTCATGTATGAGTATTTTGTTCGAACAAGATGCAGAACGAAGACGATTTGCATTATTTCCGTGTGATAAAATGAGAAGGAAGTGTCATTGGGGGAGGAAATGCTTAGTTAAAATGAAACAAGGGAAGCTTGTAAAATATGGAAAATACTATAAAGCTTTCTCGAAACGTCTAGATCAAAGGTGAACAATACATTTCTTTAACGACAATATAATGTCTGATTTTCTTCAAATTCTAAAGGGTAGCCTGAAGCAATTCGTTCTTGGATATGATCCTAGTAAAAACTGTTCCAATGGAAAAAGACTAAATTGTAGATAAAGTAATTTAGATTACATAGCGAAAGGTCATCATATATATTAACGAAACTATTTCATTTTAAAATTAACGAAAGTAAATTGCAGAATTTGGATTCAAGTCCATATTTTTAATATTTGAGAATTGACATGTCCTTAAAATCAAAGTTTCGACACTTGACTAGGACCCAAAAGCTAAGACTAGACTGAACTTGAGACCATATTTAAAAAATTTTTGTTCATTTTTTCACTGGATATAATATATATTTATTTAAGTATCTTTTAATTTGATCATGTATGCTGCTCTGATAAATTATGCATATCATACAACTGAGTATGACTATTATATAACAACACTGGATTGTGAGCAGATGAACTAATTTTCCGTTGGTTTTTACACGATTAAAGGCTGAGAGTTATCAACAGTTCCCTCATACATGTATCCATGTATGTATGTTTCTAATCTGCAAAAAATCTTGAAAAACTCTGCTTTTTTTAAACAAACAATATGAAAATACGTAAATATGTTTGTTAAGTTACCATGCACCACGTTTTCATTAATTCCATTTGTTTGTATATATATTTTTGTATAGTATATATTTATATATATATATATGTATATACACATTAACAAATTTTAATAAGCAGTATAAATTTAAATTATTTCCTATTTTATTAAAGTATATTCAAAATAGGAAAAAATAAAATAACAAAAATATCTCATAAAATGAAAGTTAAAGAACTTTTGAATCGATTTTATATTTTTAAACATATATGTACAAATATATATTAAATGAGTTGAATTGGCTTCCTCAATATGTATTGTTTATAATATAAAAACATGATATTAAAAGTCTTTTTTAATTAACAAATAGAGCTTTGATAATGATTTCTTTATATTTGCAAAAATATACATATGCTTAGATATGATTATTAATTTATTAATTAATGTTATTATTCATCTATTTGTGATTAATTTACATCATTAGTTGAGTATTTATATTCAAATTAAGGATTTTTGAAGCCGATACGTATTATTTGTACCAAAAAAAAAACAACCAAGTAATTACTGATTAACAGTTCAATTTTTGCTTCAAATGAACGCTCCATTGGACAATATCATATTTGCAACACTAATGATATAAATGTTCATAGTATGGTAATAAGTTTTTCAAAAACACTGGCAATATATCTCATAAGGTTGGGTATACAAATATGATGTAAGGTTTTATTAGTTTTGTTATTACACATATTCTCGTACATTTTTTGTTCTTATAAATTGTACGGCTACAATGGTTCACAAATATTTGATTGATTGGGAATTTTAGAAGCCATTGTTTCTTTTTGGACATAATTGTTGGAATACATATTCTAACAAAATTGCTTTATCGTTAATGTTATTTTGTGTAAATAACATTTTTTGTTTTTTGGAAAGTTTATTTTCAAATTAAATGATATTTTGTAATACAAGAATATATAAGAATGCAATACTGAATTTAACTTTATACGGTTCTTACAATGCTTTTAAATCATAGAACAAAATTAATAATTTAAAAATACATGTATGCGTAATAGTAAATATTTCGATTTTTAATGCTTATAAACATATTTTACAAAAAATATTATTCAAAAATGTAACATTTAAACATCAATAATACTCTGCAATATATCGATCGGACTATAATTCAAGTATTTTCAAGTTAAAAAGCTATATATTGTGTATGTTATAGAGATGAAGGAATGAATACAATTTATACAATTCAACGACTATTATTTGAGGTCATATCATACATATATATATAAATCCATTGAACCATATTTTATTGGCTTCCTTTTTTTATGTATGTTACATACAAATAAATCATAAAATTGCAACTTTTTCCTTCTAAGATTTAATAGAGGTGGTAAAAGTTCATTTCATGTTGTAGATATTATACATATGTATATTGGTATTAGAAGACTTTTAAGAGGTGGTAAACTGAGTATGTTTTATCCTTAGAGGGAAGATGTTTAAGAGGGAGAGGGATTAATAAGTATGACCGCTCATTGAGGAGTTGTTTCTAGAATATATTTATATTAATGATTTTCTATTAGACGTAACAAAGAGGCAATGTATCAAGGAGGATTAATAGATTTTTTCTTATGAGTCAGCAGTTGACGATTTGAAGTGATCCAGCTCTTGACCTCTGGTTTTGTCAAGGTTTGAACCCTTGAATGTTTTGGTCTTGCTCTTCTGACCAAAAACAAGGCAACTATATTTTTATTTTTTCAATAAAAAAGTAAGATCAATGTTGTCTCTTGATATGGTCTAAGGTGATTTAGAATACGACACAAACAACGATAGCCCATTTAGTGTGGATATGGTAAGTTCAGGTTTTGATACTGTACGATTTTTCATTCTATAGTCTTTGTAGTAATAGAATAGAATTTTAACATAAAAAAAGAATAAAATGTCTTTTCGTAGCACTGCAACTCTCAGTCAGTTCGTTATATCCAGAAAACCAATTAATGTGACCCCTTGGGGGTATTACTATAATTGAATTGAGTTGTTGAAAAAAATAAACGTGGATGAATCGTTTAGAAAAATAAATTTGAATAAAATGTGAAGTGAAAATGTCAGTTCAACACATACGAAGAAGGGAAAGTATGAATATATTGTAAGGATTCTTATAGTACTTTTATAGCTATTTCTGCCTGCCTGCATGTATGCAAATATGCATGGACCCAATAGCCTTCCGAATTTCTAATAGACTGTGTGTTTATTTGTTTCTCATTTATTTATTCTTCTGCAACATTTCTATAAATATTAAATTAATACACACCCAAAATTCATGCATCTTATAAACTTCTTCATTCTTTGCTTCTCATCAATATTCTGTTGTTTTTGTTTATGTAGATATGGACATAACCATACAATATAGACATATATTTACACAACGTCTCAAACTAAGATTATTACATACACATAAAATATTCATATCTTGTGTATTGAAAATCCCTTAGAAAAAAAAAACCAACCATACAACAAAAACATATGTGACCGCATTTTACAAAACATGTCTGACATCAGGTCACTTCTTTTTGTATATTGTTCCTTGTACTTGATATATAAGAATATTAGTAAAATTTCCAACTAATGGAAGAACGAATCCCAAATAAATTATGATTTATAAACACACAAATACTAATAACACTGGTCAAGAGGCATAAATCCTAAGGGGTATAAGTAAAATAAAAGTTATTCACTTTTGCACGCTGATTTCAAATCTGTTTTTTTGAAACTCTCAAGAAAAATAATTACAGATTTGAAATTAGTGTGCAAAACTAAATAACTTTTATTATACTTATACCCCTATGGATTTTTGAAAGTTCAAATTTGTTGTCCTGTGTAATTATTTATTTGCATTCATTTTCTACAATTAATCAATGCAAAGTATTTTCACTTAAAAAAATAATAATAACAATAAACAAATAATTAATGAAAGTCAAAGTTTTTTTTTTTTCTTTTTAACATTTAATTTTAAATATATAGATAGAAAGGGGGTAGAGGGAAAGAGAAAGCAATCACAGAGAGAAAAAAAGAAAGAAAGTACAAATAAAAGGTTTTGTGATTACAAAAGTACAAATCTGTTCCGTTAGTTTTATTTTCAATTTCCTTCACTTATATATTTTTACCTTTTGCCTTTAATTACTTTATTTTTGATAAATTTTTTTTTTGAAAAATATTTTCTTAGGATTTATTTACTTTATGCATTCAAATACCCTTTATTTTAACTACTTATTCTTATTATCAGAACATATTACTTTAAAGTAATATAAATATTACTATGTGTCAGATTGGAACTTCTTATACATAAAATAACGCTTTTCCTCTGCTTTTTTAAAAAGTTTCTCTCCAATATTATCCATCCCAAGAAACAAGGAAAATTGATTATTTATGTATATTTATATATATATATATATATATATATAACTAACTCATAAAATAACGCCATAAAAAGTTTATATGTATACATATATATGGTATATGTATATCGATGAGGTCTGATTTATGTGCTATTGTTGTGATATATTAAGTTTATGCTTAAAAAAAGTAATTTTGTGATACTAAACTCTTTTTTAGGTATATTTTAATTATTAACACTAGAGCGACCGGAGATACCAAAATGACATCCTTGGTTTCTTTAATAACAAATAAATACAAAACCATTTTTTCGATTTAGTTCTAATTTTTTACTGTTTTCATTTCACCAATAACTTTAATTTTAACAAAAATGTAGAGTTATAAATTACTATAAATACACGTTACAACTCAGAAGAGCCAGAAATGTCCATTTGACATGACTTATATTATTGATGTTTTAGAAATGATGTCATAATGACATCCCATAGCCAGCTGAAGTGATACGCAACTAGTGTTAAATAACTTCCCTCTTGGGGATCATGATGATGAAGAGACTAACGATATTAATCTTGATACGAATATGTTTATTAAATAAAGTAGAAAGAAAAAAACATTCCGTGTATCTTGTAGCTATTTTTGACTCCAAGTAAATGCATGTTTAAAATTATGCATAATATTAAAAAAATTTATTGGTTTTGGGTTAGTATGTACAAGTATATTAAAAATCCCTACGAAATGAAAATACTTGGAAAAACAATAAATTCATGATGACTACATATTTTTAAATGAAATATTTTCTTTCTTTTTATTAAAGGGCCATAGATTTTATTATTATTTTTTGCTTATTCAGCAAAGTAAAGTTATACAAAGTATAAATGTATGTATATGCTAATAAAATAAGAACCAAATGACTCTCTAGTTTAGTTCTAAACTAGTTAATCTTTTAAAGCTGGCTTCTTTTCTCACTATTTGAAATTTAAGACTTACTTTAACATTTTTTACTCATATGTTGATAAAAGTGACGACCATTTATAAAAAATAAAACCAAAAAGGGCATTTATGGTACTAGAAAAGGATTCATAAATGAGGATTTAGCAGGTAGATGTCTTAGCAATGTCATGAGGTTTTGTGCAAGGATAAATTAAACAGTAGTCTTAGTCAAATGGTGTCCTGAAAACCTCAAACCATATATTTTTTTGTCAGGTGTTGGCATGTCTAATCTTGCTTCTTATTGTAGGAATAGAAACCTTTAAGCACCAACAATTCTAAGGTACTTTTTCTCAGCTGTTTATGCTATTTTGCCCTTTCTCTTGTCCCTTATTTGTGTTGTGTATGTTGATTGGTTCAATTTGAATTAACAGTTTACCTATTTGGAAGAAGGTTCTAACTACTAAATGATAACACAGGTCAACAAATTTGAAATGTCAAAAATCCTAAGGGGTATAAGTACAATAAAAGTTATTCAGTTTTGCATTCCAATTTCAAATCTGTGATTTGTTTTTTGAGGGCATACGTGGTAGGAGTAGGCCCAAAATTCGGCTAAAACGTTTGTACTTAGATAACTGCTTGATTATTAGATGAAATGGATTAACAAAAAATGTATTGAAGGGCATCCAAATGAAATATCAAACGCCCGATATGAATTCTACACGAAGAAGAAATTGTCTATCTAAATGTGTAAATTTTCCCCCAATTTCGATCAAAAGTCAACTATAAATTAAAGACTCGCAATAGAGATACTAAAGTAGTAGTGTGCAAAAGAGTTGTGAAGCTGTAAATATCCCTACAATCAAGTAAAAAGAAATCTAGCGGTTGGAAAGAGTGTCATATTCAATGATTAATTATTACAAGTTGACCTCGTGCCTTTATTTTGTCTCTTTTTAGGAGAAAGATTGATTGCTAGAGAGAAGATAGTTAAGGGATAGAGCTACCAACTCTATGGTAAGCTTAGTTAACCTTGACAAAGAGATAAGGATGACATTTGCGTACGTAGTAACCACAAATTAAGTCATGTTGTCGAAATTCTACCTTTTAGTTTATAAAGATATAATTTTTTTTCATTACCAATATTAACACATTGAAATCGAGAAGAATAAGAAAAGAATGGAGAAGCACAAATTAAGAAACAAAACAAGAATAACAAATTACACATTGAAACAAAAAAGTAATGTGTGTTCTTTTTTTTTCTTTTTTTTTGTAAGATAATGGCTCTTCGACATGTAACAAATCTTATGGTAGTCCTACTCTTAGAGTGGTGGTAATGAATGTTTAATCTTTATGACAACACAGCATATAGTTTATAGGGAATAGAGCCCAATTATGATAATATATAATGTACAAGAAAATAACAACAATATATGTACCAATTATGGGGGACAAAAGTCATGCATTTTGCAGTATCCTTTATTGAGTTGTGTATTCTATGACGAAGGGCAATTTGACAAAGTAGATACAAATTATCTCACACAACCTGTATCTACATATATAACGTATTATGTATCTCTTAAACGGAGTCTCCTAAATCACCACATGTGTAATTAATACCCTAATGAAAAACTTTTTCCCAACGTCTTATAAGTGTACATACAACAATTTTCCCTCCATTTCTAATGCTCTTTCACGAAGGAAAGTGCGTTCTGAATATTAATACATAGGACTTGTATGTACTTTAGATGGTCATACATTCAGTATAATGATATTATAAAACCCATTATATGTAAGTGGAGAAGGGCTGTTTTTCTAAAGTAAGCACTCATATTTTGTTGGTGCAGGAATCTTTCCTTTTTTTTTCTCAACGGGAAGTACATACACATTGTTTACCTATATTATTGCCATATGCACTTTAGTTATTCCATTTTGTTCCTTATTTTTTTTACTCTTAGAATTACTGTACTCCTATGGTCAAAAAAATGAGAGCCAGTCAATATTGTTCCTGAACAACCACAAAGATCCAAGTGATTTGATTTTTGAGATCCATCTTGATCTTGAAATCAATTTTGAAGCTCTTGATATCGTTTAGCTCCCAAATCCTCAAAGTATGGGTCTCGATGTCAAGACCAAAGCAGCAAGATAAAAAAATTCATTTTCTTAAGACAAAAAAAGATTTTTTTCTTAAAATGTCGTGGTATTTTCTGAAAAACTGAGACGTTATTTATATTCGATCCTTAGAAAAAAAATATTTTTTCTTATTTTTACCTTTTCTCAGAATTTCTGGGATGATATAAATTCGACATTACATTTTGTCGGAAATAAGTTTATTTTCAGGTTATTTTTCTCATTCGAAAGTTGGCTAAAGCTTATAAATGAATAAAATTGTAAATTGCTCGAACATTAGATTTTATAAAAATACTAAACGAATTGCATGTATGTAGATTCGTAATCAGGTTGTCAAGGTCTACTATAATGGGTTATGACCCACATAAATGCCTTTATGTGAATACTAACTTTTGTTAAATTGTACATACAATCATTTGTATTAGTTGGAGTAATTAGAATTTCTCTCTTTGGATCCCAAGATCTAGGAATTTCCAGGTTTTTAGACCTACGAGAAATTCCGGGAAATATTTATTTTCCTTCAAAATCCTGCATTTTATTATTTTATAATATAGGCTTCGTTAAATTATATATGTTATGATTCATTAAATTAAAGATCAAATAAATATTCACGAATCACTAGTTTTAAAGTTTTTCAATTTCTGCTTTTCAAAGGGAACAGCATCGATATTAAATGATATTCAAAAGAGCACCAAAATGTTTCGAAATATTGATAGCTTATTAGAACAGATTACGTTCTTTTTCCCCTTTTTTATTTTCCTTTTTATAGGTATACAATAGGCTATAGTCTACACGTGCATGCATCATGTATGCAATATATTGATACTAGGGAAGAAGAAAATAAAGACTAGGACTCGACTTAAAAAAACTCACACATTATTTATGTGTCGGGTAAATAATTTCAAACTATTTCATATCGGCGCAAATGTTCAATATTAATTATCTAATATATGTTTCATACTTTTAATATAAGAAATTAGAAGAATTCAAGTGATGTGTGAGTTGACTTTTAGCTTGCAAATCTGGTGAAGTTGTGTATTTAGTTCCTTAACATTAACTATTCATGTTGTTGTTTTTTGCGAATCGATGTTCAAAAAAGTGTAATGCTGTTGTACAATTAAAAAAAATTATTTTTAAATGAGCAGGAGTAAAAGACAAGAAAATATTAATTTTTCTGAATACTTCGGAATCCACACCACCCACATTTCAATAGAGTTTGAAAGGCCATTTTCAGGAACAGATCTATATGTATGTAATCAAACCGTTTAAGCGATCAGAGTACTAGTCATTTTTGTTATTAAATAACTTTCCAATCGAGAAAACATAAACTAATTTTGGATCTTTCAAGAATGAGTTCCAGGAATTGATTATCTCTATCTAAAATATACAAAAAATTACTTAGATTTTTCAGTATTTATTGTTAACTACCGGGATAAATAAATTGAAAAATTGATTTCCCAGAAACCTGTTGAATGTCTATTTCCCAAGTAATGAGAATAAAAATCAATGCTATTTGTAGAATATTTAAAGTTACAACAATTTTCACCATACAGAATTGTCAATGACGTAACAGATTGTACAATAGACTGAATGTGATACTATGTTGGAGACATAGGTATAATTATAAGAAAAGGAACAAATTTATTTAAAAAACCTTAGGAAAACATCATCAAACGGTTTTAAAAATGATACTAGTGGTTGGTTCTATCCAACATCCAAATACATATACAGGAATAATTCATCATCTTCCTTATTCAAAAGGAACTAGGGTTTTTATTCCTATAAAATTTGGTTGTTCCAAGATGGCCAAATTCCATAATTATTGTCACGTGTAAGCATTTCATTTATAAGACTTATGATTATGGGAAAATAAGTTAAGAAATATTAAGAACAAGTAAATCACAAAAAACCCTGTCTTTATGGAAAAGGAAAAAATAAGAAGCCCTGGAAACGAAATGTTGTATGAACTTTCTTCATTTGTGTATATCCAGAAAGAACTTAAGGATAATTATGCAGTTATAACCTCATAGTTATTTATGTGGCTTTCTAATCTACATTATTAATTACAGTTATTATTTGTTAATGTTGGTCAAATGCGACATTTCTTTGTTTTTTTGGTTTTTTTTTTTGGAAGAACTGCATGAAACTTACCTCCTGTCTCTTCAATATCTTTTTAGCTGAGGCCCCAGAAGAAAGATCAACTTTGTCCTTTCTAAGCATGTCTTCTAAAAGAGTCAACCAATCTCGTATTTGAAGAATGGATTTATCCAGAGAGCTCAGGAGTGAGCTTGTGGAAACGACACTGGATCGAGTGCGTTCATTGTCATTTTGTGTAAAGTTGTCATTTTGAAAATTGCTTGACTTCTTTGAAGAGACGTTGTTGGAATTGGAGCGGCGGCAAAATTTAAATTCACGGTGGAATATTTGTATTCTGTCCAAGTTAAAAAAGTTGCTCGCCCTGTTTGAATTGTATCTACAAAAAATAAAGCATAATCGGAAGATAAATATCCAATAGCTTTATTGCTATCTATGTGTATCTTTCTAGTAAATGGTCTCAATATAACATATGTGCACTTTAAAAAAAGTAATCAACTATTAAAGTTAATTCATGTTTAGTTGGGCATCTAAATTCTTTATTTCAATTACGATTAATATAATTTATATGACAGAACAAATTACTTTCAATACATTTGTAGAAGCAAGTAATATTAACTTTAATATTATATATATATATATATATATATATTACTTAATTATTCCAATTCAATATTTATTATCCGTAAATACATTCGATTTAATCAACTCCTTAAAAAAATACTTTTTCCATTCTTCTGTGAATTTATATGTCTACTACTACACTTTCACTTACATAATGTATTAAAATGAGAAGAAGAGATCATGCATAGCCTTACCCCGTGTTCCGTTCCTGATAGTTACTCCCAAGAGGGCAATCCTCTTCATCTCTGGGTGAAGGAACAGAGGAGAGAGGAGAGGATGAGCACGTAAACTCTGTAGAGGAAGAATTCCTCTGACTTAGTGAGGAAGCAATGGAGGACATGGTTCCAGAGGAAGAGACTCCGGAAGAATACATGGATTGGGATAAGAAATTGAGTGCTTGACTTGCACGACTTGTGGTTTGATGGTTGCTATTATTATGGTGTTGATGGCTATTGTTGCTGTTGTTGTTGTTGTTATTGGAGGAAGAAGGATTGTTGTTTTTGGCATCATCAGATGCACGATGAATCAAACTTGGAGAGAACATCCGTGCAGGTTTGATTGATGAATCCATTTCTGTAATAAGAATGACGTTGCTATTATCAAAAAAAAAGTATTGTAATACATTATATATAGAAAATCAAGAAAATAAAGCTTTGCTCTTTAATACCCTTGACAAATTGATTCAAGTTTGCTTACGTAATAACTGACTCTTTATAAAAATATCCTGAGGTATCAACCTTCATAGTTTAGTAATACCTGCATATATATACATAGATAGATAGATACATACATATCTAATTAGTCTTGATGGCTTACAAAGTAAAAATACTATTTAAGTAACTTAAAAGGGGACTAACTGCGTTGACTTCCCTTTGGTATTAGTATGATACGCATTATACGTACTTAAGTACATATGTATGAAATTATTAAATGTTTGACGTCAAACTATCTGTAAAAGTGAATTATAATTGAGTATATAGAGACACTTTAACAAGGGGATTTTAAAGTGTACATGTAATATAGTAATCGGATCCGTTTAAAAACAGGGGAACATAGCAACAATATACATAAAATGGGCTATCGATTTATCTTCTTACACTTATAAATATGTTAGAACAAATATCTAGTAACAATTGTATGGATTTAAAAGTACACTGATTATACATGTATTAAATAAGTATACATTGTTCTTATCCAGAAGTAAAAAGTAATTAAGATAAAGAACAGAATATTTTCTACTCCTATGTAGGGTGGTATAAGAAGTATATAGTGAATTGAGTTGGGAAGAAGGAACTTTCTCTTCATATCTATGTGGGTTTATAAGAAGGAAGTGTGGGTAGAATAGTTTATTTAGAGTTGACAATCGTGAATTTCCTTAAATTAAGGGTAAAGTAAAAAGACATTTTATCTTTGTTCTTTCTTTCTTTCTTTCTGTAAATATACATACATACATACAACTCTGGTATTAGAACTACTATATGAGTCTATACATTTAAAAAGTTTATTCACGTGTAAATTGTTGTTGAGAAACAGGGTTAAGTATTAAGTATTTTGAATGAAGAAGTTCATCCATGAACTCATGTACCCAACTATGTATGGCCATGTATGTAGAGAATTGGTTAACATTAGGGATGTTGAACTAGGTAAAATAATTTAATTAGTGATATTGTATTCTTTTTTTTTAGTAAGTACTAAGCTTCAGAGGACAGCAGTTAAAATTTCATGATATTTTATTCATTAGTTTGTATGTTATTGCACTAAGAGTGACCCTACTCTTGTCATTTTTAGAACAATTGATCAAAAACAATATCGTGTTTTAATTTTACACTGCTTCTTGATGGGAGGCCCATTTTGAGGTAAAAGATAAAAGTGGTATTGAAATGCTATGTAAGGTCGCGCTGGAATGTTTATGTTGCTCTTGATAGAGATTACTTTGATGAACGAAGCTACTTTTGAAGAAAAAAAAACCGTGTTTTCTTTGTTAGGCCCGGGACTTTTCAGCCTATGTGTTATCTATTATTAATTACACGATTGAAATTTCTAAAACATAGTATTGGTAACACAAGTTAACAAAAAAAAGGTTATATATTTTGTTCTATGTAGTATTACTTAACACTCCAATTAGGAAATTATATATCAATATTATTTTTCGTATCAAATTGGGATCTCGATAACTTTTATTTTTTTATTTTTTATATGTTTCATTCAATTTTTAAATTATAAAAAAATGAGGAATTCACACGAAAATTGACTTATTTGATGTTCATACATATTTTGTTTGAATACATAAAAAAAATGCATGTAATAGAACAAGAAATTTTTTTTCAAGGGTTTTGTTCAGAAATGACTAATACCTCAATCGATTGTTAACCCGTGTAAGAGCAAAAGCGACTCTTAATAACGTAAGTACTTTTGTTGTAATGTAAGAGGATTATTTGTTTTGAAACGTAGGGATTTATTCCAACTTTCACGTGAAGTTAAGTGTTGAAATTTGTCTAAATTCTACAAAATAGGACGATATTATATTTCAAAAAGAGTAAATAAAACACTAATAATATAAATTTATAAAGTATGACATTTTAATAAATTTTTATTATATGAACCTCGAGTGATTTTCCTATAAAAAAATTGAAATAAAATCAAGATATCAAAATCTTGTTCCTACAACGTATAAAAACCTGTATGATTTTTTTTTTCATTACAGAGGGTATGATTTAGGCATTTTTAAATCATTTGTTATGTCAAAAACTCATATATTTAATGGATATATCCTTTACAAGAATTAAGAAGGAATTATGATATAAATAAAGTCGAATGAAAACCCAAGATGTCTATGATCATTGATTGTACCTATCAATAATATCTAACATATTAATTATAATCTCTTTTGAAGGATAGACTTTGGTATTTAAATTTGTAAAAACAAGTGAATTAAATAAATAAACTCTGAATTGATTCATTATCGTAGTTTTTCAAAAAGTGTTCCTATGACCACAACATACAAAACAATAACCTGTCAAATAAATTTAGCTGTTTGTGGTGCCATTTACTGAATTGGATAGAGTAGTATTTAGCCATTTTCAAAGCTATTTATGACGGATTTTTTACATACTCCAATATTAACATAAATATATGTATGCTCAAAATAACACTCATATGTATATGGGGCGTATTAGCCTCTTTGAATACACATCTGAATTTGAATCAAAGGGAATTTGATTTTGCGTGTATATATATATAAAAGTATAAATATTGTATGCATGTATACAATAACATTGTCCAATCTTCTCATATAAATGGATATTTCTGATACATGTATGTATGTAACTCCTTTTATTCTGTATAATAAATGATACATAATAAATACAATACATTATGTGTTCAAAGCATCTGTTTACAACAAGTTTTGATTTTTTTTTTTCGCTAGAAGAAAAGTATTGGATAAGATGTAGATACGGATATACATAATAAATATAATTAATATTTTATATTTGACAAAAGGATTGAAAAGAACTTATTAAAGAATCATTTCAAGGAAAAAAAAAGAAGGGCTTAAGTATGACGTATTTTAGAATAGTTAGTTTGTCAAGAGGGTATGATTGCATATTACTAAAGCTCTTTTATATTCGTTCCTATAAATAGAAATTAAAATATCAGGAATTAATGTTTTATACATAATATGTGATGAGTGAATGAACAATGGAGCTAAAAATAGATTTCTAAACCCTCAACAAAATTTAACAATTTGATCTTATCTTACATAATAATATTTATTGCATCTCTCAAACTTTTCTCCTAAAAGATATATAATTAATAGTTATGAGCCAATGTTGTCATTCTCTACATCTCTTGAACTATTGTTTTTTTATTTAATAGTAGAGATATAGACAGGAAAGTAAAATTTTATTCGTGTTGAACAATACCACACAATTCAAGGGCATGAGGATATACATATATTAATCAACAGTTGACAAAAAGGAGTTGTTGATATTTTGGAGACACCATTGTGAAAAGGGAAAGGTAGAGGGAACATCCGAAAAAACATGATTTATAGCCAGTAGTTACAGGAAAATCCTACTAACAATTATAATTTATCCTACATATAAACACATCTACTAGGTATTATACGAGGAAAAGTACAACTGATTATGAGAAAATTGATCATATATCAACTGATTTTATACTTTTATTATTTTTAGAATAAAAGGTTTAGAGATTTTTTTCATTTTTCTTTGTTAGTTTCGTGTGGGTATGTGATACATGGACACAGTTGATACTAGGGAGAGGATATGTCCCTTCCAGATATTATTTAGCCCAAATTTTCCCTCATTGCATTATTCATATTTAAGAAACTACATATTAAGATATATTTGTCAAGTTTAAAACCCATGGTAACGTCACAGATGTAATGGTCACATTCTATTTTTATATCATTCATTCAAAAAAGTTAAACAATAAAGGTCTGAAATGAGCTGGCAGATAGTCAATCCATATGAAAAACGTCACATGTTCGCTGTTAAATATACTAAATGTATAAATTCAACAAATTAACGTTCAAGTACTAATCAAGAGTAAACATATGGCTGACAAAAAATGTTTTGGAAAACATCATTGTGTCCTATTACAGAGACATTAGAACTAACTCATAATAGGGGGGGGGGGGGGAGAGAGAGAGAGAGATTACAAATCAAATATTCACGACGCGATAATCACACAGATTTTCATTGTTATTGTCTTTCATAATTGAGGGGGGGGGGGGAGAGATATTTTATTCTTGCATTATGAGTTATGAGTGGAGACTGTTTGAGACATTAGAGGAACAAAATAACATTTTATTCTTTTGGCATGTATATGATAGATTTTTGAAATTTTAGTATTTTAGAATTAAAGCAAAAACTAGAGTAATCGAATCCAGAAAAGCGAAACAAAGACATGTATTATCAAAATATTTATGTATACTGAAATAGTAAAAGAAAGAAAAAGCTGAGATATAAATCCACGGTATTTATATAAATATATTACTATACGTATAAAAGCCAAGAATCAAGCAAAAGAAAAAAATTGATGACATAAAAAAAGGCAGTGTTATTGTTTTCATATTACATAAAAATAATATATAATTTAATAAAAAAAAATTATCCTAAACAGCAAACAAACAAACGTATTTTATCATCCATTGATAATGCTTTATTATTTATAGAGGCTATTTATTAAAAATAAATAAAGGGCCAAGTTAAATGTTGTGTAAACAAATGTTTAATAATGCAACATTTTTCTACTAAAGTATTATCTTAAAAGCAAGAAAAGGTTCTTCTTGACCTAAGTGCCCATAATATTATTTTCATATTCATATATGTATACATACATACAAATATGCCTTTTCAGGACCAAAAGTAAAAAGTAAAATTCAATATTTAGGCTCTTAAGTAAGCATCAAGATTTGTATAAAGCCATCATAATAAGAAAAAAACAAAAAAATATTAATACTTAAAAAAGTCATTTTATTTCTACAAAAATTATTCACTGTATTTAAAAAAATAGAATTTGACTATGATTTGTGAAGGACCTGACAGTAATTCAAAATGGAATTATATTTCCCTTTTGATTTCTAAAGAAAACATCTATCAAAGTTGAAATTGAGTTATGTGATTTCAATATTTTGTAAGTTATTTTTTTTTACATTATAACAAAGGAACACATGTTTTTTTTAGTATAAATGAAAAACCTCTTTCTATTTCCATATTCCCTAAAATCATCTTTTTGGAAATGAAAAAAATAGCGTAAGAATTATAATATCTACTTTTTTAAAAACATCCAGGTCTTCCAAAAATCTATAAAGTAAATTGCTATGGAGTTAGGTATCAAACGTTCCCTTAAACTAAAAATGTTTTTTTTTTTCATTTATTGCCAAGAGCAATGCTTCATTGACTTTAAGACTCGCCATATATGTAAGTAATTCACTAAAGAAATTTCAAGGTAGAAGGCCAAAAGTTTGAAATATTAAATAAATTAAAGTGTTAAATATTGGTACTTTTTGTATCAAAATTGGTAAATATGGGAATAAGTTTAGGAGGTGCTTGTCAAATTTAAAGTATGGAAATTAGTTAATGAATAATTAAAACTCCAGAAATATTTAATTAATTGATATTTGAGCTTTATTATTTAACAATAAGAAATGGAGCATCCTTCAGATAGGGACACATTTTGAAATATTAAATAGTTGGTTTTTTATGCAGGGTCTTTCAAACTAGAAAGGGGTCCGTGAAGAGTTTTATATACATACATACAACAAATAGTTCTTCGATATCTTTTGTGTCAGGAATTTCTTGCTTTTAAATTTTTATTTGTTCTAAGCAGTGGCTTAACCATATAGAAAGAGGTTAAGAACATGGTGGCAAATACACAGGCTTTGGACATAAATAACCTTTAGAGCAGGGGCTCTTGAAATTTTTAAATAAGAGATCCATCATGGGAACAAAAAAAACTGTTTCAAACAAAATTCAACTGTTTTAAATTCAGCATATACATGGCCCAGATAACATACTTCTTTGTACAAATTCCTTTCTTGAACTTTCTATTCAATACTTAACGCACATTAATATGATTAAAAAGTGTATTTTGGTTATTTTCTTACTGCATTGAGGACTTTGATTGATGTGTATTGTTTTATGAAGGAAGAGGTCTTGAGAAAAATTAAGGTAAATTTTATGGTTTGATTACTTTTTTTAACAAAATTAATTTGTAAAATATCCCTACTCAAAGAGAGGTACAAAAAAATGTCTCTAATGGGAATGTATTATAGAGATAGTGAATATACAGTCTATTAATTTAAAAATATTACTACCCCCCCCCTCCCTCCCTAGAGGATAGGAGAAATAAGATTTCGAGGGAATATGTCATGTTGTCAATAGGTGGATTATTTTTTCGTTTTAAAAATGTATGTTTGGTCAAATGTGACCCATTTCAAGTGACTCGTACCATATGTACTGTACATATATGACTCTGTTATATAAGAAAAAAAAATGAATGACGTTGAGTTTTAACTCGTTAATATTATAATCAAATAATATACATACTATGTAAATATTTCTTATTTTCAATTGTTTGAATGTCATTTTTGAATATTGATCATTTTTAAATTTCTTTTTTTATGATGCTATCTCTCAAAAAAAAAAAAAAAAATTGTAAAAAAAAGTTTTCTAATTTGAAAAATTTTATTTTCATCATCAATTTAAAGATCTAAAAAATATATTTCAAAATATTTAAGGACTCTATTTTTATTATTTTACAATGAAATTATTAATTGAGCTGTAGTGCTACATAATAATATCATCCGGCAGATAGGACAATTTTTTTTTTTTTTTGATAATATAACTTATTTACATCACTTAACTAAAGAAAATATTTCAAACATTGCAGTTTATCCTTTTTTATAGAAATTGCATATTTTACCGACTCATTTCTCAAAACACTCCTATTTTGTATAATTTTATAAGCCTTTTTATAACAAAATGGGAATTAATATTAATAAACAGTATCCCAGCTGACAGGATTTTCGAATGATTGGCGTTCGCTGGGATGAGCACTTTTTTTTTTCATCTCAAGAGATAGCCTTTTTTGAAATTAACAATGCAAAATAATGATTAAGAATACATGTATAACAATTTTTGAACATTCATAGTCATCCGCGTAAAATTTCAGCTACTTATTCTATTAAGGATTATAAACAAAACTATCTTTTTATAAATTTAACAAATTTCAGTTTAACTTAAATGCATCATATTTCAATGAATGTGAAATTTTCATTGATGAAACTTTACAAAAATTTACCTACAATATTAAGTTGGATAATTATTTAATTTTTTTAGAGTGGTTTTGTGATATCGAGCATTGAAAAGGGTGATATCCCCAAAGGATAAGTTGTAATAAAAATAATTCAGAAGTTACTAGACGAAGATGGGAAAATATTCAGTATTCATAACAATTCAATGAAATTGACCGTTTTATTGAATTAATAAAAATAAGAAGAGAATGTAATTGATAATTTTTGCTAATCTAGAGTTAGAACTCAATGTTTGTTCTAAACCTTATCTTGTGATATGTGTATCGTAATAAATAACTTTCTGCAGATTTTTTTGCTGAGTAATACACAGATAAAAATATATGAATATAAAAAAAGTCTACTCATATTTGTCGTGTGGTAGGCAATAATTAATTAATGATGACATTTCTTATTAAAAGAAACATATGAATATATACTAACTCCTAATATCTATAATATAAAGTATTTTTTTTTTGTTTTTTGTTTTTTTGGCATTAATGAGGGAAACATTTGATATATTTTGATGCATATATTTGAATGTTTTTGATAAGAAAAATGCTGAGGAACAAAACAAAATGAAAAATATAATGATTGAAATGTTTTTTTAATGAGGAGTAAAAACAAAACAGTTGTAGAATAAACAATATTTTTGCAAGTTATAATATAATTAATTGTTCCATTTAGTAGGTAAACGAATTTATGAAGAAAAAAAAAGATGTAATTTAAAATATGTCAAGAATTAAAATAAAAAATTATTTTGCCGAAAATTGCATATTTCTATAGAAATATTTTAAAACTTTTTTTTAATTAAATACAATCCTAGTCATTCTTTTCCTCCCATTAGACCGGACAAATCAACGTATATTTACCACCAAGACTGAGGGATGTATGTATTACAAAAAGGAATTCTTAAAAGACAGGGTATTAAAAGTACTTATAGATTTTACTTTGTCTGAGTAATATTTATGAAATGTGTATTTAAAAGGATATTTCTAAATAAATATACTAGAGATGTGTACAAGACATTGAATCTTTAGTTTTTAATCGATTGGATTGAAATGATGCACTAATTATTTTATTCCTTACTCAACCTTTTCTCTAAAGGGAAAGATATCCTGAAATCAGTTGATAATAATTGACCAATGACATCACTCTCCTCAAATGCCAGACTCTTCTTTATTTAATAGCACAACTTAACAAGTGCTTATTCGAGTATGTATAATACATCAATCTTCATGATACTAATAAGAGATAATATTAGACAAATTGACAGCTAGTAAAAAGATACAATTTGAATGAATTTTCGTATTAGAGGGACAACGCCGTGTCATGAGCTTTTCTAACTGTTTTTTCTTTTCCATTAATTGAATGTACTACCCTTACCTCTTATAAAATGGCTTTAAACCAATAGGAAGTTATCAGTTAGGTCACTTTTCTAATACTATCCATTTGATAGTAGGAAGGACATGGAACATGTACATATATATCTTATAAAGTTAATTTGAGCTCAGCAGATAGGCGTTAAAGAAAAAAGCAATAATAGAACAAACACCGGATGTTATTATTTATGTAGTTTGGATGCTATTGCATTAATTCCATAGCAATCTGTATTGAATCTCTCAACTTTTCCTCCTCCAGGAAGAGAAAGACAAAAGATCCGAAATGGATAGGTAGTCCCAATTTTGGAACGAATCTTTATTTAATATTAGGATATTGATCATAACATAACAAGTACTAATTTTTGCACTGCCAATTAACATTCAAAAATGTCAATTATCAAATACGTCATTCTTTCTAATTATTGAATTAATGCTCATAGCTTTATCTGAATTCGAACGGTCTGGGTTTCGTTTTCATTTTCATTTAATGAATTTTAAATAAAATCTCTCATTTGCGTATCAAAAGATTATTTTAAGCAAAAAAAGCCCAATACTATTTAGTAATGACCGTTTATATCATATCTCTGTTGGATTATTCTAATACTTAATAGTTACGTAATTAACTACTTAGCAAAATACTTATAATTTAATTTTAAGAATACATCTTTCGTGTCACGAATAATAGAAAAAAAGTTAAATCAACAGCTGACAAAAATATATACGTGAATTTTTTTTTCTGCTAATAATAATACTGTTATATATACATCAAACTCTAAATGAAGGTAGATGGTAGAAAAAAAATAGGGGGAAAATCATGATTTTTCTATTTTTCATGTTAGAGGAAACACATTTTGTATAGAAAAGTCTCTTAAAAGTTACCTCACTAAATTATCAACCATCTTACTAAGCTTCAAATTTAATTCTGGGTACTATTAAATAAATAAAAAAGAATAATATGATTTGATTACTATTTTTCATAGTTTTTTTTTTTTTTTTGGAAAGTATTAAAAGCTTTTAAGGATGCTTGCTTTGACATGGTACACATTAAATGAATAGAGTATAATGTAAACTTTGTTAAATTTATTTTGGGGTAAGGAAAAAGTACAGGAAAGTACTTGCATAGAAAGTTCGAATTGTATTCTTTTTGTAAAAGAAATTTAATTTGAAAAATGGAATGGGGTAGAGACTTTTTTTGAATATTCATGATTTTGTTTTTTTGTGTGTATGTATATATT
Organism: Lepeophtheirus nordmannii; assembly: GCA_963680855.1. Classification (NCBI taxonomy): domain Eukaryota; kingdom Metazoa; phylum Arthropoda; class Copepoda; order Siphonostomatoida; family Caligidae; genus Lepeophtheirus; species Lepeophtheirus nordmannii. The sequence continues at coordinate 14,737,602 of OY804518.1, forward strand.
ATTCCGTTTTTCCAATTTCTACACTTTTTTTTCATGTCCTGCTCAATTCATAAAAAGAGCTGACTAACGTATTTACATACATGCTCTGAATACATAAAAAATGAATTCAACAACACCATTTATTTCGATTTAATAATACTGTTTGTTTTTTTATTGCTTGCAAAATTAAACAAAGAAAACTTGAATCTCCACTGCAGTAAACTTATATTTTATATAAAAAACAACAACAACAAAGAAAGCAAACAAAAAAATCACACATACACACAATTTGTTTTACATTTATCAAGTCGTTAATAGGTTTTTGTACACACCTAGAAGGACTTGCTTTACTCTTTAACCTGATTGTTGCAATGTTATTTAATTATTTTTTTAAATAATGTAAAAAATAACAAATGCTAAAAAGCTTTTTGATGATTTTTTGTATTTATTTAGCCATATCAATTGAAAAAAAAAATCCCACAATTTTTTTTCAAATTCCTTACATTCCTTATTTTTATTATCAGAAATAATAATATCCTTTACCGAGTTCTTTTTTTATTCACTATAAGAATTAAATAGTGATTAACGTTAATTGAGTATAGGTTTTGATATTTGGCAAATGTTTTCTGAATGAATAAGATGTGAACCTGAGGGTGTTTTGAGATTATTTAAACGACAGTTTGATCTTAATTGTATCTTCTAGCCTATTTTTCAAAAAAAGTAAGAAAATAGGTTCCAAATTCAGTGTTGGCTTTGTCACTCTTTCCAACTATTGAGTCTACTCTTTTCATATGTTATAAAAAACAAAAAGGATAAGAAAAACCAAATGTAGGTTAAAAGCATGGATCACATTTCAAAACATATTCAAGAAGAAAAAAAAAGATCTGACGTTAACAGGTATTTGGGCAGTTATTTGATTCTTCTCAAATATACAACTATTTCTAATATAACAAAAGAGATCTATTTAACACTTAACAGCATTTAATTAGAGTTCAACAAATCAACCTTCAGTACAGTAATAATATATATGTAAATATACATGTATAATGGTTCCACAATTCTTACAAAGACATTTAATTATAGTATGCCTCTGAGCAGGTGAATTTCAATTTAAGAGTTTTTTTCTTTTCTTTTTTTATACAAATGCCAACTTTTGGGTAATTTTCATAATGTTATTACATTTTTATGACTATCTGAAGCAATAAGAATATTTATTCATCATGGACCCATGTGCTTGATGATAGTTTTAATATATTTAATAGTACGCACGTCTCTAACTAAAATACTTTTTCCACTAAAGAATTCACTCTTTTCTGAAGGTATTTTTGGAGTTGAAGTCTTCTTCACTTTTAGGATAAAACAATGTTTTGCTTAAAGCTGTTTTTAGCGAATGAAGAGGCAAGCGGCCTTAGTTAGTGTGTGAATGATATAAAATTACATATTAACAAAATGTTTCCATTAATGTTGGAAGTATATATATTCAGAAGCTGAAGAAAGTTTTTTGATAGGAAAAACCATTCATATATAAATGAACAATGTGAGCGTTGTTTGCTCTGTATGTATTTGGTTAGAGAGAGAGAGGGGGGGGGGGGAATGTGTGTTTCATCGCTTTGAACTTTATATTTCACTTTTGTATATTTAATTCTTAGGATTAAAGACTTTTATTTTATATATATGTATAAAAATGAAAAAAAATTAACCTGACTGTCGTGTCAATCATTTAACTTTATATTTTTTATTTAATAACATTCTCACACCATCCTAAATGCGTTTAATGCATTGCATTAAATTTCATGAAAATACAAAATTTTCAACTTTCACTATTCCTTTTTTTCTTCCTTGAGAAAGGAATCTAATATGACAGATCTTATTTATAGTTTTATTTTATTTGACAAGTTTTAACTGGGTTTATTTTATATATCTATACATAAATTTTGATTTTTTCCCCTCATTATGTGAAATATAAAACTTAATTATATACATACCTATATCTTAGTTCAGGGATATGACAGCACTTGATAAAATACAGCCAACAAATAACAAATCTCTAAACCTGTTGAAAAAAGCAAAAAAAAATATTTTTTTAAATATTGAAAAGACTGAAAATTAGAAAAATATTCTTGCATAAAATACAAAAATAGTTTCAAAAAGCCTTAACCTCACAGAGCATTAGATCAGTGAGCACTTGATGCACTCATATTATAATAGATACTTTTTTACTTTAAGACTTATTTTCTTTTATATAAGTGTTGTATATTTTAGAACTACCCTAGAAACAGAATATGAATATTCAAAAGTAAGATGTTTTGTGATAGAGACAAATTTAATTATTTATTTTCACTTTTGTTCACATACAATCTCGTACATCTATTTTGTGAAGAAAAAAAAGTACCATTCATTCTATCATCAAAATTTTAAAAGTCCTTCAAACTATGATTTAAGAATAGTTGCAAAAAATTCAACATGGGATTTGAAAAGATATTAACAAGACTTAGTTTGCTACAAGTAGATTAAAAACATACAAATAAAAGTTAAAAGATTGGCATGGAGTTCTTCTTGCAGATTTGATGAAGTCTAATATGACAAGTATTATTATTATTACTTTACAAAAAAACGAATTAAAACTTTTCAATAATCTTACGTCTAAAGAAACAATCTAATCAATCATTATTTAGAACTTAATTTGCAAACTCTTTTTTTATTGATTTTGTGGAAGTATAAATGTATATATATACTACTTTTTCATGTAAATGGAGTAAAAATAGGTAACTATTAATGAAATATGAGTATAAAACATAAAACTTTCATCAAAAAATAAAATCCATCGAAAACATCGGTTCAAAGTAATAATGCATATAAAAGTGAAATTGTTGCATTAAAATATGCTTCCCCATAGTGAGAGATCACAATGTTATTATAAGAATATTAAATGATGATAATTATTTTTAATAACAATTTAGAAATGACTTCGTTATACTTGTACTTATAACAAATATATTGAATACTGTTTGTGAAAGTAACAAAGTAATTATATCAAAATATATTATAGTTGGAAAAATCAATATATATTCTATTCAAACATTTTCTCCTGAAGTACCATTCAATTGATCCAATTGATTAGTACCAAGATTTTTTTTAAATCCTCTTAAGCACTTGAGAAATATACAAAGCATATTATTTTCCTTGTACACTGGCATTAAACCAAAGCTGAATCAAAAGTAGAATCTATATGTAGATTCGTTGCTACAGTAATACCTCATATTACAAGCATGCAACTTTTTTTTTTGATTACAAGTATCAGTTTTCAGTTTGTATAACTAGTCATATGTTGAGTGATTTTTGGCATTTTTCTTGCTTCAGTGTCTCTTCTAAGGGCATTTGCACTCCCATTAGATCAGTAGTTCTCAAACTATTCGGATATTTTTAGTATAGCAGTCTTTTTATAACATTTTAGAAGAATCATGGACCCAGTAATATTAACCATAGTTAACATATATAAAAATTAATTTCATTGAAAAAATGACAACCTTAAAAATAAAAAGTACATTCAATGCAATGGGTGCCTTTGCTCTGCCTAAATTATTTTTTTTTTTTGATTTAATTCTATTTCAACTAGACCAACTTTTGTGCCATTTTTTGCTTCAAATCCGTTTCAAAATTTTGTATCGAGAGCAAATAATTTGAAGAAAACTTTATCACACTGATAGGCGATGGCAAATGGAATTAGGACCTTCATACCAAGTTTGGAACAAAAGAAAACGTGTTTAACTGTTCTTGAATGAAGTTGTTCTTTAAAGGCAAATTGTTAATAGAGAAGAAAAACAGTGCTGTTGGTAAATTGATGGTACTTTTCTACATCTTGTAAGTCATAATTAATAAAGAGAAATTTTATCATGAAGCGGTCCCCCTGAAAATCAACTTTCCAGTTCCCAAGTGACTGCAAAACTCAGCTTAAGAGCTGTTGTGTTAAACATTGACACTCATTAAGCTTCTCGTTACTGAGACTATTTAAAAATAGATTAAAACTGCTTACGTTCGACATATACAGTCTTCCAGCCCTTCTGAAATATCTAAAGAATTTTAAAAAGATAAATTATCTGAAACATGTATCACAACAGGTACACGGAAGATTGTCTACAAGAAAATTGTCTAACGGAATAGTGTCCTCAGAAAATTGTCCTCGAGAAGATTGTTCTCAATGGAAAATTGCCATCCATCTTAATAGTTATGTAGTTATTCACTCATCAATCTGTCCCATCTACAAATGTATATGACACATTATGAGATCCTTAGATAATTTTCCCATTAGCAATCATTCTAATTTCACACAAAAATTTGTTCAAGACAATCGTGGAACCTCGAGAACCGGTTAAAAACCACTGCCACTACTTCAAGGAACCCCCTATAGAATCATCTATGCCCTAAACCAGTAAACTAAAATATCACCATCACCGCTTCAAAATCCATAAAGTACCCCCCGTAATTTCCCAAATTACATACCAGGTTCACAGGTTGTGCAGGATATCTATAGACCTTCCAAAAATGTTAAAAACACCCACAGGTACTATAAAGTATTATATCACTCAACACATATTTCTAGCTTTTTACAATGGCAGATTCGATAGTCACTATCTTGTTCAACACCTTTTCCTATTTTTTCAAAAACACCGAGCATAAATATGTATTTTTATGATGCAATTATTATAGTATCAAAGTTTTTGCCAATTTGAATGTGATACTCATTGAGTACAAGACAATGTTCATTTCCTCAGCAATTTGTCTATTCGTATCGTCTTTATTTCGTTACATTTCGTCTTGTCAGTATAATATTTCTTCGAGAAGATAAAAAATTTTATGACTTTTTTAATATAAGGTAATTTTCATTTGTTTTTTTAACAAAGGGTCATTCGAAATTTAATATGGAAATTTTTTGTTCTGTCGATTTCGTCAGACATTTTTCAATTCGTCTTGTTATTGACATTTTGTCTTGATTTATTGAAGACAAAAGTTTAATTTAAGTCAGATAAAATAGTCAAAACAATCGTTTTGTCTCGTTTTTTCTTGACATTTCGTCTCAGTCATATCTGATAAAATAAAAACTAGTATGAGATTACAGGGTGAAGTACCCATTATATACATAAATATAGGTACATACGACAAAGCCTTCGAGTATAACGCAATATTTTGAATTTATCGAATTTGAAATTCTTGTCGACATAGTTTTTATAAATATATATATATATATAGAAAATATTTATTATTAATTCAATTATTGATTTTTTTACCTTCAATTATATATTTATATATATGGATGTAAGACTCTCAATATATGTACATACATAGGTACGTTTATATTTATGTAAAAAAGGATCAAACTCATAGGGTAAAAAAAAGTCCAATAACCTGCTTTTAATATCAAATTTTTTTGTTTTTCTTTTTTAACTAAAAAAAAGAGATAGGAAATTGAAGATATGAATGTAAAATAAAAATCCAAATATTATTTCAGAATTTACATGTAATGTGTATGGAGTTATTTATAAAATATTGTGTAGAGAAAGAAAATATTACATATTCTACGTATCGTCATGTTATTTCCCACCAAAAGCTTAAAAAGAAAAAAAAAACTTTTTAATGTTCCGAGTATTTATTACATTTTTTTCGTGAAAAATCAATTTATTTTTCGTTGAATATAATTTTTAATTAAAAATGAAATTCCTTCGATGTAATTAGATGTGTTTTAGATTCACTCTAAGTATCTACATACTTTCAAAATTAAATGTACTACAACCCATAGGTAGAATGTATTTATAAGATACGTTCTAGATTGTAAAATAAACCCAAAGTGACACTATGGTAAAGGCATACATTTTGTTGGTGTAAGTAAATTTTTAAAGAATATGTACAACACTTATCACAAACTCTAAGTGAAACTTTATCTAATGTCCTTAAAAAAATGGAAACAGTAAACTGTTATATTCTTATCAAATTTGATTGTTTATGCACTCTCCAAAATGGCTGACTTCTACAAAAAGGACGTCACGTACAAACACTCTTGAACATAGTAATTCATACATTGTATTTACAAAATAAAATAGACTTATTTAGATTTTTTTTTTGTTATGATTAATGATCTTCAAACTTTTGTAAAAAAGTTATTTAAAGATTTTTTATTTTCACTCGCTCTCTCTTTATTGAATGCTGTATGCGAAAAATGAAAAAGCAATAAGGAAAATTCGATTGAAAGGACTCTAATTATATCCAATTTAAATCCCTTTCATTCCCAACATTTACAAAAATAGAGAGTAAAGTGCAGTTTGAATCATTACTCATCTATACTTTTTTTGCTTGCTTGTTTGCTCAGTATGAAAGATCAAAAGGGAGAATCTATTTAAATAAATCTGATTTTGACAATGAGGATAATGTTCTCCGGAAATTGAAAAGGTTTATTCTTGACGTATATTTAATTGCATTATATATATTATCCACTTTTTGGTCTTTCATCCCATTCTTGAAATAAATCAAGTTATTATAAGTTTGTAGCTATAAATTAATCCGTTTTTACATACCACCAGTCAAGCATTTCTGTCTTAACGTGTTTCTAAATTCAAATAATTATTACCTTTGTTGAAATCATATCCCGACATGCATACATACATATGTAGAGTAAATTGAAGGCAATTGCATCATTTTTTTGTTTGGACTCAATTAGGTACTGGCTGCTGGTTTGAGTTAGACTCATCAAAATTTAACAATATCTGTCCATATCTATTTTTTATTGATTAAATTTAGTTAAAGATTATACTATGATTATATCTATGATTTCTTGATCAATTGCATTTAAATCTAACCCGTTAAAGGATATATTTGCCATAGCCAGGCACAGTTGCAATAGATTATAAATTAAATAAGTTTGTGCCAGAAATTAATCAAATTAGAATAAATAATATTTTTTGAGGATTTTTTGGGGTTGGCACTTTGAACAGTACTTTTTTTCCAAAGCTGTTATCATTTTTCCTTTATTACTGAGGAGAAAACATCTACCTGATTGTAAAGATCTCGCATTATTTGTGTAACACGTGTAATGCATACTCTGTTGAATAATAAATCAATTATTTTAATAAAATGTCTATTGGAATTAATCGTACAATATCGATGTGAACATGTTTGGATTTACGACAGGGATTTCAATTTTTCGTACATCAATGTGTTCGAAATTGCCTTTATGGACTAATCCAAATCCCTCATTTCCTATTATGAGTAAGCAATCGCTTTAAGGGTGAAATCTCCGTCCATCAGAGTTGTCATCGGCTCTAAGGACTTCTCAAAATATATGGTCCTACAAAGAGTTGTCAAATGCTCCTAGTAATACCTCCTGCACGCTTCCCTCATCAGCCTACAAGCCTGATGGGAGATATATTGGTAAAAACTATGAAATGAGCTGGATCAAGTTCTCTTTATTTGTTTGTGATGCAAACAGTGGTTAGAGAATCACCTTCCAGCAAATGAATCTGGAGAATGTTACCCTTATCGCACGTGATGCGCTAGGACTTAACCTTATGGTCATGGAAATCTGCTCGGTCTCTTGTAAGACACCCTACCGTCCCGAAATAATTATAATGAAGCCTCAGTCTCTTATCCTCTTGGGAATTACATTTCCCCTTATGTTAGAACTGAAAGATAAGAATCAGGAGCTGTTCAAGGCAAAGATTGAATGCTAGGATTTACTGACATTATGCAAAGGGAAAAAATCTTCAATATAAGACTGAAAGGCGCATGGGGAACTACATCCTATGATGAAGTTGTCAGCCACTTGGCCCCCTTTGCTACAGTTGAGGAAATTAAATTAGCTCAACATAAACATAGTAAGGTGATGAAGTTGAAGAACTCTTCGGTTCTGAAGCAATTCCCACACCTATTACAACAACCAAATTCTTCACTGAACATAGGGGTTCTGCAGGATAAAACTGATCTTGTTACTGCCCACTGAGAGCAAGTTCGAGAATTGATTCAAGTCCTGAATCTGCCATGGGTAAAAAGAAAAACAAAAAGAAAAAACATGGTCAAATAGACGTAGTAGTTGATTTTTATTAGGCCACCCGAAGAAATAATATATCATGCATAATGCGGGAAATGGCTGAATTTGCAGAGGAAGCTCAAGAAAGAAAGATTTCAATGGAGGAGCAACTTCTGAGGATATATAATTTTTTATGTAAATTAAAGTTATTTGAAAATAAACTTGTAAATTTCTAGGTATACTTCTACCGGCTGATACCGGATTGGGTTCCGGTGAGGTGGAGTGTATCAAAGAGTAAAACAAACAAACAATTAATACAAAATAATAGTAATAGCTAAAGTCAGAAATCTTTGATCAGGACCACTAATTTTTTTTTTAAATTATTTTTTGGTAAATGTTTGTAGAACCAAATAATTACTGATGCTTTTTAAATAAAGGAAAAGAAAGGTATTGTGGAGAATGAAAATCTTAAATACTATTCCAAGGAAATCATTAATTAACACTTTTTGTAATTTGTATTAAAAGGTCATTTACTACTCTCTAGGTTCCTGTGTCTGAGTCTCTATGATTATACATAATTATAACGTATATACATATAGCAGTATTAGTAAACCTATACATATATGTAAGCCCCTTTAGAATAACTAAATAAAATCTTCTTTTTATTCTTATTTATGGATGTGTGTACATACTATACACATGCTAAGTAAAAATATTCCATTTCTGAATTGAAACTTTATCGTTCTTATTATGCTAATAGATTTTCATTCTCTTCACCCTCACAAAAAAAAAGTACAAAAATAAAAAAATACATTTTTACCTAATAAAAAAAAGGTTTTTCAAAAGCAGCTGTAAGAAGTATAAAAAAAGAATACAGTACAATACATTTATACCTATTTACCTACTTACAAAACAAGGCAATGAAAGTGGGAGGGAAAGAGAGAGAGTACAATTTTTTTACATATTTATGGTACTTGCTTAGATGTTTACGTCTCAAGAGATTAAAATAAATAAATATTTAAATTTTTCAAATGTGGAAAAACAAAACCCACACAAATATTTTGCCATAGTAATAGCAATAACACTAGTACATTTGTGTCAATGTTCCTGTAATGGAAGTTTGAATTGAAGCAAAAGATGTATTTCTAGTTCATCAGTAAGTGGCCTCGTATAGAGCTCTTCCGCCTATACTATTTATTACTTCATGCAAGATTCGGAGAAATGAATTCAATCCACACTAATATTGACAATTGTTTTGCAGAGCTGTATATTTTTTAACTTCATAGTTGTACCTCACAAGTTTATTTTTTGTAAAAATAAAAAATTCCCTTATTCTATAACAATTGCATAAAACAAGGATTACTAAAAGGACGTCGAAGGACGCCAGGGATTGTTTTTGAAAAGAGTATGACAAAATATAATAAAGTTCACATAAATTGTCTGTAAGTCGTCTACAATTATGTTTGAATTTTATATAGTGTAGTTATGTAAATATCTAGATATCTAAGTGCATGAAGTTATAACTACTACATACAATACATTACGATTTGCCACTCAGTAATGCCTCCTTTGTCGCCTGTTTGTATTCTCTTGTATTATATAAGTATGTACAAACTTAATTTATACTTAATTGATATACATATAAAAGGAATGAAAGTAGGAATTTGAGTATTCTATCAGTGTCACCTTCCAAATAGGAAAGTTAAAAAACTCATCCCCGATAATACATACTATTGATTTATAGAGCTTGAACTTAATTTTGTTAAGGAGTCATGAGCATATCCCTAATATTACTAAATGAGGGATCGTCCAATAGTTAGAAGAATGACGCCATTGATTAGCTACCAGATAATTTCGAGTCTTTTTATACTATTTTTTTCGAAGGAAAGATTGGGAGAGGCAATAAAATTCTTATTTTTAACAATATAAAAGTTTACAATTTTTGTTTCTTTTTTGTCAATTTGGCTTCTATTGTATCCTATAAATATATTAATGTATATTTTGATGAACACTAATCTTATTTAAGTATGAACATATTTTACTAATAAATAAAAAAATAGTTAAACAATTTTGACAAAAAGACGTCATTGACTAATTAAGTTTGAAGCTTTTTTTTTGAGGGGGGGGGGGGGGAAAGTTGAAAAATACAAAGAGGATCACTGAGTATATACTTTATACAGGGGAAAAATATTATATAAATCATTCAGGAGAAAATTGAAGGAGCAAGTTGATGCATTTTATGTTAACTCATGCGATAGTTTATTACGAACAACATACAATTCTGAGTCCTTTATTTGTATATATAGGTTTATAGGGTGTTTTTCTTTTTTCTTCTTTTTTTTTTTTTTTTTGGTTAAGAAAACCCATCGCTCTACTAGTTGATGGGTCTCATGATTTTGAATAAAAAAAGGTACGCCTTTTCATAGAGTACTTGGGGAATAAGATAGGAAGAGAATAGGCTTTTGATTCCAGCACGGGAAGGGGTAGACTTTAACCATTGCCGTGTGATGATGTAATTAATCCAAGGATACTTTCTATTAACAAGTTGATAAATAAACCAACAACGACAAATATCAAATCCAATTTCATCACACATATAAAATTAAATCTAAATAAGGGAAATGAAATACTAGATAACAGGGAATCAAAATATTGGGTCCCGAATCATAGAAGAGCCGAACATTTCTTCAGCATTAATACCATTATGAACTAACTAGATGTGAATCACTCCTTCATAACTGGAGTCAAGTCGAACATAAGGCCCCTAAGCTAATGAACTCATTTTTGAACATGGAATATAACTTCCTGATATAAATAAAAATTAACTTTTGAAAACAGTAGAGCGCCGAAAACTCGTTATGAGGTAGAATCAGGCCGAGTTTTTTTGTCCACTTGCAACCTCGACTCACAAAAGGGAAAGGAAAAATTCGGAAAAACAACTGGAAGCTACTCTTCTGTATTTTCCTTGTTGCCAACTTTTTAATATTGGGCATAATTATTATTTAGGTATACTATAATTAATAGATAAATTATATCAATATGCAACTCAATCGTTAAAACCTGTTTAATATTCAAAAATTCAAAAAAAGGGGCACAATCCTCGATTTAATATATATTTTTTATATAACAAAATCATAAACTATAATAATACCCTTTTAGAGTTCATAACACGTACATATAATCAGTTGAGTCAACAGATGGAAAACAACTGAAGGAAGAGGTCATAGTATTTTTGTTTATCCCAAAACAAATTTCATGTCGCCCAAACAAAACTTTGCGTTTGTCACAATTGAATAGAATTAGTTAAAGCATTATTTTGATGAATATTTTTTGAAACGTTTATTGAACAATTATGTTATATTTCAATGTTTGGTTACTTAACTAACGTCAACACTTAGCAATGTATGGTCACATAGCAAACACCATTTAAATTGAACAATATTAAAAGACTTCTTCAGTTCTTTCATAATTAAATATACTTCCCCCACAAAAATCAGCACCAAACACAATAAAACTTCCTTACAATGCCTCTCTACTACATTAAAAAAATGAAAAATTCGATTTTAGCTCTTCACAAAAAGACGTGTATCTCAAATACAAATAAATATTTTGAAGTGTAATTTGGTACAAATGTCAGTTACAGTATTGTCATCTTAAAAACAAAATATTTATCCCTATCATACTCTCAAAAAATTAATTCAAAATTCCTGGTATTTATGACTCATAGATGTAAGAAGAGCTTTTTATGTTTAGGGCCACATAAAGAAGTATTAGTTATTCGACAATTATAACAGGTTGGGTGGCACTTAATGAGCGTTGTATTCAACAATTAATTCATAATTAATTATATTTGACAATTCATTATGATAGCTAACATATATGTTATATATGTACATACCAACCCCTCCAATTAAATTAAAGAGACAACAATTCCGTTTATATGTTAAGACCCCACAGTCGGAATTAAAATTTTGTATGTACATAGAAATACTTTAATGTAAAGTTTCTACATACTTAAGTGAAATTAAATATATTACACTATATGTTATTTCTATAACCATTTGTATGTACATACAAGCACAAGCACAAATAATAATACATTTATATGTACACATAAGTAAGCCCATATTATTTCGTTATTCTAATGGGTGATTATGAATGTATATTTAACATATATGTATATTCAGGGAGTTCGAAAGGGATAATTATTGCTTTGTTATGTTACACAAAAAAATGCTTCGAAATTAGGGCAATAGAATGTCTTTTATGCAATTAACGTAGCATATTTTATAAGTAATTAGCTGCACACATACATACATATATAGAAAGAAATAACCCATTTAAAGTCAATAAACGATTTGGGTGTAGAATGAGCATTCAAGAAGAGTATTGTTTATGTGCTCTTATAATATTTTTTATTCAGTTATCAACAAAAGTAATAAAGTGTTAGAGAATTATTTATGGATTGACCCGTCTTTTACAAAATAGTAGTAGCATTTTTATCTAAGCATATTGGGCCAAATCTAGAATGGTAATAAATAAACCTTGCGTTCCTAAACGTCTTTCACACGTTGGTATTTTTATTTCTTTGTCTATTTTTAGCTTTTAAAGAAGAATATAAGCTACTTAGACTCTTTTACTCAATAACAATTTTCAATCAAAATGCTTTGCAAATGTTCATTTCATATGGTTTTGAGATGAGGTATTTATATTAGATATGCCATTTAACAAAATGAGTTGCTTTTGACCAGATTAGGATTCTACAATCCACCGAAATTATACAAGTCTTCCATTATTAATTTCATAATGATAAAAATTTATTCGAAATAAAAATGTAAATACATATTTACCAAGGGCCAAGATTGTTAATTTGAGCATTTTGAAATTTGAAAATGTAAATGCTTTCGTTAGTTATCAGAGAGATATATTAATTTAGTCTTTTCATTTTCCATATATAAATATATTTTTCTGTAAAATTGTAAAAAAGTTGATAAAATATAATCAGCTTTAGCTATTTTGTCCAGGACTAGTCGATTTAACCTAGTGACCTTCTAACTATCACAAATTTCATTTTTTATAAGGATAATATATTAATTTAGTTTTTTCTTAAATTTGGCTTTATTGTATGGATCATCAATTACACGATTACCTTAATAAAATGATACAAAAGACAAAGATGTACTTATCGTTAGGTTATAAAGCAAAGTCGAGAAAAACAATAGCTGAAAGTCTTAGGATAAAAATAAATTGGGAAGGAGTTCATGATGCCTTGGTTCTAGAACAGCAACAATTTATGCGAAAGGATACTGTCCAAGCTCATTTTTCTCTCATTAAACTTTTAAATCGATGTATATTTTAACCGATTAATGAACATTTTAGTATGTTAAAATGTCAGACTCTTCTAGAGTTAAATTAATTGAGGCACAAATATTCTTTGTCATACATATATTATTATTCTTTATTTGTCAAAATTTAAGACTCTCCCAAATAAAGAGAAAGGGAAGCATTTCATGAACCAATTCCCATTCATCTATTGTTGTTGTTAAGGGTTTTTTTTTTGCAAAGTTTATTCTTTTTGGGATTATTTATTAACTACTTACTTCCGAAACCCATGCAGACTCAATATAAAACTTGTACAAAACTTTACCTTTATTGTACAGAGATAACTTTTAATTAGTTATACCTATTACTTAACAGGGAGAAAAGATAGGAAGTATATATATATATATACATAAATCTTATAGATAAAGTGAAATATGACTAGTCATTCTTCAATAAGGTGGACTCCACATGAGACGTTTTAAGTTATTTCTTTTAAATGCAAGTAATTTTTAAGGAATTTGTTCATGTTCTTCTTCTCCGTGAGTTCAAATCATTTAAAGTAAAATTTACATTCTTATATATAAAAAGATGTGAAGGGTTTTTCAATAAGTAAAAATAACAAAATAAAAAATATTACGGATAAAACTGTTTCTAGATCCACCGCCTAGATAACAAACAGAAATCAGAATGATATTAGCAGCATTTTGAAGCATTTATGTCCCTTCCTATACTAAAACCCTCAACGAGTCAGAGATTCAGAAATCTGCCTTTTTGAATGAAGATCATCTTCACCTTGGAATTAATGAGTCTCAAAGTACCCCATGGGGACAGGTACCCACTTTCCATTTTTACTCTAAAACCTTGAATGACGTTGAATATTTCTTCTCGTGTAGCCGCTGAGTCTAGTACGAAAGAATTTAAGCTTCCAGAAAGATTTCTGCGTTAGGGGGAGGGGGGACAGCTTAAATGAAGGCTCTTTCGATTGGATTCAAGTTTCCATTGATCAGAACTATGACAACCCTCGAAGGGTTAGTTGTTGTTCTTTTTGACTTTGCAAGGAAGTGGATTTGTGTTTCGGGGAGAAGATGGCGACCGTGTTTAACTCTTCTAACCTTGAATCGATGAGCGTTATTATATCTAGCATTAACATACCATTTAAGTAATTAAAAATCCTGGGAGCCCTGCTATATGAAGAAATTTATGTAATATTAAAAGACATAAGTTCACCATGATTGGGGATCTTTCGCTTTGAGCATTCATATTTCTTTCAATGAATTTCATAGGAGGTTTTGATAGTCCCTGATACTAACTGTTTTGTTTTTACAATCGGATCGGGAGTGTTTAAACGGATGCAATTGGAACATTTGCTTTTACATTCTGAAATAATCTAGTTTAATTATCGACCTCTTAACTGGGAGAAGAGAAGGGAGATTTGATGGCTCTCCTACGACCTCAAAGGCTACAGAACTCAATCTGAGAAAAATATTCGAGGACTTTAGTGTTGGATATTGATTCAGATTTTACTTATTGGTTCCTGATTTGACAAAACCAGATTCTTCAACCTTCTCGAAGAATAGTTTTATTGTCCTGGAGACATCTTCTGTGAATACTCGACCTAAAGTTCTTAAAGCATCCACTTGGAACGTCCTCCTTGAATGGGACTCCATCATCTTTAGTAGGCCTTTTACATCGATGATGAAGCATTCCCCCCGATGTGTTTTTGAAATCAAGAGGAAGCTGAAAATCTTTAAATTTTCCAAAACATTTATTGGTCTTTTGACACTAATTGGTCCCCTCCTGGGACCCATTTTCTGATTTCCCACATAAAAGAGTTCATACACAGAAATTCCCAACTTATGAATAGCTATTTCGATATCATTATAATCCAAATGGATATTATTTTCAGGGATAGACCCATCTTGTTTTTTAATTAGACATTTAAAATATGCTCAATGAATTGTATCTTCATGATTTGGCACAATGTTTTTTGATTGATGATGTCATCAATCTTGATATTTTCTTGATCAGGAGAGCCATGTTTGGGGGAAAAAACTACCATTCGTGTGAAGACATTTAAAATAATTATTTGACCCTTAACGAAACACAATTCTTGAAGTTTTAAATAATTTTTAATTTTCTTAAAAATTGTAGAAATTTTAGTGTGCTAAGGTTGAGAGAGGTAAAAATATATACTCTTCATTTTTTTTTTGTCAAGTTAAAATTCTGATTTCTCCAAAAAAAAAAAAATTACTTTTACCAATTTTAGAAACTTTGTGCTTATCAGACAGGAGTAAAATTTGCACATTTGATATATAAGATAGTATGAAGACAAAGTCTAGATCAATGACTAAATTAAAAGAATATATGACTCAAAATCTAATTTTAATGTATTCATACTATGTATAAAAGTAAAGAACTAAAACTAAATATTTTTTCATCATAAAAATATATTATATCGAAAGATACAACAATTCAGAGTTCAAAGTACATATATATGGTTCATACCACACTGATTTTTGCTAAAATTACAAAAAAAAAAAAACATAAAGTACTCCACATCCTGGAAATTGATTATTTTATTGACAAAAACCACTTTTCAGATTTGGAGTTTACTGATAAAAAAGCTTGTATTTATAAATATATAATATGTTGTATACAAGTAATAATATAGTAAAAGTTGTAATTTGTATAAGTAATAAGTACATGCTGCATTATAACCCTAGTCATTTCAATTACAAGCTATTAATTGATACTATCATTTAATTTTGATATATTAATATGACTCATTAATTACTTAAATAATACGTTAAACAACAGTGGGCAATTATATATTTTTTAATAGGACACAGAATATTTATCAAAAAGTATTTTTCATCAAAAATATAATAAATACATAAAACGTCCCAAATCCATTGAATAACCTTTCCAAGGAGTCACTTAAATTCGGTATTTAAAATTTTGTATCTCATTTTTTTTATTGCAACTTGTACAATCTGTGTATAGCATTTGTTATAACTTGTATACAACAGAGACAGACATTTATTGGTAAACTAAATTGAAGGAATCAAATAATCCCACAACAAAATGCACTTTTATATTTTTCCATCTACTCCTTCCAACAGATTCAATCATGTATACATTGTTTGAATGACGTCACATACAAAAAAAGTGTGTTATAATAATTAATATTGATATTTATTTATTCACCGAATATAAATGCAAAAAAGTAACAACAACAACTAAGTTTTTCATACATGCATTGAGTAGTAAATGCATTTAATTTCTTCTTTTTTTAATACAAAGTTTTGAATTATACATAACATATATATATATATATATGTATATGAACGTAGTTATTTACCTATGAATGTATTTGTAAATATGTGTATCAACAATATATTTAATATTTGATTTCTTTAATGTTCAAAACTTTAGCTCTGACATGAAAAAAAATACAAAAAAGTATTTTTACAAACCGACATAATGTAGGAATTATTTTTTGGACATGATTTTTAGAATTAATCCCTTATTTTCATATACTACATAAAATCAAATTGAAAAATATTACTGTTAAATAATGATCTATATATACATTTAACATATATAATAAATTATACTTTTAATTATGTATCTATGCTTACATTAACAAATATTATTATCTGGAGCTTGAATAATGAAAACTTTTTCTATATTAATAAAGCTGCATGTTAAATAATTATTAATATTAAAAAAATATATTATTTTTGGCTAGACTATCAACTTTTAAAGGTCATGAATGAACTAAAATGCTATTTTTTTAAGATATTATGAACCGTATTGAGTAGGAGTTGACTTAATATTAACTTAATGAGGTTAAAATGTTTTTGGATTTCCTAGTACTTAAAGAATAAATATTCCTCAATATAGAAATAGTTGAGAGGTAGAGCAAAGTAAATAATTTAAAAATTACACTTTAAATATATAAAATTAATTTTTTTATTGTTATGGCAATTATATCTTTTTTCTTTAAATTATTTCACTTTTTTATCTTCTTTTTTTTAAATTTTATTATTATTTTTATATTCTATCGGTTTTACAAAAACAATTTTGATCTTTTTTTATGATGTTACTACTTTTAAAGCCAATCCAGTAAGTGAAAGTATTTTTCAGTTTTAAATTCTTATATTATTATATTAGTAATTATTTTTATCAGAGCTCTACAGGAAGATTTTCTGCCAAAGTTAGATTGAGAGCCTAGACCAAATAGTTAGAGCTAACTAACTAAATAATTAAATAGTTGGGATCACATACATACAGATCTCTATGAAATCTGTTAACCTTTCCTTCAAAAAGAAAAAGTAAAAAGACACAAAATGTTTAGTAGAAAGCCAGTTACGTCATTTAATTTAACTGTTGATGAACTATACTTCATTTAAAAGTAAGACTATTCGCAGGTTAGCAAAAATATTTATAACCTGAGTGGAGTGGATAACGTTCAATAGACTCATTAAAGGGACATAACAACCAATAAAAATAATAATCACTAGTAATGGATACAAAGTTTCCATTCCAGCCTCATCAACAATTCCCATGTACTTTCGTAAGCTGTTGATTTGTAATATCCTTCTTTCTATTTGCATTATGAACATTGCTCTACGTGAGCTCGAATTAAGTCGTGTTAATTCGTGGATATACATATGTAGTCTTCTATTAAATTGAAAATAATATGATAATTGGGAGGAGTGACGTTTTTGGCTTTTTCTGCTTTTTTGTTCCTTTTTAAAATAAAGAAAAATTGAATAACATGTACATTCAAAATCTTTTTGAGATACCATTTTGAATATTCACAATTTGAAAGCAGTGTGTAATTAATATTTACTTAAATCAAGTCATTTAAGGTACTAATATCTAATAAGGAGCAAGAGTAGGATGATTAAGAAAAAACAAAGAAAATAGGTTCACATGATATTTTTGTACTCTATTTTTTATTATAATTATCTTGTTTCTAATTTTAAAGCTATCATCTTACAATGAGAATACATTAATAAATATATAAAAATATATTTTATTGGGGTTGACTCGAATGTAAATAAATGACTTATAGTATTCCAAAAATCACTTTAAAATTGCAAATTTATAGATATGGGTAATATTTTTTTAAAGTTAGTACATTGTTAGATAAAAGAAAAACCATATATTCTTATGTATTTTGTTGGTTTATTTTGATTTGTACATTTTATTCCAAGAACATTAGTAAAAAAAGTTGGAAAGTATATTTAAACTAACTGGCTAGTATCAACTTTATTATTTTTTATTCAAATTCCTTATTAAAATCTCTATTTTCGCAATTTCAACCAAACAAAATAAAATATGATGTGTATTACAATGTTTCGTTTTTTGGGCAATTTTTTTTTTTTTTTTTGAAATGACACAATGATCTCATGATCACTACCTGTAACAAAAATAAATTATGTTTCTCAAGTCATATTTGGCTTGAAGAAAGAATTGATTTTTCTTTTCTCTCAAAATCGGCTATTTCTAAACGTATTCTATCTGGGCGTTTTAAAGTTATTGGCTAAATATTGTAATATTATTTTTTGCAAAAGATTTAATTTGACAAAAAAACTTATAGTCTATATTGACTTCAAATATATTTTATCTGATGACTTCCATTAGAAAATATTATAGTGTAGCCAACAAAAAATGTAAAAAAACTGAGCAGTGCAATATAATTTGCATGGATTTAAACTCTACAAATCACAGTGCTATTTTCTTTCACACATATAAAAAGATAAAAAAAAATGTTCTCATGAAATCCTCATCATAATTTAAAAAAAAAAAAAAAAAGACTTCAGTTTATTGTACATACTAATAGTAAAAAAAATAGATCTACCTAGGTAAAATAAGGTAATAAATTATCTTATTAATAATATATATTGCCTTGTCACATTTTTTATGTATGAAAATTTTGTGCAACTGATCGTACCTTCTTTCTTTACCTTCTTCTACCATTAATCATGCTAATATGATCTGGTCTCACATTCATTTTCTTATCCTTGGCAAGAAATTATGAATTTGTCAAAAGGAGTTAGTTGATACTAATTGATTTTATTTTATTTTATCTCATTCACTCTATCGTAAAGTGTTTTTGGTTCATGTTCTTTTATTAAAGATACTTACTAAAAGTTTTTGTAATAAATTTTGTTTTGTTTTATAGGTTACAAATGGAAAAAGTTATTGTTTCAAACAGTTCTCATCACTCATAAAAAGGAAAAAAAAAATAATGTGTTATCAAATGATACAATATTTAACCTTGTATGTGGAAAATTATCTATAAAAGATATTAGATAAATAATTATTAATATTAGTAAAGAAAATTTGAAACAATAAATTAAATGAAGGCTACATCCTTTAAACTTTGAGCAAACAAAAAACTTGTATCTACTGATAGTGATAACCTACACATTTGAAAGACTGGTCTGAGTCACCCATCGGAGCTGTCCTTTTGTAAAAATAACTTGGAATCTAAAGAATCCTTCTTGTTTCCCTATATGTACCTATATTGTGAAAATGAGTTTGATCATTAATTTTAATTTGTAAATGTATGATTTATACAGCTATTTTTACATGTAGTCACGGATACCAAATGCTATTGAATACATATTTAAATGCACATAATATGAAAAGATGAGAAAAGTTCTGGAATCTCGGCAAGTGTGCATTTTTCATTAAACATGTTAGCTGACAATCCGTAAAATGCTTTTGTTTTTATTAATAAAGAAATTTAGTGTTTCTCAATGTTACTATACTTTTGAAGACATAATCTCAGACGTGGTTTTTATACCCATCGGAATTCCATAAACTTTCTTACCTCGAATAATATATTTGTATATTTTGTTAGTTATATCTTACTCAATATATTTATTAAGATCTAAAAATGGTTGTATTCACTGCACCTCCAGTTAGTAAAAATAACTTTCATATTTAGTACATATTAGTGCTCTCAAAATCTGTACTGTCCATTATCATTGGGCAAAATTCTTTATATGCATATGATTATTTCAGTATATGCATAACTGTGTTAGTATAAAAACTGATTGCATTTAATACATAAATATAAAGAAAAATGGTTTAAATCTTCATGTATAACTTCAAAGGAAATTTAACTATGTATTTTGACATATTTTTTTCGGTAGTCGTATTTTTTTCAATTTGAATAGCTCTTAGTTAGCAATGAATAAATTTATGTACTTGCATAATTTTTACATAACTTAAATTTGTATTATTTATAGCTTAGTTTATTTAAAATTTCCTCTTTTGTCAACATTTTAAAATTGATGATTTATTAAGGTTGAGAAATGTAATGAAATTCACCATTTGAAAAAACTTCTTCCATATAAAACAGAGCATTTGAATAAATTTGGAACTCAATTCATTTATTAAAACTTCAAAATTGTCCCGTGAAAGAAAGAAAGAAACATGATATCAAGATCAAATCTGGTAAAAATTTTCTCTTTTTTTGGTAAATTTGATAAAATTTATTTTATAAAAACTCAGAATGAGGCCATATATGTATATATATAATCAAAATTTAATATTTAAAAACCTATTTTAAGTTATTATCGTGATTTGTGGATTAAAGGCTACAATATCCATAATGTTTTACAGCGTTGAGTACTATGTAAATACTGAAATAATCATTCATAAAATCAACACATCAAATCCTTGTTTGCTTTTAATTTTTTTGTTTGTTAATAAATAAATGTTTTTGACATGCCATGTTAAAATTTATACACCTTCATACATATGTACATATAATTGACCTTGATAAGCCTCTCACTCCGAATTCCCTCACATTTTTACCTTTTGTGCTTGTGTCAACTTTTGATAATTATATTAAATAACTTATTTTAAGTGAGGCTTAATTTATTTATTTGAGTTGAAGGATACATTCATGTTTACCTCTTGTATGAACAGAGAACTATCTGTGAATGTTAACCCACATTTTTTTAAAGTTAACTTAAAAAAATAAGTTAAAAGTTTTTTTAGGTTTAATCATGTGGCAATTATGAGGTCAAATTTAGACTCAGACATTTGATTTATATATATATATATCCTTTGACATTTTAAAAACTATTTTCCGCTGTTTTTGTCATGATGCAAAAAAGTGAGGGCATTGTTTATATAAAAAAGATTCAAATGGAAAAAAAAATATTTGTCAAAAAATTTCCCCATACATTTTTCTTCATAGATTCCATATTTAATATTTTAAATCATATTGTCACACTTTTAGCCCGTCTTGTCCCCAAAAAATTTCTCACGCATGATTATGACACAAATTTAAATCTTCGCAAATATGGCTCTCAAGATCTCATTTTTAAAGATTTCGATTTCAAACTTTTTAAGCATGTGAACAAATATTTGATAATGGATTTAAGAGCTGGTTATGCCCCTCATTATTTGTTGACCCATTACATGGCTATGTACATAAACACATGTATATGAATAATTGTTACATAACTATAAAGAATAAAAGTAATTGCATATTTTAATAAAAACAAAACAAAAAAATGTATGAACGTGATACGGCATTTGAAGAGATGTAAAAAAAATTTCTTCTTCAAAATAAGCTATATTTTGTGCATATATACACATAGGTATGTATATATATATATATATATATATATATATGTAAGTAAAAAAATCTGCATCCCCAAATCAGCCTCTTTCCTGTTTTTTTACGCATGTAAGAGTATGTATTTTATTGCAAATCGTATGGCCTTAATAAATTATCTAGAGCAACTCTAAACATGTACAACTAGATACAAGTATTTAATTAAGAAATCTGCTTTTTCATCAACATGAAAATATCTCTTAAAACAAGGAGAGCACTCTAGGGAACGAATCATATTTATAAACGTTATTTCAAGGCATATCGCGAAGCAGGAAAGTATGAGTCAGCATTTTTATTATTATATAAAAGTTATTAATTTATACATAATAAAGCACCTGCATTCAATAAAATGGTTGTAACTTTGAGAGGTCGTAGTAAAGGGATGATGATGACCTTTCTACATATGTACCTACTTCTCTTAAGAATTATTCCCTTTTAGAAAACAATAGATATTTGTGTTGTTACAAAGATACCATTTTAGTTTCGTGTATTTTTTGAATTAAGCCATAAAGAAAGACAAAAGTAGAGGAAACAAACTGTGCAGAAAAGGACTGAGCCATTGACTTCAACTAATTAAGGAACGGTTGATACGTCACTTTTGTTTTGAATGATATTTTATTATTTCAATTATTTATATATTAATTTTATCCAGGTTTACCCATAGTACGTTTATTCATTTCAAAATATCTTTATTATAAAATAAACTATTTTAAATTCAAAAAACATAGCAAAAGGATAATTCTTATCACTCACAGTCTTGACCACTCTAGATTCAAACAGTCCAGCATATTTGGAGTTTGAAGTACTTCAGAACCATTGAAATTAAATTCATTACTCCTTTTTCCAACTTAATTTATGGAACAGACATAAAATTTAGATCTTATGTTACCCAAACAACATAACTGTCAACGGAAGCTCCTAATTGAATGATATTTGTAAAAAAAAGTGCACTCTCAGTACAAATAAGGATATTTCTTAATTTATTCATAAGGCACCACTGTCTTAGAAAATATGAACTGTATCTAGAGATGTGAAAAAGTTGGAATACCGGCGACCATGGGAAGAAATAAAGGAACATCTTAGCTCCTACTGAGACCACACTTTTTTCACTGCCTTAATTATTACATTAGTTGAAGAACCAGAGGGGGAAAGTCTAAATATATTAGCCATTCAAACCAATAAGTTATTGACTTGTTGCTCTTACATATTATTCTCACGAAAATCACGAAAAGTCATTTGTCCTTTACAATCTTTAAATTATTCACATCATCATATTATTATTTCTAAGTTTGATAAAGCTTCGAGAACCTATATCCTGCAATTCATATAGGTGAAGGTCATTCCTTGTAATTTGTCAGCTACAGTTCATTAAATATTAAACAAAGCCTACATAATGCTTTATTGATGTCATTTCTATTTAAATAACATTCAAGCTACGAAGCTATCATCAAGACCATATTGTTTCAAAAGTTTCATTTTTCAATTAAGAACAAGCATTTAACTTAGATTTGATTCGGCTTGAGTCTGACAATTAATAAAGTAAATTTGAGGTAACTACTACACCTCCTTTATAAAGTTTGGTTTATTTTGCATTTAAGGTAAAAAAACATTATATAATTATATAAAAAAATGCATAACAAAATATTTGAGATGTATAACTTTTTCTGCAAAGAATGCTATTATTCATCAAAGTTTTCTTCTATAATAACCAAGCAATTTTAACTTGAACCTTGAAGAAAAATCAAAATATTTTACATTTAAGGACATTGATTATAATTTGAGGTCAATATGTCTCTTTCTTGTGCCTCATAATAAATATTTGTACTATAATTGGCCTTGAGAGAAAGTTTTAAAGTTTAATAATTTGTTGACTATGCTTCAATTTTATTATTGCAAAAATTATTATTAAACCTTTGCTCCCCTCCCCCCCCCCCCCCCCCGCACTCAAAAAAAAAATACTACGACAAAACTTACATACAAATGACAAATTTGTACTTTATTTTTGTATGTCTTTATCGCTACGTATGTCACCCATTTTAATAATTAACACCATTTATAAAAAATTTCACTCACGGCAGCAAAAAAAAAGAGAATTTAAAATATATAATAGAGTTAGAGGTACAACCATGTATGTATTTGTACATTAGTATATTACAATATGGAAATAACTTTTTTAATTAAATTTTGTACCCTTATCATCTTCTTCTTTTTTTTAAAAAAAAAAAAGATTAAAGCTATATATGTATATATTTTTGTACTTCATTGTACTTATTATAACTGCCTTTCTTTTCAGTTAAAACAAAAAATTCAAACATTGAACTCAAAATGAAAACAAAAAACAAGTCGTTCATTGAACATAGACAAGGCTTTAACATCATCCTGGAAGGCATTTTATTCACAAAGAATATTCTTTTTTTTTTGTAAGATCTGTTCATATTAATTGTATAGTTGCTAAGTACAATACTTAAAAAAGAGTAATCAGTTACTCAAGTATATGGTTGCAAAAAGTTAAACACACAATAGCTCAAGTAAAAAAAATATTATATTACTCTTAAAAGTATTGATTATTGATTTAATTCATGTTATTTATTTATATTTTACTCAATAAGGAACGAAGAAAAATGAAAGGATAAATTTGAATCCAGGCCTTTCCTATAATTTAACATTTGTACTCTAAATTAAAAGTTTTATTATTTATATAATAAAGCATGACATATGATACTATCAGAGATGAGACTTGTAGAATTGTTGGATCTTTTTTTTTTCTCATAATAGCACTTTAACGGAAGGGAAAGTATTCCAATAAGTTACTTTGATAGTGAGAAAAAACACCATTATTCCTACATCTCCATTATGCATAAATGCAATACTTGTATTTGTATCCACCCAAGTACATTAATTAATACCCACGTTCATATCAGCAGTTTGAAAATATGGATATTACTGGACAAGGTATTATTATACAGTGAGAGAGGAAAGGCAAAGCAAAAAACCCCTATCCCTGTCTACTAAAGCCATTCTAGCCTTAAATCACTTAAACCATCTGCTCAGTAATGATAATTGAATGTTTGCATTTACCCTATTACTGAAACAAGTAACGACGTTATTCCCATCTCTGACTACATGTACGTATTATTTCATAAATGTTGTACAAGACATTTAAAGTGCAATAATATTTCAATTATGAAGCATCATGCATTTAATACCTACTTAAAATAGCATTTATCAAGGCTCTTATCAAGGACAACCAATGCCATTAACATAAATGCCAAACTTTATGTATCATAATAATAGATTTTATACCATGAGCAAAAATAAATATATTAAGTACATAATATTTTGTTAAATATCTACGGACAAATAAATACTATTTTTTCTAAAGGATAACGTTGAAAGAAGGGCAAATAAGAAAGCATTCTATTTAATAAAGAATAATTATTATGAGTATTTCAATATATGATGAATAGATGTTTAATTCTCATTACACAAATGCCTTAATGTTATAACAACACTTGACTTGATCAAATGTAAATAAAGAATTAACCAAGGCACATTTTGATTTGAAGTGGATTGAATGCGTTCATTAAATAAGCAAGCCCCCTTAAATCAAGCATGAATAAATTGATGTTCAAATAGAAACATAGCATATATATTAAAAAATTAATATGTATCTTCGAAACATTCAAGTAATAAGGCATTAGAAGAATAGATAAATAAAAAACTAACTTTTGATTGATCCATTTATATATTTTCAAAAGAAAAATATATATTTGTCAAACTCTATGAATTCAGTAAAAATAGGAAACTTTTCTGCTTCTTTTTTTTTTTTTGTTTATATAAACATATTATTATGTACATATATGTATACAGAACTAACAAACAAAAAAAAACAGAAAGAAGAAATAGTTGCTATACTTCTTCAATTAATTGAGAAAATAAAATGGTAACTTGTTTACCAAAAAATAAGTAGATATAAGAAAGTGAAAAAAATTCGATGCTTTCAAAAATCTTGGAACACATTATTTTTATTTCAGGAAAATAAATGTTGATATACAACTACCCTACAACATAAATTTTATACGGCTTTTGATCCCCTAAATACATACATGGTATGTTATACTGTTTAAAAAAGAATTATTAACGTTATTTATGCATATTTGTAATAAGTTGTTCATTTAAATATCCAGTCAGTTACTAGGAAGACCCACACAAAAAAGCAACAAAAAAATGAAAAACAACACAAATAAATTTGATTCATCGATATTCTGCAATCAAATCACGTTGATTTACAGGAAATATTTATATAAAAAATCATTTAATGTATTGTAGGACTTCCATCTTTGATTTGATTTTTTTCCCCTTTCTTTCAAATCCTTAAAAAACAGATTTAGGATTGATTGATCGTCTACACACTAAACTATGTCGTTATACATTTTATTTGTAAAATACTTAAAAATTTGCACTCCAAAGCATAAGGCTTTAACCAAGGCGCTTATATTAGTAATTAAGGGCGCTTATGTATAAAAACTCACACTAATAAATACTTATATTAGGGTTTAACGAAATGACAAAAGTTTGGAATTTGGTAACCCAGAATATTTTTATTTAGTTATTTAATCATGAAAATAACCATTGAATGTTCAAAAAAAAAAAAGGTCCTTCATGGGCGTGTTTTGATTTGAAAATCTGAAAAATATTGTAATATATGAATTTTTGTTGCTGCTATATCGAAATACAAGATTTTTATGAAGTTAAATACTGTAGATTAGAAGTATATCTTTTAACATTATTATTAATATTTTGCTTTAATTTGCCTGATAAGACTCACAAACAAACCACAAATAAAACAGTTTATATTTTATAACGTGTATATATTATATTTGTATATTTTCTTTCATTTTCACAACTCATTTCTCATTTTGTGATACTATGTACATTATTCATTACAATCCTCTATACTTCTATTACTTAATTTTACCCAAATAATAAACTCCATCATTACTATATATCATTTTCGACTACAGAACGTACATACATATATATATATATATATAGATATAAACACGGTTCTTTCAATCTAGTACTTTTCAAGTGTGTAGTAACAGTAGTGTGATTTCCCTTTGACGTCACAAATTGTATAATGAACCAAAATGTCCATTCAAAATAAAAAATTCATATGTTTAAACTGTTGAGTAGGGAGTTGAATAAAACCAAACT
Organism: Lepeophtheirus nordmannii; assembly: GCA_963680855.1. Taxonomy (NCBI): domain Eukaryota; kingdom Metazoa; phylum Arthropoda; class Copepoda; order Siphonostomatoida; family Caligidae; genus Lepeophtheirus; species Lepeophtheirus nordmannii. The sequence goes on from OY804518.1 coordinate 14,764,787, forward strand.
AACAGAGATAGTAAAGAATCCTATGAAATGGAGTCTATAGTGTTTTACTCGTTTATTTATCTTAATGGAAAGACCATTTTGTTCCGGATAAAATTAGGGGGGATAAAAGTTGGAGGAAAGTATATGATCCTTTCAAAGGTAATATTTAGCACACGTATTAATCACACTACATATATGTGAATGTTTAACACCATGATACCCTATTTTTATTTCAGATCCTAAAAAAGAGAAATGCATTTTTTGTTTGACCAAGGAAGTTCAAGTCCTTAAATTTGCTGACAAATGACACCTTGATGGTATGGATTTTTGTGAACCAATGTCTGATTGATTGACTGATTTTTGTAATACAAAAATGTGACAATTTGCTCAAATTTAAATGTCCTTTTTTTTGTTGTTGTTGAATAAAAGGCAATAATAAAGTATAATGCCGATGACTGATAACTCTCAAAATGACAATACTCGACCGACTAATTGGTTGGACTATAGTAAAAATAATAAATTTACAAATTTCAATTATCAAAAGGAAACTTAACTTTTTATTTTTGTGAAGTCTAGTTTTTTATGCCTCCGATTTCCAAAATGATGACTTTACGTAGAAACGCTCCACAGACTGTTTTGTATCATTTTTAATTTGTAATTTTTTGCAACAACAAATTATTGAAATTAAATAAAGTGTCTAAAACAAACCACGTTTTTTCATATACATATATTTACACACAAAAAGTCCCCTTCTGAAAGTCAATTCAATTATCTGAGTTCTAAACTTTTTAAATGTGTTTACAAAATGCTTATTTGTTTTTAAATGTTTGTCATTAATTCTTTACATTTATGCTATAAATCACCGATAATTTTTGAAAATATACACTTATTATGTGTTGTGAAGACTTTACAATCACATATATTGATAAATAATAGTTATCTATTGGATTTTTCTTTAGATCATCGTTTAGTATATATATATATATATATATATATTTATGAAATGTTCTATGTTCAAGTAGTGAGCATAGGTTTTGAATATACCCAACTATGTCAGATGTAAAAGACTTGAAAGATATTGTTTAACTAAATAAGTGGATATATATTGATTTTTTTATCATATTTTGATTTATGACTTTAATATCTAGATATTTAAATACAATATATACATGTTTACAGTGGGGAGATTAAGTATTTGAATCTTAGTTAATTTTTGTGATTTAGTTCAGACGCACAAATACAAATATCCTGAAATAAGTACATCAGTAGTAATATTCGATTAAAATATATTTAATATAAAGTTTCAGACAGATTGTACATTTAAACTATGTATAAACATATCATTACTATAAATTTAGCTCCTATTTGCTTCCTTGAATTAGTTGGAATATCTTATCAAATTTTTATATTCTAAATTGCTTTTAGTCATGTATCACATTAATTAATATAGTTGATTTGATCGTAAATATTAGATATTTATACTTGTTATTGACTTATTACTCACCTTTAATTAGTAAATTATATAACTTTTTTAATTCTCGTTAATAATTGTTCGAATCTATAGATCTTGCAAATTTAGGAAAATGGACTATGTATTTTATTACTAGCTGTTAATTTGTCAACTTTTGTCACTAATTAGTGTTCTGAACTTTGATTGAGTAAATCTTAATAACCCGTAGAAATATTTTTACTACTGAATGGAGAATAATAACATAAAAGAGTTGAGGAGTGTACCCTAATTTTTTAACTACCAGTTAGTACTGAAGTTCTTCTTCTTATTATTTTTTTATGAAGAGTTGATAAATGCAATAGAAATTTCATTATGCACTATAAATGTGCATATTCAAATGATATATTCTCTCTTAGTAGTTATTTATTGGTAGTAATTGTAATGATGATGATGATCTGTACTTAATATTGAGTCGTAACATTCCTAATATGAATCTATTTTTTTATAAATAAGGGAAAGGTATTTATACAATTTTATGCTTTAAATAACACATAGAGCTTCATTAAATATCTTAGTGGGAATGTATGTATGTAGTCCAGCAGAGTTTCATGTTTTTTACAGTCATTTGAAACAAGAAAAAAAATACATGGCAAGTGATAAATATAATTATTATTTCTACATAGTATGTTCCTATGAATACAACATTTAAAGAAGTGCATACATATATAAGTAGTATGTATATGTAAAATACTGAGTGTACATATGTCAGTCGAACTAAACAGCAACCAACTTTTCTATGTATATTTTAAAAAGCTTTTTTACTCTCTCTGTACATATGTAAATGAATGGGGATGCTCCTTCTTCATGTCTTGATTGTAGTCAATCTTAATACTATTTTATGTATATATATATATATTTACATTATTTAGTTATTAGTATCATTAGAAACTTAAGTATAGAAAGCTCCAGAAACAAGAGAAAAATCATTTATAAAATCTGGGGAAATATATTTTCTTAATAAAAAAATTAAAGTGTCTCCAATGTGCTTTAAGGAGAGGCCTTTTACATTCTACATAAATTACAAATGAACTTCCTTAACCAAGATTTTTATCAACTTTGTGGAGAAATTTCCTTTCTTTTGCATCTGTTGATGCATTATTAAAGTAAAATAGAGGCTCTTGACTCAGTCCTGTCACATACAGAAGAAAAAATCATTAAATCCCTCTGTTTCTGTATGGTTATTTTTATATTTATTGTTATTATGATTTTATTGTAAGTAAACTTGGATACGCCCTTCTTACATTAGCTTTCCCATTTTACTCTATGAGTATAATCATATATATAAAAACATGGAATATCCAACAATTCTCTTAATGAATGTTTATTTTGATACAAGGATTGAGAAAGAGAGAGAGGAGTTGCAGATATTTTATTGGCCATCATTTATGAGGCTATTGTCCATTTTACATTTTTATATTACATGTATATATATATATATATGTATGTTGTATATTCAGATTATTTTTTTGTCTTTGAAAGAAATAGGATAGAGTTATTTTCCTAAAAAAGGGATTTTTGTTTGATCTCTCTTATTTTACATGGTCATTGTTAAATTTCGTTTGATATTTGTTTTATCTCTTTTGTTATATATATAATACTATGAATATACAATTGAATATTTGTTAGATTAATTTATAAATTTTACATATACTTATACATATTTATATTATTTTTTAACCTCTGGCTTTAAACGTATAAATATATGTACTATAAGTATAGATTAAACTGTCATAATCAATTTCAAGATCATGTTCATTCCAATTATACATACTCTTCGTAAATATTCATCGAAGACATTATCATATCATTTTTTATAATCGCTTGTAATCGAAATATCTCCAAAGCAAACAAATTTTATCTCATACATTATTTTATTTCACAAATAATGAGGCATAAATGAACTAACTCTAGAGGTGTCCAGAATTAGTCTGACTAACAAATCCGCATTTATTGCAAAATATGCATAGTTCTTGAGGAATAATATTATTTGTTAACTTTGTAAAGGTGAAAAGGAGAGTTTGTACAAATTTTAATTCAAAATAAATTATATTATATTTGATGACATACAGCCTGAAGTCTCCTTTTGACTGAGTTACAGCTGTTAAAAACTTTTTCTTCCTGGATTTTTCACAATCAGTGGTAAGCATGAGTGAGTCCTTGGTGATGAGGAAGATATCTATGAACTCACTCATACATGGAGAAATCTGGGACTAGTATATCAGGGGAGGAATGGGTGGCCAATAAGACTTGATCTCAGAATTAATCAAAATGATGGCATTTTTTTATGTATCTGATGGAGCTTCTGCCTGTTGATAGCAGATAGTAGTCTTAGGAAAGGTACACTAACACACCCAAGATAGCACATTGATATCAAGGAACTCCAATTAGACAAAATAAAGGATCAGTGCAACAAATTATGACTACTCTTTTACATTTGAATACATGAAAAGCCATCTTTCATATTAAAAATAAGCAACAACGGTATTGCAGACATTTAATATTTTATGCATACTGCATGAGTACACTAGAGATTTAGACAAGTTGTTGTTGAGTCGTATAGCATTTTTTTAATAAATGCTCTACAAGGTATCACTAAAATCTACATTAATCATTCTAAATAAACATATTATATTAATCTTTTCAAAAGATAAAAATAGCAAAATAACGTAAATATACGTATTTGTCATTTTTGATATTGTCCTAATGAACTTACAGATAAATCAATTAATTATATACTTAAACTTAGAGATAAATAATTTGTCTGGATTAATGAACATGCAATTCCATCGTAATTAGTATTTTTTCACAATAAATGTCAAATGTAATCATTCTATTCTTAAATGTCATTGAAAAAATAATAGTAACTGTTGCATATCATAATAATCTATAATTTATTATTATACTCCTAACAAATGTTATACTATTTAACTATTGCTAATTTCTTTAAACTTTGATTTATTTTGTTCAAATGTCTCACTAAGTAATTTTACTATAAGTAAAAGTAAGATATAATTTTTTTGGCATTTCTTCACCATTACTTCTGACAATTACTTTCATTGATTAATTACTCTAAAGGGATTTTTTTTTTTTTTTTGAAAAATAAAATATAAAGCTCAAATTTGGCAATAGAACTTAACAACCCAATAACTCATTATAAATTTTTACACATATGTCTTTTTTTTTATCACCAAATTTCTTTTTTCGGATAAATAAGAAAATAATTAATAATCTGTCAAATGTCGAAGAGTTTAGATATTGCATAAAGAAAAACTTTACTTAGGTTTAAGTTTTTTAAGAACTGCTTAATATCTCACCCTATTAACTGATAAATTCTACTTTAGCAAACGTTTTATCATGACTACATATTAACTATGTGTTCAAAACAACCAACCCAGAGACTAAGAGCAAAGAGACAGTCTGATCCATATTTGCATTCCCAAGAAAGAATCAATATTTGCGCTTCGTTTTTACTAGGAAAAATGATTTGTTATTTATTGTCAATGTTTGAAAATTTGAATTTAGTTTTAGACTTGGTGTTGACAACGAAATTGAAACTTTTGAGGACTTGAGATCATGATCAATCGTGTAGACTATATTATATAGATAATGTATTAAAACAAAAAAACTGAGAGGTAGCATGAATTTTTTTAAAAACTTTAGTAATATAACAGCATAAAATAGCACAATCCCCCTCATTAATCCATTAGAAAAAATATTTATGTGTTATATCTGTACTTATCTTGCTTTGTTTGAAATTAAAATATGTATCTTGGTTAATTATAGCAATTGCCATTTATTTAAGGGGGGTCTAAAAGATCATATTTTTGCCCATAAATAACCTTGAAAGGCATAAAATCTATGGTTTTCTCTTTTTCTATATTTTATAATAGTAATGTTGGGATTGCGTTGATTTGTACTATTAAAGTAATTTTTTAATTTTCTCATTACAGATGTGTTATTTAATTTTCTTCTAGTGGAACAAAAAAAAAATAGAGAAAGGCATACAAAAACTCTTCCAAACTATTGGTATTTTGAAACTAAAACTTTTGTGTGTATTCCTCCAGAAAAACCCAGGAAATAAAGTTTTTTTCTTCTTCCTTATTCTTGTTCATATGTTGTTTTTTCTTCCAAAAGAAAAAAAACATACTAAGAAACAGAAAATAGACTTCCACATCATCTGCGATATAAAATCTCCAGAGAATTTTCAAATTAACCCCTCTCCGACTTTCACATATTTATTTCGTCCTTTTTTTTTTGTTACTTTTTACTTTCTTTTACTCCCTAACTATATGTATATATTTGTTGTCATCGTCGTAAAAACTCCTGACACAACCCCCAAGAAGGGGCAAACGCAACGTATCATTCTGGTTCTTTAATAAAGATAAAGAAAGCTTTATAACGACTAAATTGTGTTCGTATTGACACTACTTTTGTTTATTTTTTCATTACTTTTTCTTTTTACTGTAATTGTACATATACTATATCTAAATAACGAAATAAACAAAATGGGATTCTGTATTATGTATTTTGTGCGTCATATGCGTACATATAGTATGTAATTGAAAATGATCAAACGATGACAATAATAAACGTTCTTTTACACATAAGAACAAACACATTCCTTCTGGTTAAAGTATGGAAAGCTAATGGCCCATGGGAAGGATCCCTGGCAATGATAATAACAATAAAGGAATGGAGACAAATCCCTTCAAAGATATTTCTTCATCACAATTTATCTCTTATTACGTAAATACAAATAAAAAAGGATTTTGTTTTCTTCTACATATAAGAACACCACATCAAACAAAAATAAGAAGACAAATCATATATACTTTGATTTTTTTGTTTGTTTTATTGTATGAAAAAAATAAGTCAATGGTTTAATCAAAAGTATGGCATAATTTATGCTTAAAAGTTCAATACATAGTATATACCTTTAGAGTTCATAGTTGATAAAAAAATAACTTGAGCCATTAATTCAATTAATAATTTATATACATACTTATTGAGTAAAATAAGGAAATTATTTTTAGAAAGCAAAAGGAAAAAAAAAAGAAATTATGGCTAAGTATTAAACTTCTTTGATCATTTATAAAGTTGCCTTTATATCAAGTTATTCACGTCATTTTCTATTCATTCTAATTTTTTTTAAATTAGTTTGTCTATTATATATATATATATATATATAAGTAATTGCTTCAGAAAGACAAAGTTTGAATTCAGAAAGTTGTTTTTTTTGTGTGTGAGGGGGATGAAGGCTTTCCACATACATTTATAGCCACAAAAATGTGTCGAATGCACTTTGATACTTCTTAATTTACAATCATTCTACTTTGTTTAAATAAATTACTATTATTTCTATACATAGACTTGAAAATACAGATAAATAAATCGAATTTGTTGGAAAACAAGAGAAAATGGGGGAAAAGCTATCAATGCACCATCACCACCACCAATGGTACATACATACCATTACAACCAAAACAATAGTAATAATAGTACATGGAAGAAAACTATATAGGGATGAAGGGAATATCACTATATCAAGAGGGGAAAGAAAAAGTTTTTTATCAAATTCATTACCGTCCTACTTTTGTACTTCTTACCTGGTCATACTCCTCTTAAATATGTAAAATAAATAACTTTTTAATTATGTATATGGTTATATAAAAAAAAATGTTTATTCTTATATATATATATATATATATATATATTAAAAACCTAGAGATAATGGATATTTTTAATACATATGTTCAATGTCAACAACAACAACAACACCATACCAATGGTGCACTATGGCCAACAGCATCAACGTGTCTCGTGAAAATATATTTTGTATACATTATAATTAAGTTTCATTTTGACTTTACAAAGAGAAGCAAATTGTTTATAACGTTGCATCAGGGTTTATATACATATATCATACAAAAATATGAAAGCAAATAGTGAGTATAATGTTTGATATGTATATATAGTATATTTTTAATCAAGCCATTACTCTTATGTATGTTTGTACATCACTGATCAAATAGAGGGGGGGGGGGGGGGTATCAATAGGCTCATTAATACTCTAACCAAAGGCTCATATCTTATGTATATGTTTATTCATATTATGAATCATGGAATTTAATAAGTTGTTGTCGGCTTTTCTTCCTCCAATATGATTTAAAGAGAAAAATCAAGCAAGTTTTATAAATATATGCATTTTGCAAATAATGAGTTAATATATTTTCGATTTTGAAGGGTAGTGAAATGCATGTTGTGATACTCCTTCCCACACCTTCGTCTAAGCTTCTTCTTCTTTTTTTTCAAGATTGTTATATGTAGTGTATAAATATATCTATCTATGTGTTCGCATACAGTAATACCTCAAATTGCGATGCAGTTGATAAGGAAATGATCTTTTATTACGTATTTGACTAACAAGGGATATTTTGAGTTGGTTGCAACTTTTTCTTTCTTTAGTCACTTCAAAAGGCTCAAACATTTCATCTTAGAGCAAAGTTGATCAACTGATGTTGCACTGAGACCCACATTTCACAATGGGGATTATACTGCGAAGCATTTTTACTGTCCTTAAAGCCAAGTAATTTTTACGTGAACATTAAGATAAAAAAAAAAGGGTGGATAGTGAATGTCTTCATGATCCACCAATAAAAGGTATGTGGCATATCTCTCTTGAGAAACACTGCCTTAAAGGGCATTGTTAGTAGAAACATTCATTATTATTTTTTTGTAGCCATAAAAATAAATCCTAGGTGCTTTATATTATTAATAAAGCAAATTAATTACACAGGTCAACAAATTTGAAATTTCAAAAATCCTAAGGAGTATAAGTATAGTAAAAGTTATTCAGTTTTGCACGCTGATCTTAAATCTGTAAAAAAAAATCGAGTCCAATGGTTTTTTAGAAATCGGATCCTACTCTTTTTAACTAATTTGACCCATTTTCTAACTTTAACTTCAATTTAAGCCTAGAAGAATACTCCTTTTGTGTGTTAAAAGAATAATGATTTGCTAATGTTTTTAATGCAGATTTCATTTCCAGTTTTCGTTTTGACCTAAGGGGCTGGAGTAGGCCCAAAAGTCGGCCAAAACGTTTATACTTAAATAACTCCTTGAATATCACATAAAATAGATTAACAAGGAATGCATACAAGAGCTGAGACTCGCAGCTTTCTAATAAGATGTCAAGCGCCCGATAAGAATCCTTAACTAAGAAGAAAATGTCCATATAAATGTGTAAATTTTAATTCAATTTCGATCAAAAATTCGCTACAAATCAAAAACTTACACATTTATATGGACATTTTCTTCTTAGTATTAGCGCACAGGAGGATTACAACATCAGCTGAAATCCTTCTCGGCACTATTACTTCAGTCAATTGCAATTGTTTTTTATTAGTTCTACAGAGAGTCTTTGATTTCTAGCGAATTTTTGCTCGAAATTGGATGAAAATTTATATATTTAGATGGACGATTTCTTCTTGGTTAAGGAGTCTTATTGGGCGAAGTTGATGTTAGAAAATGGGCCAAATTAGCTCTAGAAGTAGAATTCGATTTCTCAAAAACCGTCGGATTCTCGAAACAAAAATTACAGATTTGAAATCAGTGTGCAAAATTGAATAACTTTTATCATACTTATATCTCTTAGGATTTGTGACTGTTGACCAGTGTTATTAATCATTTTTATTTAATCTCTAACTCTGATTTTCCTCGTAATCCTTGGCATATCTGTACATATTTCCATAAGTTGAAGACCAACAAGGAAATAAATAGATTTTTTTCTTTTCAATTTGTATAAATATGTTTTGTACAAGTTGGGATTTTGTACCAGTTGCAATTTTTACGTTTCATAACTGCTTATTTAATTATAGTGTCATTAATTACCAACTATTAATTGATGCTATCATTTCATTTTAATTTATTAATTATATCTATTAATCTAATTAAATAACACATTTATGAGTAGTATAAATGAAGGAAATTGAACTTTATTATAAACCACAGAATACTTATATCAATTAAATCATTATCAGTTAAAAAAAATCTTTATCAGAAAAGTTAAAAAGTATAGCATTGACTTATTAAACATCAAATGTAATTTTAATAATTGTATTTTTATGCCTTTTCAAAATACTTCATCTCACTTTTTTGGTTTTAACTTTTATACAGTATACCTACGTACATATTTCAATGAATTGATTCAAACCATAATTACTAGCCTCAAAAAGTATACAAAAATATCTATATATCAGAATAAAAATCAAACAAAAGTTACAATACATCATAAAAATCACTTCATGTGACTTGCTCATTTTCGTATTTTTTGAAATGAATCCATCAGATACTTATGATTAATGATTATTTATTCGAGAGTTTAAATAAAGTATCTAAATAAATACATACATGAGTCAGCAAATAACTCCTAAACATAGATACAACATCATTTTGTACTTTGAAAAAAAATTAATAAGAAGAATTTTTATTAAGTTTATGGTATTTAAATTAACTTTATAAAAAATGAAGAAGAGATTCGACATAGTTTTCAAAATACTTTTAGTCCAACTTCATTCTACTAATAAAATAAAATAAATGTATAAAGATACATGGGTATGAATTGTACTGTCCTCAAATCTATCAAACCGATAACACTGTCGCTCAATAGCAAATGTAATTTGTAACAGGTCTGTTCCATTAATAAAAGTTAACATATCTTTACTCAATAAATACGAAAGTAAAATAGAAAAATAAAACTGAGTCCGGGCCTTTTTCTTAATTTAAAATGTACTAAATTAAAAGTTTTTGTACGTCAGAGCTAATAATTTTGAACATAACATACGAACCAATCATAGATGAAACTCATGGAATAATTAAAGTAATAGTTTTTTTTAGTAACGGTCATTTTTTTATTGCATGATATCCTTGTAACGGTAATCAAATAAGTTACTTCATTACAAAAAAGAGTAACAGGGTTAGATATTTCCATCTCTGATTAATGATGTATTGAATATTCGCATCTGTGGATTTACGTACAGGGTGAGTTCGATCTTTGACAACAAAGCTCAATGATAATTTTTATGATTTTGTGCCACCAAACATCTGGTGCTCTAACTCTCCAGACTCGAACCCCATGGACTATTTCGTGTCGAGCGTAGTTAAACGACACACTAACAAGTCTTCATGCAAACCAAAGGAGGAGCTGATCAAAAGGATCACGAAGGAGTTCAAGGCCTTGGTAATAGACGTCATCATCAAGATATGCTTTAGATTCTGGACCAGGATCGAGGCTGTCATTGCCGTTAGCGGCAATTTTATTGAGTAAAAATAAAGTATATTAATCCAGCATTCAAATGATGTTAATTTACTTAAAATCAATACATTAGTTTTTGAGATATTTAATTTTAAAAACAAGTAAATTTGGCTGTCAAAGATCGCACTCACCCTGTATATATCCCCATTTTCAAACTATCTGAGTCTATTGTTGCAAGTTTTTAAAGATACCTTCATTTTTAAGTGCATTTTTACTATTGGTAAATAGATACATCACTAGTATGCGAATATTAAACTTCAATATACCACATAATCATATAACATATGTTAAAACAAGGAATCTAATTTAAAACATGATATTCTATATTTAAATATGTATTTATTTATGTGGAATATGGATATGACACAAATAAGTAAATATTGATTATGTCATTGAACTTTGTCATGGCGAGGGCCGAATCAGCGTGAATAGACAGAAAAATGACAAGCAAAAATGCAAAGTTTTATCATAGTCTTTTATAACATTTCATATTATAATATTTATTGAGTCAAAATTCCTTAATTTTGACTACTCCCATGGAACCAAACACCCAGTACATAAGGATCCCCTGCTTAGATTTTAAATACACATCAGTAAAAAGGGTTCATTATCCATTTTTGAATATTAAAAGAGATTTTTAAAAGTCTAATCAAGACTTTCTCTTCTCTTTTTTCTTTTAAGAAAGGGATAATATTTTTTACATTAAAATTGAATTTATTGAACAAGAAGGGGGGGGGGGGAATATCAACGTTTCTTTAACAAAAAAAATAGGTATATAGGATATTTAGATTAGCATCAAAAAATTAGTTTTTCTTATTTAGAATAAATTGACATACACTGTAACTTTTTTCAACAAGAAAATGTCTTGAAATACAAAAAAAAATATTTTTTTTTATCAAATAGAAAGCAAAGAGCGAAAGTAAATTAGATCCAATGAAATGATGGTATTTTTTTGTATATATTTAAGTATTTATATACTAAAATGTGAATTAATTGCAAAAGATTTTTATCCTTGAATAAGATGTATACATAAGATTTTTTTTCCCACTATATCATACTTTTTATAAACTTTTCTACTTTAGAAATTTGTCTTTTTTTATTAAAAAGTGCGATAAAGTACAAAGATTATATACGGATTTGGATATGCAAAAAAGTATTAATATTCTTAGTAATTAGTATATTTTATTAGGCTTCTTGTATTTGAGAGTGGTAATTACAGTCAACAACAATGTACCTTTAATCAAATGAAATTGATAAAATGCTTGAAAAATTTGTCATTAGTTGAATTGATAATAATCGGATAAAACAAGTAGCTTCAGAAGTTATTGACTCACTAATTACGAATCTGTAACTAATTTTTTTTATATCAAATTTGGTTTTTGAGACTTTTTTTTTTTTTTTTTTTTGAAAAAAACAACAATATACAAGAAAAAATATTTTTGTAAAATTGAAAACTAATTTCAAATATAAGTTTAAATTTGATGTGGAATCATCTAATTCTGAGAAAATGTAAAATGATGGTCAAAAAATCATCTATTTTTAAGGTTTAGTTTGGAGTTAAATAACGCTCTATCTTTTTTAAGCAAAAGCAACTCATTTGAAGCGTAAACAATTAGTTTATCATTTATATTCATTTATATTTAACTTTATTGAAGCAAAAATCACTTGAGGTTAAGAGTTGGAATTTTTAAATTTCGGGGTAGCAAATAATATTGATTTGACCATACATATTAAAAAAGAAAATAAATAAAACTAAATTGGTAAATAAGGGAATTTTTTCTATTTCATTAAATCATCTTCAAATGATCTTTTTTACTTACAACTCAATAGAACTGAAAACTAATCAATATAACAACTGAACTATCTCGTTAAACAATCATGTAATAGCTTTGAGATGGTTTCAAGTTGAGATATGCATGCATATAGATATGTAAGAGTGTATTTAAGATATTAAAAGATTAATATGGAAGGAGTAAAGTAAAAAAAAAACTCCGATAATTTTCCATATCTTGAGGAGGGTTTTTATAAAAAAAAATACACAATTATACTTTTGGTATGAGATGGGACTCTCAAAAATACCAAAAGGTTTCAATTGTATTTTTCAATGGATAATATTAACTAATTAGATAGTTTCGTTATATAAAACTCTAATAAAATACAAATTGTAAGCACACATTATTTTTACAAAAAATTATTTAGAAAAAAATAAGAAAAAGATGCGTTAATAAAGTATATATTATTTATTCTAGGATGATCTTCAATATATAAATATAATGAAGCTGAAAAATATATTCAAAATTGATAACAAAAATCTGTTGGGTAAAAAATATATAAATATTGATTAAACACTCTGAAAAGGAAGAAAAAAGATGGAATGGAAAGTCTGTTTTGATAGTATCATTTAATCAAAGTGTATGACATCTAATGGCTGAGAAAAGCTAGGACAAAAAAATTATATATATATATATAATTCTAAAACATCTTTCTCTTACTCAAGGGCTTATATATTTATCTTTAAATGGATACATATATTTAAATAACTTGGGTTTTTTTTAAGAACCTTAGGGGCCATCATACTCATTTGCCTTAGTATTTTTTTATAACCAATTATAAAATTTTTCACATCAGAAACCCTTATCATTCAAAAAATCCAAATAAACAAGTTCCAGGGAACTCACAACGAAAAAAGGAGCAAAAACAAAGAAAGAAATAGACTTGGCAAGTCTTTGATTTGAGCCAGCGTTAAATAATGTATTATAATGTTTTAGAATAATTTTATGCGTATGTATTTTCTAAAGGGAGCACATTATCATTTAATAAGCATTTATTTACATATAAATAGTCATTTTAATTATAATATTAATTTATAAATGTAAAGAAAATAATATGAAACATAAAAGACTTCCCATGAGAGCATTTAAATTAATATAATATGTATGTGCAGTACATGTATAAATAGGCATGTAAGTATACAGACCTGCATATTCCTAATATCATAGATACACTTACATAAGTATATGATATTTTTGGATCCTTCTTAGCTATATATTAATTTTGTAGAATTTAAAACGCTTTACACGTAATAAATAACCCCAATTCCAGTATAATTATACATATATATATATATATATATACATACAAAAAACAAACAATGTAAGCCATTAAAATTGCAATTTATTGACTTGAGATACCCATAGGTTTATTTTTTTTTTTTTTACCATCATCTCATTTTGAGGTTGTTGTTTCTTTCTTTTCTTTTTTCTCATCATCATTACACATTATTAAACTTTATTAGATATCGTGTAAGTCATGACTTTGAAGTAAAGAATTTCCCTTGAGTATGATCTTTAATGAGTAAAGTGTACAAGGATCGTACATTTTTAATAAATGTACGTACGTATATTGCCAAATTGTAGTCTTTGCAAAAAAAAAGTGTTTTTATGAGCAATCTTTTTTAAATATATTCAATTATATTCAACTCCATGGAAGGGGCTTGACTTACAATAGTTTGTCCACAACTATTTGGAAGTCAGGCCCCTTTCATAGAGTTGAATAAAATGCAATGCATTTTTGTAATGTAATTGCCAAAAACAATATTAAATTGACTGTGAAGTCACTAGGATATATCAATATTTTAATAGTGAAAGACACGTAATTACCGGTTAACACCACTAAAATATTTGACAAATTATTTGGGTACATAAAAAATTAACAAAAGAAACATTTCATATCAACCACAGAACATAATGATTTTTGATACATAAGCTTTTACGTATGAAAAAATGTTTGGTTTGCTGGAATAAGCCATTTATGGTATTTGGGTACTTTATTTTTAAGTCTTCCTCCGTCCCATATTTTTGGACATTCTAAATCTTATCAATATATGAATTTTCTTTTATAATTTGAAAGCCATTAATGGTATGTAGAACCTTGAAATTTTGTATCCGATAGTTCTATAGGGTGTAAAATCTATCAGTTGAATTACATAAATAAAAAATTATCCTTTTTTTCAAAGGAACAAGTAGATTTTCAAAATAATTACCCAAATCCTATTCCTATAAAACTTAGACTATTAAATGTATTCATATAATTACGGGACTTGCAACAGTACCCATCTACCCCCTATCATGTATCGGGATTTAACGAATTACATGAATAAGATAATTTCAATTTATATTCAAACTAATAAATGATAGCTTATGTTTTTTTTTACTTATTAGCAAGCCATTCTAAGTAATTAGGTTTGATACTTTAGCAATATATGTCCTATAGTCATTGGCTCGTTATGATTAAAAAGTTTTCAAAATTATAATTATTATATTTGGAAAGTAACAGTAGTAAATGACAATTGATTGAAAATAGCACATACTCCTTAATATTTTGGTTAATAGGGATATATATTTTAATTGGCGTAGATCTGGTTGATTACCGGATTTTTCTCTGTGAAACATTTTAAAAAATGCAGATATAAAATAAAAATATATATATAATATTTCCTTAGTTGCATTTTAAACCACTCAAGATTAGAATTGGGCCCCACATTCAGGCTCTATATACGTATCATATAAGTGTGTCTTTGCCTAATCCATAGATGCCATTTCTTAATTAAATACATAATTTGTCAAAAATAATTAAGATAATACTATACATAGATATATATATTTATATATATGTAGTATATATAAATATGTAGTCTACTAATATAATGAGAGGCAATGAGTGATTATATATTTTTTCTTTAGGATATATTAATTTATAATGAATGAAACACTTAGGTTGGTTGAAGGTATATCCACGAAGAAACATACCAATTTGATTATTTTTGTCTAGTAGATACAATATATCTACAATATATTATCATTAGGTATTAGTTCAACTCTCAAAACCAAGCTAAATGATATATGGGATATAAAACATGTTAATTAATTGTATATTCTTCTAAATGTGTAGATGTATAAACTACCATATTGGTTTTATATACATAGATAGATAGATATATGTATATTAAATAATCTTCTTCTCAAGATACTCTCTTTTTTCAAGTGATTTAAATTCCGTCTTTATTATTTTTTTACTTTTATTTTGTATGTGTAATTTAAATGCAGTTCAATTTTAATGAAATATAAAGGCAGTCTATCTATAATATAAATTTATTCTTTATATTTTTTATTTTCCCCCAAAACATCTCTTTAAAACTTTATTATTAAATGAATGAAAATATGTAGTTTTTTTTTTAACTTGTGATAAAAATAATTAAATATAAATTTATATTATCAAGGAGAAAAATGTAGTCTTTACAAAGTTAATTTATGGAGAAAAATATCCATTACAAAAAAAATAAAAAAATATTTGCTCAAACAATTATTCAAAGACAATAAAAGACATGAAGGGAACTTATTTTAAATTTAAAATCATTAATTCATTTTCTTCTCATAAAAATAAAAAAAAAAAAAAAAAAAAAAACTCTTACCCAAGCAAGGACGACCAATGTTTTCTATCTGTTATATTTTACACAGACAACTGATGACGAGACTCACTGACTAAATTAAGGATTTACACATGGAAGATGAGGAGTTTTCCGAGGATTGAAGATGTATATAGTTAGTTGTTCTAGTTTATACGTATGTAGACTGTTTTGATTATATACAATGTTTGACTGAACAAAACAGAAGAAATTATTTTTATTATTATTCCCTTTCTCTTTTCACGAGCGCGAACGTTTTTCTCCATTCTATATTTTATGTAGTAACTTACATACATACATACATACTTTGTGATGTTGAAGAAGACTCAGTCGAAAAGGAATTTATATGCTCAAAATTTGTTTTCCGTATTTTGTCCATTTTATAATATGTATGTATGTATGTACATTTTGTCGAAGAGGAATGCCAAAGGAAATTCCTTTCGTGGTTTTTTTTCATTTATACATATATATGTATATCTATGTATTTTTAAGTGACTGATCGAAAAAAAAAAGTTCAATAAACATCATTGAAGTTTCATTTGTGATATATTTTTTTTCTCGCTCTCTCTGGATGTCAGTCAGGGGGGAAAAAAAGTAAACATAAGCTATATGTATATAGAGTATAAATATCTTGATCGATAAATGTCCTTACAAGAGACGTATCTCATTTCCTTTGGCATTCGACAAGATGGATGTAGAAGCAATTGAGATAGATGAATGGATTTGACTATTTCATAGGAGGAAAAGGAAGGAAGGAAGAAATGAGGGAAAAAAAAACACACACACTAAAGCTAAATTAATGTCCAATTCAGAATTTATAAGTATACATATATTGTTCAATTTCTAATTCAAATGAGATTATTTAAAATGGTTGATATGAATATAGAATATAATAAGCAAAGTATTTGACATTAATTAAAAATTAATTCAGAACGATCTGCAGAATTAATTTATTTATTTTACTAATAAATTTACTTTATAACTATCATGACTAACACACAACTGTTTTAGAAACTTGTACTATTATACAAATGGCCCCTTATAACTCTTAGGCTATTTCATGAACCAATGGAGTATTCGTATTTATAATAAAAATGTAAAAACCAAAAGACACAGTTTTACTTGTTCCACGGATATAACAGATTGTTCAAGAGGCAATGTGTTTACCATCTGTACAAAGGAATATTCTATTCTTTTTGCATGCTAATGGTCATACCAAAAGGGACATGCAATGAAAAAACATACCATAGTAAAATCCACACTCGTTGAATTGGGATTAAATAGAATATTTCTATAACTACAACTTCTTTATACAATTAATTTTTTTTAAATTGTATTTTGTTTTTAGAGTATTTATACCACGGCTTTCCAATTTTTTTTTTCTATCTGCAAGAAAAAAATCATATTTGAAGAATCTATTAGTATATGAATACGAATGGTGTGTTGAATCCGAATTGTTTGATATTCACTGTTAATCTTTTTTTATTAATTATTTTTTTTGAAATTGCTATGGGTGGTCGACTTAAAATAAATTCCTTGGGATGGTTACCAATTATCTTTTAACACTTTAAATAATCATGGACTCTATTTTAACTTAATGGAATCCCAAGGGTTCAATATTGACCTTTTTTGAGATATAAGATCTACACAATAAAGCTATGTGTATAAAATTTTTATATGAAAAGATTGAGCCTTATGAGTTTTATAATTAGATTTATTTAAAGATTTATGTTTCCTTTAGGAAATACAATAATAATATATTACTCAAGTATAAGAATCTATAATTAGACTAATTAAGTCATATAATTTTTATAATATAAATTATCTTTATAAAATGGCATGTTACATAATAAAAATCCAATTAATACGAAAGAAAAAAAAACATTTACTTTTAGATATTGGTAAAAAATAGAGCATTCAAATGTATTTAAATCAATAAAAGGTAGGTTGCTTTGTATACATACTTTGAACTTATTTAAAAAATTATTTCTGATGATATGTTTTTAAATAAATAGAAACAAAATGGACCAAGTGATCATAAATCGTTGTGTTATTTAAATAATTTATAGATATGAGATCTACGACCAATATACATAAATAACATCAGATATCAATCGTATTATTTTTCAAACTCATGAATTTTAAATTTTATGTTGATATATTCATTTACATATCTAACATTAGAAAGTTTGATATCTTTAAATTACAAAATTAACATATATACACATTAGAAGTAGTGAGAAGGTGCGAACTGTGATTCGGCACTGACGGCTCACAGTTCCGTTCAGATTAATAACTTTATCTTGCAGAAACAGAATTTTTTTTCTTCTTTTTTTACTTAGTATCTATATCACCCAAACCTGTCAAGAAAATCTTACCACAGTTGTAGCTCAGACTTGCCAGATAGTATAAATCTAATTTAGAAATATATTATTATTATAAGTCCTAATTTGAAAACTGATACTGAATCGTATGGTTTACATACATCTGGGTCTCAATCCTTTTATTCCTCAGAGAGGTTTTGTTTGTACTTTAAAACATATGGATTCAAACTGTTCGTCTACTGGGTTTGCCATATTTGTTGCGTCTATGAACGTGTAAGACTTGATAGATATCGTCATATTCTGAGTATCATTATTATCGACAGGCTACCCAATTTAATTTTCACTGATGAGAATAAATTTGAGTTCCAGAAGTGTATAAGCATCCAAAACGATCAAGTGTTGGGTAAGAATAGATTTGTGAAAACAAAGAATAAATTTTTGTCAAAATTCACGTTCTGTGTTGGTATGGGCAGCAATAATAGCCATTGGAAGATCACCACTCACTTTAGTCCTTTCTGGGGTCAAAAATTATCAACCAACCTAATATTGAGAATATTTTTCAGGATCAGTTACTTCTCAGAGTCAGTCGATATTGCGATGATGCTCCTCCATCAAGACTCTGCTCCGTTGGGTGCCTCAAAATTGAAGCAAAACTGAAGTAGAGTTCATATCCTTCCATTTCTTAGCAAACATGAATATCTTATCAAGGAGTTTTGATTTAAATCCTTCGGACTTCTCCATTTTGGTTAATATTGTAAAAAAAGTATTGTAGTACTCCCCGTGATTTTTTTGGAAAGCTTAAAGTGCAAGTTATTACGAGAGTAGGTCTTGATTACCCAAGAAGTGTTGTGTGCCAGCTGCGAAGCGCTTCCTCACAGATTGAGGGCAATCATAAAAAAATAAAGGAGATCACATCAAATAAACTCAATTGGTTCTTGTTTTACTATGCATAGGCTATAGTTTCTCAAAATTTTGTTCGTTTTTGTAAATTTTCCTTTGAGTTATTAGAGTAGACATGTGTCGCAATTAATAAGGTGGACTCTCTATTCATTGATAGATGGATATGGTGCAACTCTGGTTCCCGGACTTTTTTTATGTAATATGAAAAATATACACAGTTTCAAATGCCAATAAATTTCATAATGTTTTGTTCTTTTAATTTGATCTGTCTACTATTAACAGAACATCGAAGATTTAGTGCCCATTTCCTTTCTTCCTACATGCATAGTTATTTGCAATATGAAAATATTTAATAAATTTTTTGAAAGATAAACATTTTTTCCCTACACTTTTTAAATCTTCTCCATGATTGGACTCTCTACAAAGTCATTAGATGTTTCATTGTGTCTGCTAGAAAATTGGGTCTGTTGAATGATTAGAATTTCAAACTATTTGTAAACAGACTGACTGTAGATTGAGTGATTGATTAATATAATATTAATGTAGCTCTTTTTGTGCAGACTTAATCATAATTATTATGTACCAATAAGCTTTCCTAATAAACCATTTTATGGATTACTACCACTGTTACCACAATTCTTAAGTATATAATAATATAACTTTATACTTTATTTTAAACTATTTTTGTTAAGACTTTCTAAGAAAAAACAATGGTAAAAAATAGACTTGTACTATCAAATATTCATTTCAGCATCTGTAAGTGGTGAGCACTTGGACTCGAGCAGTTTGTATTTTGAAGTCTTCAAATTTAAAGACTCAAGATTTAACTTGGACTCGAAAGCTGAGACTCTAGATTTGACAGGACTTCTCATGATTTTTTTTGTTTAAATTTATAAAAAGTATTTCTCTAACCTCTGGTATCTGTCTTAAAATAATACATTTTTATTGCCTTTTTGCTCCAATAAAAAATTTAATGAAGAAACAGATGCAAAGAAAATAAATAATATTAATTGCTATGTTATAGTCTTAATAACTTAATATTAATGGTAATTGTTTCTCTGTTTTAGATATGTATAAATAAGACTTAGAAACCTCACACTAAAGAACACCCACGTCAAAAAGGAAAAGCCTCTACAGCAAAACCAGGCTGATAATCATTTATTTTCATATTTTCTTTTGGTTGCACCTAATAACGCTTGCTTTTATTTATGGTTTGGGTTTATTGATAAATTTTATGTATCTTCTGATAAGCAGTTGTTTTTATCTTTCAAGGCTTATCTCATTCAAAAATAGTATGGTTATTTTACCCATCGACAGGAGTAGGGTTTTTTATCATAAATATTTGTATTAACACGCACATTGAATGATTTACAATAATCATGTGCAAAGTTGGATCAAAGAATCAATGAAGTACACTTTTAGAAAAAACTTATCTTTAGAGGTTTAAAAAAATTAATTTAATCAATAAGTCTTTTTAAAAAAATAACGTCTATATATAGTTCTGCCGATATTGACAACTATTCGTTTAATGAACTATAAAAATGTAGTTTCGCGGCTAATTGCAAGAACTTGTTAGTGACTGTATTGAGTCACTGCCACTTGATATAAATGTATCATTATAGAAATTGATTTAACAACACATGTCAACAAAATTTTACATTTTCAAAAATAATTTAGGTTGTATGATATATATTTTTTTATTTGTATTTGACACACAAATATTGAATTTTTAATGGCTTCTTTCGATAATATTGTATTTGAACTTTCCGAGCAAATTTACACTTTTTGTTCAAAGATTTTAGCCAACTTTTAATAAATAAAAAAACAATGATTCACATGAAAATAAGCTTATTCTTTGCAAAATTTAATGTTTATTTCATTATGAGTTTATTGAGTATTAGAATCATCCCATGTTGAGAAAATGCAGTGTATTTTCCTTTAGTCAATGTTTTATTTAGTTTGGAATAACGCCTTAATTGTTTAAGTCTATGGGATTTATTTGAAGCTTTTGAATAATTAGATTTTAAGCAGCAATATTGATTTTCTTTTTTTCAGAAAGAAATACATGCTACAATCTGGAACCTAAAAGATTTTTTGTTGGTGAATAGTGTAGTTCTACCAAGTATTCAAATTACATTATAAAAAGTTTTCAATACTTTTATGGCTATTAAAAGTATTAGATGTTGCTAAATTATAACTCCAAAAACAGTAGATAAACTATATATATATACGTTTGGCTACATCAAAACATTTTGATGGAAAATAGTTTTGCTACATGGAATGAGTAAACAATTGAATATCTATTATTATGAGTTTAAAGTAATGCTACATTACAAGAAATACAAATAAAAGGTGCACCATCAACAAGTGCAAGAAATCTTCAGGCTTTCAAATGACGTATGATCCAACTG
Source organism: Lepeophtheirus nordmannii (assembly GCA_963680855.1). Taxonomy (NCBI): domain Eukaryota; kingdom Metazoa; phylum Arthropoda; class Copepoda; order Siphonostomatoida; family Caligidae; genus Lepeophtheirus; species Lepeophtheirus nordmannii. Next base: position 14,786,688 of record OY804518.1, read on the forward strand.
GCAAATCAATATTTAGTGAAAAAAAAATTCGGTTTGTATCCTTTATCCTCTCTTTTAAATAGGTTCTGTGAAAGTACTTGAGTTGATTTGAAAAAAGTTATATTAAAAAATTTGGAATCAGCTATGTAAAAAAAGTTCTTATAAAGATAAAACTTGATTTAAAGTTAATTTAATCTTCGAGTCCTGATAGAGAAGCTGTTTAAAAGTATACAAATTTGATGATTAATCAGTGATTAATCCTTATTTTATTTTATTTTATAAGATAGGTCAGTGATACAATGGTATAGATAGGGAAGGACATCCACGGTGTTACACGTTCTATTTCTATCTCCTTTATGTAGACCTCTTTGAGCTTTTAAAGTACAACATTGAAATTTAAACTACAACAACTTCTTGAATAGTACATAAAGGAAGAATAAAATTAAATACTTGGTCGTCGAGTAGGATTGGGATCTCGTCACTTTCGAGTTTTTGATTTTACATAATAAGACATTGTTAAACTCGAGCTATGACTCAATATTTTGAGGTGGTAGGAATTAATGTGGGCCATGGTCTGAGCCAAATTTTTTTTTGTTCGATCTAAAGTGATTTTTCAGGACAATTAGGACCAGCATTTTGATTGAGGTCTCGGTCTCAGACCATATACCAAAATTTAATCGTTTTCAAAGAGTGGACCGATTTTTTGCGGTCTCATATAATGATTTGAATTTTTTTCTCGGTTTCACATCGAAAACAACAAAAAGTATCAAAATATTACCCAGCCATGTGAGTTGTACATATGAAATACTTTAAATTTCGTATGACGTCAAAGTACCAATTTTCATTATATGAAAGCAAACATGACGTCATAAACAATTCATTTAAAAAAATCAATTCAAACTAAACTTTTCTGTGGGTTTCCAAACCAAACTTGTTTGAAGGAGGTAATAAGTTTGATCCAACAAAAACTATCAAGGTCTTGGATCAGTCCAGTAATTCCAGACTCAAACCCAAACCAGTAGTAAATATTGTCTCTTATATAGCATTGAGAGGACTCGGATACTCTCTCTATGGCATTTACTCATTATGTAATGCACTAAGACTGTTCCTTTTATCTATCAGACTTATAGGGATACTACAGGGTTCTAAATGTTGCTATTCAACTAAGATCAAAATGAATTACACACTGTATTCCTTTTTTTACATGTTGACTTTTTTCTTGTTTTGAAAATTGATTGATTGAGCCCGCACCAGCTCAAGTTATACCTATAGCAATTACCTACTATAAAATGAAAAATAGTCTATAAGAATTATCTAACTAAATACAAATTGAATCTTTTTTTTTTTTTCTTTTTTCATAGAAAGACTCCGAGATACATTAAAGAACGCACCGCGAATTATCTTAAAAAATTAAAAAAAAATTTTTTTTGCATACCTCACAATTTATCTAATTATTTCATTACTCTCTTCATTGTAGTCATATTTACTATAACTAGTACTCTAAGGTTGTACATACAACCATTTCAATAAGACATAATATGTATGTATGTACTTAATTACATCTTGTTTAAGATTCTACGTCAATGAATAATAAATATCCTTTTACGCAAACATTTTACAAACATAGGCAGGCCCATACATGGTATTCTATGTTTGTCATTATTTATGTATATATATATGTGTGCAAATGTAAATAATCTTCTTTAAATTAATTTCTTTTTCTAACGTCTACGGTGATGTTGTTTTTTCAAATGATTTTTTTTACACACACAACTAAATAATAATAAAATATACATTTTGATTATTGTTACTTTATTTTCATTGATATTAAATTATTTTTTTATTAAATATCCATGTACACATATTTACTTATGTACATATACATATATTCCTTTTTTGTGAAAGCTCAATGTTTTGTATTTTTCATTTAATCCTATTGATAATGGCATGACTACTATTCTTGTAGTAATTATTTTCATTCAAGAAGGATCTATTCATAATAAAAAATTGGAATTATTATGTAAGAGTGAGGTTATAAAACAAATTATAAGTAGGCATTACGAATTCCTTTCAAATATCCTTAAAATGATAAGCACTTTTTTTATTAAATGTTTTACTAATTCAAATAAAAAAATTTCATTATGACGTCTAATAATGTATTATACTCTTTTTTATTGAAGCAATCAAAAGTATATTGAGGTGTACGTTCACATGAATAAACTGAGTTTCGTATACATATTATTTTTTGCAGAAAGTTGGCTCAAACCCTCACTTTATCTTCATCTACTTGTAAATGCTCTAATTGAGATACATAAATAACCATTCATTTATGGTTTTTCTTTAATTTGCTATAGACCTGCTATTTACAAATTTAGTATCCTAGAGTCTCTATCCCGCTTTTTTTCTTTTCCTTTCCAGCACTGCATTTTTAAAAAAGAGAAATTAAAATGTTAGTTCTTGTTGGAGTGTTCCAAATAATCAATTCATATAACTTGGCTTCAAATCGTTAATTTGATTACTTTTAATTTGACTTGCCGCATTGTTAAAATACCCCATAATAGTAATGTGAAAAATATTCAAGTCTCGAAAGATCTGCTTCCAATATTGAAGAAAATTGATTTTCGTCATGTGTTTTTTTAAGAGCTTACAGCTTTGTGCACTAATTCAAATGTACATTTCCTCTATTCAAGTTCTCTTCAATAAATTTTAATAATAATTCATCAAACTTTAACTCGAATGTTAAGGTTTGGAATTTCCTCAATATGTTCTATAAGAAAATGTTGTTCCTGATTTAATTTTACTCAGTATACTTTTCTTCAAAATATGAGTACAATTTCACAATAACGGCATGATTTTAGAAGTATTAGACCTGTAAAATTTTGGATAAGCCATTTTAGAGTGACTTCAGACTTGAGTTGGAAATTGAACTTTACAGGCTACAGATTTGACAACCATATACTTGGAGTTCAAGACATGGGACTCGACTCAAACATGCAAATTAGTACTCTGATTCCAGGAGATCTTTATCTTTATTCCTTTTCACTATTTATGAAAAAGCAACTCCTTTCTCTCTAGATCACCCCTGATCCAAACTTTTTGCAAAGAGAGTCAAATTTGATTTTGTGAAGATGTCCGGGGGCAAATACTTTTTTTATCAATATAAACTAATTTGAACCTTCGATAAAAATAACTTAGAAAACGCACTAATGATGAAGGACGGAGATTTAAATTTCAGTAAAGAGGCCAGATCTGGTTTAAGGACAGAGATTGAGATGCATAGAAGGTCACACAAATGGTGGTCATTTAGTTATTATTTACATATCCTAATTAGTTGTTAATATTTAGGGAGGGTGCACATTATCTATACAAATCCTATTATTTTTTCTTTGCATAAAAAATAGCAGGAAAAACACAAATCAGTTTTTCTAAATTTCTTCTTTATCATCACAGTCTGTTTTTATATTGACATATCTGATATCACATGTTTATTTTTTTTTAAACTGATTTCTGTTCTAGGGGCTGTATGAAACCGTAGCACATCTAAATAAAAGGTGTTCGGTAAACTAATTAAAGCCCCAAAATGAACCGCATTTCAAAAAAAATCCCTGGCCATAAGAAAATAATTTTGTATGAAAATGGTAATTCCTCATAATGTGGATCATTACTATGTGTGGATATTTTCAAAATTTTCATAAGATGCCGTGTGACTTTGTCAAAATTGAAAGGGATAGGTATAAAAATAGTTTTTTTTATTACCTATAAACAAAGCAGTATAACTTTTGATTACTATTCATAAAGTTGTATAAGCACCGTGAATAAAAAAAACATATTGAGCAACCTCTAGTTTTTATAGAGGCTTTCTATCTTAAATGTGCAAAATAAACTTACCTAGAGTAAATTTTGCATATAATCATATATAGTAACTTTATAACAGAGTGTACATGTATTGTATCAAGTCTTTGCTTTGATTAATATCTTCTTCTTTGTTATTATGTAAAGTGTGTTTCATTGCCCACTCAAAAAATGTTAGAAATGAATTATGAATGAATTGTGCATAACAAATACAGGAATGTGTCATTAATTTAATTTATACTCTTTTTTGTGATAATTCTTTGTCAAACAAAAGAATGAATAAAGAATATTTATAATTCAAATAGTATTTTTTTTATTACTATTATTATTTTTTTTCAAAATTGAATCATGAATGGTTTGTCCGGCCATGCATACTCAAATTTATTTCTACACAATTCCTGGTATAGCACCAAAAAACAAAAAAAAAAAAACTTACACTACCATCAATGAAAATGAAAAATAAATTACTTGCCATCATCTCAGCGTTATCATATAAGCCAGTTTTTTATGTCAATTAATTTTGGTGTTATTTTATATGCATATACATCTCTGAAAATGGCCTTAGATATAAATATATGTCCATTCCTTTTTATAAATAAATCTACCTCCGGTTGCATTTCTAATATGAAAGATCGGGTCATATACCTATGTAATTGGACCTTAAAGATGATCCATCACTTATTTATATGTTCATATATTGCATTTAACTTTTTTCTAATGCAATCATATGTAATGACAAGGTGGAAAAACGGAATAAAGCAGAGCTTTAAAAATATTGTGACTCATTTGATATAGTGTTGTTTGTATAGCTAGACATACATATATAGCAAATTATAGTGTTTCTTCTATTGTAAAATGAAAAAGCATTTCACAATTTTCTATAATAAAAAAAAAACCAAATAACTTGGTATTTATTATTATTTTACCTTTGTTTTTTTTTTCCTTTTGTGTGCAAGGTTATAAATTTTAAATAAACAAATAAATATATATTGTTTATTTATTTTTTAAATCGAAAAAAATATTTTCAATACCTTATTGGTTCATGCTAAATGCATCGAACTCTACATTAATAGGCTCTATAATACAAAATATCATTATTAACCATTTATACATACCTATATGTATGTATACCTAGTTACTTAAACACAATATAAAATCTTTATACCAAACCGAAGATTAAAAAAAACAACAAAGAAACATCAAATGATTGGATGATAAGTGCAGTCAACAAGATTTTTAACTTCTACTACTGATCAACTTATGAATCTAATGCTGTGAAGTTTATCTTCTATTTTAAACTTTAAAAAAGCAAAAAAACCACATGATTTAAATATTAAATAAATGTACCTATGTCTCATTCACTAATATATGTACATACGTAATTTACTTTACTTTTTTTTTGCACATACTAATTCTTTTCTACTTACAAAGAAGAAAATTATACAACAAAGCTATTTAACAACCACATACTTTGTTTTTCTGCTTTGACATATACTCCAAGATTTATAATCAATGAAAGGTTGTAACTCCTAGTAGACTACCCGTTTTTGAACTTGTAAAAGATGACATCCTCACTAGGATAATTTGGTGCTGACTTGTCCGTGAGAATAGCTCAAGCTTTTTTGTTAGCTGATGTTTCTGCTAGTACCTACATATATATGGATATGTATTTTCAAAAATTCGGTACATATGTACCATAAAAGTACTTCTTATTCAGTATTATTAGTCTTGTCATTTATGACATATAAGGCCATATACTTAATTTATCCCATTTTTATATTCTGCTAGGAAGGAAAAAAACCTATTTAAAGTTATACCGTTTTTTGCAGAAGTAGGCGATTTTGCAAGGTCTCCATACCCTTAAATCAAATTACGAGTTTCTGAATTTATTGTAAGAGAAAAATACAGTATTTTTTATATTTTTTTGTTGAAAAAAACGATTTAGTTGTTTGTATTGAGACACATAGTAACTTATTATACAAAAGGATTTATCCAACTATTAAGCCCTGCTAACACAGAAGAAAAACCATTTTTTATATTGTATCGTTTTTCACATAAGTAGGCATTTTGAGGGATCTACATACTATGTAGAGATCAAATCAACACTTTCTGAATTTATTGTGTGGAAAAAAATGCGGTTTTTTGGCTTAAACGATTTATTTTTTTTACAATTTGCAAAAATACGTATTCATCTATCTCTTGCAGGTTTTATCTGACGTAAGCAAACTGCTATAAAAGTTTGTGGTGTTCGATATTTCGTAAGGATATCAGCTCCAGATCAGAGTTAATTATCCTAAAAAAGAGAGGAAAAACCATTTTTTTTAAAATACACAATAATTTTTGTTGTAATGATGTCATTGTCATAAAACATATTACAAAATGGATTCACAATCCTGAGAAAGGTGTAAGAATACCCACTGAATTTTTGTTTATTCATTCCGAAAGTGAAGCACATATTTAAATCTTGAATAAAGATACATATAAGTATGTATGTACAAAAGTATAAAATATCTTTGTTTTTCTTAACTTTTTCATATACTAGATCCTAAAAATAATCCCCTTTAAATGAAAATATTTTTTCTTTTCATTTAAAAGTCAACTTTATAATGATTTCTTGGAGTTTTAATCCTATAAACTACTTAATAATATTATTAAGATAAGATAAATGAAGAAAAAAAAAAGGGGGGGGGGGGGAAATGTCAAAAGCTAAACTACGTAGATACATCAAAAAAAAGGTTTCAGAAACTTTTGCACACGTGAACATTTTTTGACTTCCTAAATAAGTGCATATAAATATACTTTGCTCATACTTTGCATTTTTATAAGGACATAAAACTCCCCAACATTTGGTACTCGTTATTTTGAATAAAATATGTAAATATAAAGTTTATTAAATCAACATTTACAAAATAATAATCCCCATCGTTATGAGCTTGATTGAACCCCTTTGATGCTTAAATATTATGCATCAAATATCAAAGCTTTATATACATACATATATATATTTAAGCCAATATACATACATTTGTAAAGCCACTCATGCGAATTGTATTAACATTGATGTAAACAAAATTTATCCTTTAAGGGTACAATAAATTTGTTGAAGATTTAAAGATCAAAAAAAATATACATATATAAATAATAGTCTGTTAATATTTATTCAAGAAGGAATTGATTAATTAGAAAGCTTCTTTGTACGTCTTTTCATAGATGCATATTTTTTGTTAAAATTCATTTTAATGTTTTGTAAGTTTCTACCCATTTTGAGAGTGATTTTAGTAGAATACTATCCTTTGTATGCTTTTATTACTTGTTGTTTGTAGCTAAGCATCAGATTTTTAGTGTATAATGTCACTTAATCTTAAGACCTTAATCTCGATATTTTATTTCCTTTAAAATAAGATTTCCGTTTAAAAAATATCAACATTTTTTTTTAGAAAACCCTTGAAAACCCAAATGTGGCCAGTGCAGGTTCTAGGAACATTTCAGTGAATGGACAATTTACTGAAAAAACAAAAAATAATTAAAGTGTACATACAAGATGGGGTGATTTGGAACTATTGTAATACTGTTTACTTGCGACTCATTTACTTGGAATCAGTTAGAGTTAGAAACACCAGTCTTTAACACAGTATACTTACATATGTATATGTTAGTTAAATATTAAATTTATTTATATATTATTCTAGTCAATAGTTCTTTCACGATTCGTCAAATGTTGCAATGGGGAAAAAATTAAATTCGAAAAGTAAATTAAGAAAATTAAGCAAAATCATATCTTTTGAGGAATAATCAATGAAATAATCACGTAGATCTAAAATAACTCAAGAGAATAATCATAATTAATACATTGACAATATCAAAGCTTGCTGCAACTTCTCCCTATGTTTCATACTCTCTCGAATATCTTCTCTATGGGTAAGCATTGAATTTTAATAAATTACATTAAGCCAATGTAAATTTCTTATCTATTATCATGATATAAATTACATAAAGCTTCAACAATGAAAAAATGTCTCCATAAATTCTAAAATATTGTTCATTTAAAAAAATATTTTACTCCTCATAATAATTTTTTATCAAATATTTCAAAGAAAAATGGACAAAAATATCTAATTTAGTTGTTGTGTGAATATCATGGTTATAGCTCTTTTGATATCAAAAAAAAAATTTGTGATAAGCAATTCATGAAACCCCATAAAATAAAAAAATATACTATACTCCAAAAAATATCTCCACCATGCACAGACTATGAATCTATGATTTCCTTAAAATGTATGTATTTTCTAAACTTTGTACATTTTTAATAGACAACACCTTACCTAAACAATTATAGCATATATATTAGTACATAGAATGCAAAAAGAGACAATATAAAAAATCTTTATAAGAGACTGATATGCTAATAGACCCCAAACGATATTCGGGGGCTCTCAAAACGCTTGCAAATTCTCAATCTACTTAGTAGTTTAAAACCTATGCGTCTCAGATTGACAAATCACATAGAGCTTTATAAATACCAACATATAAATATATTACATATATTCATTTCAAGTATGTGTAGGTCAAAGTTTCGTTGGTGATCGGAAAGCACTGTAGTTGTACTAATGATATTACAGGCATAAAGCATCACATGGAATCATTACTCCTAGTCTTCAACCTAATTATAGTTTATTTTATTTTTTCTCCGAAAAAGTTTTTGAATTTGTGTAATAATTTGTGTTTCCCATTATTTTCTACTCTTCTATATAATACTATATGTGGATGTATGATCTTATCTTTCCTTTATCATGTGCATCGATATATATGTATATATTGGAAGATAATGCATACGTAGGATGTATGCATGGTCATTACAAAATATGCTACCTTTTTATTAATAGCGAAATATAATAATATATTCACTGATGCCTTTTTGCCACGTCAAATAAAAATGAAATTTTTTTGAATAGATTGGAGGTTTTCAATTTGAATATTTGTCATTTTTTTTAAAAAGTAAAGAAAAGAAAACTACAATTTTAGATCATATGACAGTTAATGCATTTGAATCATAATACATATTTATTCATTTTCTTACTTTTTCCCTCTCTCTCATCATATGATTATGATGATAGTGGCTCAAGGGATTGTATTGCACGTCTCAGTAATTACATTTTGCACGAGTAGGAACTAGCATTTTAATATAAAAAAGTGAGACGTTTACTTATTCACAGTTACTATGCTTTCATTCATAAGCAGAAATATTGTACATGTAAATATATGAATAAAGTTTTTAATATATGTACATATTTATATATTATATATATTTATGACATACTTCCATATAAACAGATATAAATAGATATAAATATTGACTTTAAGTTAATGAGAACTGTCATTGACAAGTTTATTTTGTAGATTTCTTTTAATTATTTTTACAAGGAAAAAGTTCAAATCTACGATAGGTAGGATTAGATAACATAAGTGATATCTTATCGAACCAATATAGTAAAGTATATGAAATATACATATATTACGTGGATATTCATATTATATGTACATATGTCAAGATATTTAATTTGTTGGATATAATGTTAAAATATAGACTTCGTCAAAGACACAATATGATACAACTTTGTTACTCAATAAAACATAAATATAGATAGTAATAATTAGTGTTACAATTCAGTTAGGAAATTATGGACCTCTCAACGACAGTTATAATTTGTTTGGATAAATCTAATTAGGTACTTAAACTGGTTCTGAGAACAATATTGATTTCTACAAGATCTTTATACACGTCAAACATCACAATTAACTGCTTATAACATCAACTGTGATATATAATGAGCAAACATTGCTTTGCTGAAAGCTATACAAAGTTTTAAAGAGACACTATTTGATGTGAGATCAAATACATTTAATTTGTCACATTCTATCCAGGATAGTTCTTGTGATTAATTATGTATTAGCAACCTTCAATTCTTATGATTATCTAAAGAACCTAAACTTATCATCTACTAATTTAATAAATGATTATATTTATATATATATGTGTGTGTATGTGTGACACACGTTTGAGTCACATACCTTAAAGTGCTTTCACTCAAAATACAAATATTTGTTGAGTAACGTATTTTGGTGGCTGACATTAAAAGCATATATTTTTATCTACAATCATGTGGCTCTCTCTAGAAAAAAAACGTGAGTTAAGGCCTCTTTAATACTTATGAAGGGAGTAAGCAAACTTTGGTTCTCCAAATGGCCGTTTTAAATGCTTCCATGAACTTTTTATACTCGATAAGAGAAGATGTCTTTTGTCACCATTCTTGAGAATGAGTTGATAAATTTGAATAACTTGTTTTTATAAATTCTGGTTGAAGATGTGTTCTTTATAACATATTTAATACCTATAAATTCATAATTTAGGCAATCAATGCTTCTTTATTTTTTATTTAAGAAATGTTTCAGGTCTCTTGCTGCACTGGGTAAGAAAATAATGTCTCACTTTTCATTTCTGCAGGGATTATAATATTCTATATATATATATATATATATATATATATATATATTTAGATAGATAAATTAATGACACATTTACATGTAAGATCAAAAATGCATAGACACAGGTGGGTAAGGCTTAACCACTGCATAATTATTCACTTTAATTTTTGACAAGTTTCCTTTTTCTAATTAAAAACATTAAATTTATTGTTTCAAACTCTTGACTAAACCACAAACAGAGAATTAATTAGTATACTTTTAATTATGTGCTCATATTAATGCATTCCATATTAAATAATGTGTGGCCCATTAACAGAAAAGCAGACTTAGAGGATTTTCTTCATTAAAAATGAATCCGGATTACATTTGTATTCTTCAAGTAATTAATAATCTTCCATTTTCATTTATAAAATAATAATTAATTAATCCTTCGAAGACGCTGCAAATTGAACTTAAAGATTGCAAAAAAATTCCCAGTCATAACTAAGGGAAATTAGTTTTATATAATAGATCATGCTAAAGTCAAAAGAAACCTTATAAATCAAGTAAAGGTTTTAGAAAGTTGTTGAACATTCGGTATATCCTAGCACATACAAAAACTTGGAGTATTACTAATCGAAATAGTATATCAAAGTAAATATTAGTATAAATATAAAGTTATGTCAAAAATAGTCACTTGAAATTCAAGAAATTTAACAAAAATTATGTATGGATTATGTCCTTGGTTTCTTTCTTCTTCTTTGCATTGATTTCATTTCTATATACATAAGTGTACATAAATACAATATATATTGCAAATGTTGCAATATATATCATGACTATGTTAAAAACTATATTTAGAACTTAATCCATTGATACAATTATAAGTATAATTTTTTTCTAAATTGTACGTCTTTTTGAATGAAAAAAAAAAATTATATGTACATGGAATTGTTTGTTCTTAGTTCTTTGCAAATCGATTGTCACACTTTGCATGATAAAAGTAATAATTCATAAGGTGTACAAATAAGTTAAAATTGAACTGGCTCCTATTTGAACGATATTGGAAGATACATTTAAAAAAATGTTTTACAATGTTTTAAAGATACTTTTTTTATGGTGTTCGACTTTTTGTTTGCATCTGTCTCTTTACTCTACATATGAGAGCTTTTGCTTATATCTGAGCATCATATTTATATAAATATGTACATATACTTATAAATAAAAACAAGAGATTTTTTCTGGGGTTTTTAGAGGGGAAACATTTCACTGCATCCTTTTTTTTTTGTTTGTTTTTTTCATAAATTTAGAAGATATGAAAGTTTCAATACAAAAATGTATGTAATATATATTTAGATATATTGATAAATAGTCTTTGATAAGAACAGTACATACATGTTGTGTTCAAAAACTGTAGATCAATAGATTGTTTTATTTATTTGAATGAATCACGATCCCCTTCCCCTTTGTCTCAATGTGTTTATTGGTTCCTTTTCAATAATGGAATTGATGTTATCACGGATTAAAGAGCATTGAACGTGGCATTAGTATTTCTAAAGTGTCTTTAAAGTTTTTTGAAACGTTTTTAAGTGAGTTCAAAAGGATTGAAAAAGAACTATTTTTAAAGTAACTGAAGAAAAATAATTTAAAAATAAAGACTAATAGGATACAGGGATAATTTATCATTCCCTTTATCAAAAATTAAAAAATGCAGGTTACGTGCTTCAAAGCAAGCATTAAACATTATTTTAAATGCTAATTAGTACAATTTTTTGCACTATTATTATACTTTTGTAAGGAATTTATGTTTTTTATGTTGCATGATTTAATGTTGTATCTAAGGGACTTTAAAACAGGGGTTTGGCAACATAAAGCTCTTTCAAGTATTAAGAATCTTTATTTATTACTTATTGGATTATCCATATTTTAATACTTTTATATTTCAATTTAAAAAAATCCAGTGTATTCAAAATGAAAGCAATTTATGCATTAGTCAATACAGTGTTTTCACTTCCGTGACAGATTTTATAATAAATAGAAAGCTAAGCCATGTTAGAGGCATCTTTGTAGACAAAATATGTAGTTGAAAAACAAAGTATACAGCTATCATATACCGTACATACTAACCATAAGAAAACTTATTTAATGGCTAAAAAATAAATAAACTGTTTTATAGAAGCAAGGGTTTTTGTTTTTATAAAATTTCTTTGTTGATACTTCTTTAAAGGTAACCAAATTCTATAATAATTCTAAAAAGCTCTATTAACCTTACACATATGTACATATATTGTTTATATAGTTTTTGTTATTTTTTATCTCCAATAGATGAAGAAATGTGAAGTCTTACTACAAAAACAGTATTTTTTTTCTATAAAAAGGCTATAAGAACGTTATTTATTCGGAAAGTTTCCTTCATTTGGAATTAAAATGGAGCTTGGCTTACGAATGCCCTGGTATATATAAATACTTTGCAAGACGAGCAAAGATTTTCAGTTTTTACGTTTTGGATAATAACTTGATGGATGAGCAAAAATATTCCCTCGTCTTTCAATCAATTTGTGGTAAGAGTAAAACTTGATGTATAAACAAATATTTATAACAGGGATACATTGATACTTTCACAAATGATCATTCTGTTCGAACAAGATACTAAATAAGATGAGAGTATGAGGAGGGGGAATTTCAAACATTGGTCGAGTAAATTAAAAATTCTTTGTAATAGACGACGTCGACTTTATAGTAAATCGAAGCAAAACCATGTTGGGTACATAAAGTTGATATATTTATCAAATGAAGTTGACACATTTATAAAAAAAGTCCTAGGGGAACCTCATCAAATGTAATAAAAAAATGAAAAAAATACTTGAATTTGACTAACAAAAAGTTGTATTTAACAACTTTTTGTTGGTCAAGAACAGTTCTATTTGAATAAAATCAAATTAGTTGGTCTTGAAAATCCTTATGTATGATTAATTTTTACAATTAATTTTGTTTTGAATCAATTAGACACCAGAAAAGTAGGATAATTGTAGGAAGTTATTTGATCCTTTAAAAAGTAATTTATTGACTACTCCTTGGAAATGTGAATATATACTGATGTAATAACATTTTTTTAATATATAAATATTAGGATCTTAGTTATAATAAAGAGAGAAAAAGTTTTGATGGATTAAACCTATTCCTTTAATCTGTCGGTCAAATTGTAACATTCAAATACACGGCAGTAATTCACCATTTGTCTTCATCTGATATAAGCAAGGGTTTTTAGGACTATAAACTTTGGTTGTTTATATTCTATTCAAGATGGCCGACTTCCAGAATGATGATGTCACATAAAAACCCTCTATTGGTATTGATATTCTACTTGGCACCTTAAAAATACGCGAGCTTTACTATTTACGCTTAGTTCAGGATTCCTATTTGAGAATAAACTTAGCTGAAAAATTCAAAAACATGATGTTGGGATCTATTACATCTAAAATTATAAATGGTTAAGCATTCATTTTCTTTTTAATATAGTACTTTTGTCAGTAATTATCTCATTAGTTATTATCACTAATTTTTGTTTTAGGATAAAAAAATAAAAAAAAACAATTGGATGACCCTGTGGAAGTTTTTATTTGTTTTACCTCATACTCGTTTGTTTATGTAAATAATTATCATTGCACTAATTAAATACACAAATATTTGATGAATGTTTTTTTAGCTATCTTTATGTTTGCTGATTTGATATCATATATTTCATATAGCAATGTGCTTTCCTTTTACTGATTTCTCAAGTTTTTTGTGGAAGAAATAAATAAAAAAAATGTCAGAGAAGTGGAGCTTAAATATTTTATTTTTTTTGTTCGGAAACTCTATTAGAGGTTTCAATACACATTTCTTTTTAACAAATCTTGTTTTTAAATCCATGATTTTTGTGTAAAAATCAAAATGTAGGAAATAGAATAACAATATTTTGTGCTTCAGAGTAAATACGATTTGAATATCTTTTTATTCAACAGCAACAAAAAAGCATTTTCAACGAGGAGAAAAATAGAAAGGAAAAAAGTTTTTGGAAGAAAAATACAATTCTTTGGGAAAAACGACAAACATTTCATTGTATCTCTCAACCTTTCTTTCAAAAAGAAAAAGAAAAAAGTGCTAAATTACCCAGTGCTAAATTCTTCCCAACTGTTAGAGCAGAGAGGTTTATTATGAATAAAGCGATGTACCCAACAACTTTTATTCCATTAGAGCAACTAATTATTTACAATATCATTGTTTTAAAATGCAGTTATTAAACAAAAATATCTGTAAATATCACTTTATTATGAATAATCCATGTATCGAAAATGTAGAATACTATAATCAGTTACAAAAAACTTTGAATAAATTTTATAAAGCCATTGCATAATACGTATTTAAGTATTTGGCAATTTTTTGATTCCTTATTGGAAGGAGGAGAAAGTGTTTCACATTTATTTAAATGGATGTTGCTGTTGGCTTTGTTGTAAAGATTTGGCAAAAATTAGTAAACATTTTTTTATTTATAAGTTGAGAAAACTGACTATCTATAGAACATTTTGATTCCATTGTACAAGAAGCCACTTCTTATTTTTCCATAACCTCAATGAAAAAAATAAGTTGAGGTGATATAAAATCAAACAAAACAAACACACAATACAGAAAACACTAAAATATATTGAATAATTAGCTTGTATATTATTTTGGCAGTTCAGAGAGTTGACTTTTGAGAGTTCACTTTCAAAAAATTCTTGCCAAATAAAAATCAAAAGAAAAAAATTGACCAAATTTCTTATTTCTTTTGTCTTTATCCCTTAAAGGAATACAAAAATTTATCTAGGGACCAAGTTTTTTCCTGTTATTTGCACTCATATTGATTATGCTTCAAATTGGCATTACTTTTTAAGGAATTATAATATATGTACTTTTATCATTTTTTTTACATAATAAGTGTACCTAACTTTAAAAAAAATTAACAATTATGCTTTCGACATATTGTTTATACTAAACATAAATAAATGTTTCCCAATAGCTTCCTTTGTACTGAATGTAAGCATCTGCCAATGATAGCTTCATTAAAAAAATCATATTACTTCATAATTTTATCAGCATGTTTCTATGTTTATGAAATTATTTCTTAATAGAATATTTTCACTCACGTTAAAGATAGTATAATAACTGAACATGAAGGAGGCTTAATTGTTAGTTTATTTAGTTGTTAAGCAAAATGGACACATTTCTTTAAAAAATCTCTTAAGGAAACTTTAAAAAAAAGAATGACCAAGACGACCAACTTCCAAAAAGATGACGTCATTTATAAATGTCTTATGCCTCTTACGTAGAAAAGAAAAAAGTTTGTTTAAAGTTTTTGAATTAAAGGTATGTATTTAACAACTTATATTTTGCAACTAAATGACTAGATAAAAATAAGGTTATTTTTATTTAATTGCCAATTATTTTTTTTACAAAAATAAAGGGTTGCTAAATACGCCTGCTAAAGTAATAAGAAGAATCATTCACTCATTATAGCATATTACTCAAAATATAATTAAAGGAAAGGAGAGAGAGTGTTATGGTAGTAGGTCAGATAGTATTCTGTGTTTTCCTATAATAATACTTTTTAGATAAGAACAAAGACTTTGTATTAAACACAACCCAACCTTTCAAATTATTTTATTAGAAGCAAAGAATATATTTTTGTTTCTTCCAATGATTTTAAAGACGCATGCCCCTTCGCTTCAAAAGAGTATCCATTACACCATCAAAATAAGAAATAAGTAAATTATTTATAAATTGAGAATGAGCTCTACAAATAGATAAAGAATGAGATAAGATAAAATATATATGTAAATATCTCTTGAATTCAAAATTACCACATTGAAAGACACACATGATACTAACAATGCGGGCATTAGGACTTAGGTTATAAAGCAATGTCATAGAAATGACAAATCAATTACTTTGTTCACCCAAAGCCGAGATAAGATCGTTTATGAAAGGTATGAATGGCTGTATCAAATAACAAAGTCATACAAAGTTCTTATCTAACAAAATTTACCCTAGTTTTAGCTTAACAATCAAAAAAAAATTGAAATAAACATTTGTAGTAAAGAAGCAATGGATATGTTTTGGTTTTTTATACCTCCTCTAACATGACCAACTGCCAGAATGACAATGTCACGTGGAAATGCAGAATAGAACATATATTACTCAAAAAAAGTATATAAATAATAATAAATACTCTGAATTTGCCCGTAGCTAACGTCAAACAATAGGCTCTCCTTGCTAAAAAGTATTTTCTTGTATAACTGAAACTACTTCAAATAAAAACTTTTTCACTGATACTAAATAATAAATTGAAAACGATATCTTCTTGGGGGCTTACTTAGTTTTTGATATATGTATTTATTAAACAGTATGAACAAACTTCAAAAAAGAAAAAAAATTCAAAGGAAACTTTACTTAATGACATGCCTTCGAGATGACTGATTTACAAAATGATGAGATCATGTGAAAACACTCTATTATAAGGTTTCATGAAACTATTTGATGGACAAATTTGCTTTAAGCTTTTTGGAAATAGCTTTATTTTTATTAAATTTACTTTCAGTCACTTATTCGATTCAATGAATACTCTAATCAAAGTTAAACCAGTTTTATTCCATGGCTCATTAATGAGATAGTCAAACCTTTGTCCACACCATTGAAACAAACTTTGGTCTTATAACTAAAAGAAATGGTAAAGTTGAGTAATTAAGTATATGTAGACTTGCTCTTCATATCCAAATATACTTTTTTTTCATAAATGCAAAGAGCACACCTGAAAACTTGAAGGACTGGACCGTAAATTAATTGAAAGAGAAAAAAAGTTGAATTAGACATAATTAAATTATACTATTTTTTTTATCTAGGAGTATGAATTATGATATAATTATGATATTAGCCTTTATGATATTACATTCTTGTTTTGCTTTGATGATGGGTCATTAAGGTCAATGACATATTGCTATCGAGGTAAGTTATAAAAGTGATGATTATTGTACATTGATATATGCATATGTTAGTAAGTAATGGTAAGTATAGACATTAGATAACTTATTATAGTCTAAAAAGTATTTAATTAAGTACACAAGTAAACCAAATTTTTATTTTCTTCCAAAATGTTTCGCGTAGAATTAGAATGCAACTCCCTCAGTAGTTAGTTTTACACCGAGTTACTTTATTAGCTAGGAATCCTATACATAACAAATAACTAAATACACTGGACACTCTCTAAATAGTCACAAATCATATTTCTTCCTCTGAGAAAATTCCTCAATGTTCATACAAAGATAATTTGACACACAACTCAAAGATTATGAATGCAGATAGGATATGAAAAAAAGAACAAATTTCAATACAATTTTTTAGTGTTACGGAGATTGAGATAAGGATCTTGCTAACTATGAGCTACCTTACGAAGTAGGTGTTTTGCTTGTTTAATCGCTGCTTCAGTAGTATTATTCGATTTAAAATAACCTGGGCTAGAATAATTAATTATGAGTAAATGCCCACTGATTTTCCGACATTTTGACCACATAGGTTGTGTACTGAGGACCTTCATCACTAATTAATGTATCTAGAATTCCATAATGAGAAAAATGATGTTTTAATTTATGAATAAAAGATTTAGAGTCACTTGTGGGTATAAAATCAATTTCAAGAAATCCATTGAGGTAATCCACAATTATAAGATATTGCCTATCCCTCAATGAGAATAAATCAGAGCCTTCTTTTTGCCACGGTCTTTGAGGCACTTCATGCACATATAATAGTTTGCTAGGTTGATGATCGGTGTAGGTGGCACAAGTGGAGCAAGTTTCTATAAATTGACATTCCGGGCAAATATATTAATTATCTAACACGGAGAAGCATGAATTGATACCTAGGTGTCCAACGTGGACTCTGTTTTTCAAATCTAAACTTAGACTGTGGGGAAGAACTACACGCTCACCTCTAAGTATAATACCAATCATGAACCGTTAATTCATCACAGCAATAAAGGTACAGAATTACGTCAGGAGGCAAATTATTTTTTGATGTAGGCCATGATGAGGATCATTTGTTTTAACAATGCCATGGTTTTATGGTTCTAAGGCAGTAGCATTCTTGATTTGTTCGAGACAATCAGCTATCGGAATTTGAGAAACTGGCATATATTTGAGTATAAATTGATATTTTTGGGTAAGCGTTTTGGAGTAAGATAAAATGGCTATGTAACAATCAAGACAAGATTTTCAGGTATATTTATTTCTATAATCGCACGAGACTTCTCGGGGTCAATTTCAATACTAGAATCTCCTATGAATAAATAGAATTTGAAGAATATAATTTTGGGCCGACACAATTCAAGTTTCTCGAAATTCAGTTTAATATTAATTTCTTGACACTGTTTTAGGAGAGTATTCAAGTGTTCATTACGTGAAGTTACAACTTTATCATGTACTACAAATTCATAAGTAGAGATGTAAAAATGCACGCATTTTAAAGCATTCGAGTAGTTCTCAAAATCCATGTTAACATAATATTTAGGGGTGTGAAAAAAGAGTCAATTCCAAAAACACGCCATAGATGATGTCATATAAAATATGGTACCCTTGAATAAAGGCAGAATTTTAGACGATCACATTTGTAGGGGAGGAATGTTGCTATCATTATTTTACTTTTTTACTCAAGAACAGCTTATTATAAATAGTTTAGTGGTGATAAAAATTTGTTATGAACATAACCATAAATCCGTGGCTACTAATGCTAGAGTATGAGACCTGAGTCATATTTGCATGGATTCGGACTTGACTCAAAAAAAAAGTCGAATCAGAATACTGTTCCGCAGATGGGTCAACAAAATAGCTCAATACTAAATCAACACAAATTAAGACTATAAACAATAAACAATAACAATAAATCCAAAACTAATGTACTGATTTTGAAATTTGGAAAATTACCTGTTTATTTAATGTAATTTCTACATCTTGGATTTCAAAAATGTCTTTCTATAACATTAATTTAATTTTATTAATTACTATTAGTCTAAGATTAGCTATCATGAGCCTGCAGCAAGGCTATCACAGCTACATTCATAGTATTATATCGACAGTAAATAGGCTACATTTATGGTTATCATATCATTTTTCACGTCATCAAGGGGAGGAGCTTATTTTTACACGTCGGATGCGCCTATTTTTACGACTCAAAAAAGAAAACAGATTTGATATAGTCCTACATTAAACATTAATTAAAAATCTGCAATTAATGTTTTTCTATCATGCTAGTTTTTTAAGTACTATGGATTTAAATCTTTTTGGTACTCTTTTTATAGATAAATCTGACACAAGTTTTGTATAGGAAAATATGCAGATAAGAACAAACTTTATAAAATACAAATCATTTTTCCCAAAATTTAAGTCACATTACATGTTGTAATATCTAATTTTGTAAAGCATATGCACTTTTTTATGTAAAAAAAAGAGAAAGAGGCAATCAACCTGCTAACTTTGACAATTTGATGAATGTTTGAGAAGGAAGCAGCTTCAGCTGTCATGACGTTCTACTAAGCTCCAAGATGCAATTCTCCTTTATATTTACAAATATAATCATATATATCATATTTTAATACTATATATACCATAGGCAAAAAATAAACTCAAATTAATGTCATAAAATTATATATTTTTAGGTAATAAGTCTTAAACTATTAATTATTAAGCCCTAACTTTTTGACATCGTACTTTCTTTATTAACCTAAAAGCTGGTATTCTTTTCGAGTGCAAGTCTTAAGAATGGGTAGTATATGTAAGAAGTACAATCCAAATAACTGCTTCAGTGCTCATTCTCTGGTGAAGTTGCTAAATTTGACTCCAAAATTACCCCAGTATGCATGGGCTCATTAAATGAATATAATTTTTTTTCCAATACTAGATTGAAACAATAAAATATAGTGTGATTAAAAATTTAAGACTTTTAATGAATCCAATACTAAATATATGCATAAATTATATATATATATAGAAATTCCCATTAGTTTAACTCAAAGTAAGATCAAACCTCAAATGTATATGTTGTGAGGGATGTCAAAACATGTATGCGATAATTTAATTAGTGAAGGAAAAATCATATATATATTGAAAACATTTAATGCCAATTACAAAATTAATAAACAAATAACAATTTAATAAATTCATCCATAAAGTAAGAGTAAATGAATTATCTAATCTAGTTGGCATAAAATTCTTGATTGCTGATTATGAAGGTGATTTTTTGTACAGTATAACGAGGATCCCAGGTTAGTGAAACGTCATCTAAATGAATCTGGGACGGTAGCCTTGATAAACATTATACAACAGGTTCAATTCATAATTATGAGATAAATATAGAGATTTATTCAAGCAACGTAATTGAAGACAATTCTGATATTTTTAATTTCATCACTAACAATGTCCACCTCAACATTGTTTTAGTCAATTTCATGTTCTATACTGAAAAATCCAATTCTTCATACTACGGCATTTGAAAGTAAAGAAGTGTTGTCCAAGATTAAGAAATAAGTTTAGGGAAATGATGTTTCCACCATCATGTCATGTTATTACACTTGAATCACTCAAAAGTAAATGTTTGCATGTGATTGAGAGGATAAAGGGATACATATAACTGAGGGAAATGTCAGTAGAATCCATAATCTACGATAGCAAGTTCTTTAAATACATAATTCTTCCTATTGTAAATTTTGACGCCTTGAGAGTTGTCAATATCGTAAAGGAGATAATTCGATGATTACCAGATGGAACTCGGACTCCATCAAAATTGGAGAATTACGATGACCATAATGAAATGATCTCAATGGTGGACGAATCCAGGGAAACATCCCAAAAATCTAAAATCCTAGAGTTAATATAATTAATATCTATTTTGAAATTATCACATTAATTTCCAACATTTGATACTTATTAGGAGATGATAGATTTTGAGAAGTACTTAGAGTAAATGACAACTCTGATGGACGTACTCATATATAACTCATAGTAGGAAACGAGGGATTTAGAGTAGTCCATTGTCAAACTCCTTAATGAATGGAAAATTGGAATCTCTCTCGTAATTCCAAACATTTTCACCTCCATTACCGACGATTCACTCCAATAGGCATTTTATTGAAATAATTGATGGTTTTTCAGTGGAATATTACACGTGTTACACAGATCATGCAAGATTCTTATTATCAGGCAGATGTTCCCCCTCAGGAGTGAAGGAAAAATGTTAACATCTTTGGAAAACAAAAAGTACTATTCATAGTGCCAACCCAAAATAATAATAATCCTTTGAAAAAAGCAGTGTTAACAAGTACATTCATAAAAAAAATATATTTTTCAGGCTTTGTTTGGGGATTAATAGCACCTTGAGCTTTCAATATTTCTAAAGTAATAGGGATTTAGTTAAAGCTTTCAAAAATGATCTTTCATTTTTGAAAGAGTTTCTCTAGAGATAATGGATTTGATTAATATCATGCTCCATAATACATATAGTTATTGATAAGTTCAATTATATATATATCAATAAAAATGGCGCCCAGGAGCTGAAAAAAAGTTTAATTGTATCAATTCTTTTTTTTCTTTTTTTTTTTTTTTTTTTTTTTGAAGTATCAAGGATCTCCTTCAAGGGTTTATCTTTCTAAACAAAACTTTTTCTAAACACACTTTATATGTGTATATATAAATCATAGGCTATATGTATATATATATAACCGATATTCAAAAAAAATAAAAGTTTTAATTCAGTATTTCAACTCATATGCAGGTCAAATAAACTTTTATAATATGGGAGAAAACTAATTAAATTTGTTTATTTGTCCTTCCAATGAATTTATAAGTATGGTAGGATCTTATCTTCTCAGTACATATATATTGTACACAACTAAATAAGCTTAACAAAAACACCATCAATTGACTTATGAACTCAATACTCATACATATATTTCCAAGGTCTAAGAAGGCCTCTCTTTTACATTTTCGATGAAAATATCAAATAAATCAATAGTAACAAAATGTTGGATTTATGTCAATGTAAAGGGGAAAAAAATTATACTTATATATGTATGTATATGAAAAAAGTTATTCACAACTGTCATCAAAAAAATATTATTTTTTATATATATTTATCAACTTTTTATTTGGTGATTTTTTTTCTTTCTCTTTTTTTGAAGAAGGGACAACTAATTAAGTTATATTTCGATTCATTTATGTCATTTATTTAGTAAAAGATAGATGAGACCGTTGTATATTTGATAAGAATGTCTTTGAGACACACCTACATACAATCATATCATTCAACTTGGGAAACAAAAAAAACACACACACAATAAACGAACTTGACACAGATTTTTGTACTCTGGTTGTATGTATACATAGGGCTACACATTTGTGTCTCATCTAAGCCCTCTTTTCATCATTTTCTTCAAAGCTATTTTGCTTAAACAAATATTTAGTGGAGGGTATATATGTAAATTATACAGATATACGTCCTATCTTATTAAGAGAGAGAGAGAAAAAAAAAAAGATATTCCACTCTGCAAATAGACAATTTCTCTTGTTCCATAGCTCTTTTATACACGAAAGACAGTTTTCCATTCTCTCATATAATAAAAAGGCAATCGAAAAGAAAAATATTTAAAAAGAAATGAAGGATAGGCCCTTTAATTATATGTAGCTAAATATATTACATAGATATAGTTAATAATGAGAGTTGATTGCAGCTCTATGAGTGTTCATTCAAAAGTGTATTTGAAATAATTTTTAAGAGTCCTCATAGCATATATCATCTTCAGAAATCCCAAACAGTTATTTCATATTATGTATATAAAATGAATAGAGCATTTTGAAATCATTCTGCGTGTTGGCCATTTTGTAGATTAGTAACTGAATTTTCCGTATAAGAATTCAAATTCTTTTGATTAAGAAAATACTGAATGACATTATATTTATTGGACTGACAAATATGCAAGTACAAAGATTCAAACCTATACCTTTTATTTAAAATTTGTCTGCAGTAAAACTTTCAATCCTTTATTGCTCATTTTGTTTGATACGTACAAAGTCAAAACTATGTCTTCAACATGGCGAATCTTTTTAATTATTTTGAAAAATGTGATGTTAGTGAAAGGATTTTTATAAGTTTTAGTGTCCATGTAGTCCATTTTGGTCCATCTTTGTTAAAACCACACAAAAAAATAGATAAAAAGATATAACTCAAAAATATAAAAGAAATATTTAGTTACACCTAAAAGCATAAAAAGGGTTGTAGCTGTTAAAAAGTTGATTAGATCCAAGTTGGAGTAGAAAAAGTATTAAAACAATTGCACTTGAAGACTAACAATCTATAAAGAGTAAAAAATTTAAATTCATTCGACTTTTATAGCGGCTCCATCAATCTCCAAAAATACGTTTTGCCTCCCAATGTCAAACTTCCATTTATAATTACCTTGTTGTTTACACAAAAAACTTATGATAATCATACGTACATACAAAGAGTAGACGAGGGATAGTTGCAATAGGCATTTTTTGCTTTGATCAAAAAAAATTACAATCTCAATCGTATAATATCATGGCCGAATATTGTAAAAAAAAATGATATTTGTCAACTTTGAAATATTTATCAAAAACTAGTTTTAAAATGTAAAAATAATATTTTGTAATTATTTAATCTTGTTTTTGTTGTAATTTATACACTATTGACTTTTTAGCTCTTTGTGGGTATGATTGATCAAGATTCAAATTCAATGCTCACTCATTGAGGATAAACATGAAATTTTGTAACGTTCAGTACAAAGGAGTTAGTTACAACAAGTGTTACAATTATTCCAATATCGTTATTTATCTTGATTATTGTACGGTTAAACTTCATCATGACATCGTTTACACAGGGCAATCTATGAATTAAGGGATTATGTGCGCACGCATGCTACATTTATGTTGAAAAAAAACCCATTAGATCAGAAATATAAATCTGATATCTTAATGTGGCAAAATAAATTCAAGTTTTTATTCATTTCTATTTAATATTTAATTTCGAAATAGTTGAAATCGTATCCAACCTCAAGGGTAATTGTCCCCGTAGCTGGGAATAGTCCTAACATTGAACGGATTATATTCAATTGCAATTTGTGGAAAAAAAAAACAATAAAAAAATATATGTATGCTGTGTTAAATTTTGGCGTGTTAAAGCCAAACCAGCTTCCCTTAATTAAAGAGACGCTTCCATTGGTGTCTAGAATCTGACTCAAGGATCTTGCTCGTGTGAAGTGAAACAAAAAGTAGAAATTTTAGGGATACACTGGTCCAAACGTGGTGTAGATAAAAGGAATTCGTCAGATATTAGTGTGACAGTCTCACATAATATCTTAAAGTAGAGAGGTCTTAGTCTTCAAAAGAGGGTTCACTTCTATAACTTTAAGGTTGTACCGTTGGTTCTTTATCGAGCCTGTTCCTATCTTCTAATTACGAAGTGTACAGTTTTAGAAGAAACACAATGGTTAAATATTATGTTTCATTAAAGTTATGTCCCTACAAAGAAACGTAAGAACTGTCATTTAGGTAGTGGCAGTTGACACGAATTATTCCCAAAATTTATATAAACTTTTTTATTGAAACATCCAAACATCCGTTTTTAGAATGGATACGATCCGTTGCCTATAATGAATTTTATTGCTGGCTTATGTTTGGCACTGAATTAACAAATAAAATTACTTCAAACTTGTCTTTCTTTTGGGGATGCGTGCAGAAGATTAAATGGAGAATGGTTCTATTGTTCCAGGGTGATTCTAAAGTAGATATTATAAGACAAAATGTCGAAAGGAAGTTTTTCTTCAATAATTTAAATAAACCAGAAGAACTTGAAGAATTTGCTATAAAAAATAGACTTTTCACCTTCCATGACATTGATAGTCAAAGCCCATTTCATGACGGAAAATTCAGATTTCCTCTCCAGAGAACAGCAGGAAATTTTTGTTTGTTGAAGTCCTGGCACCTAAAAATGTTCAGCCCTTTTCAATCAAGCATTGAGGAGAGTTCCATTACTTGCCAAAAGTACATGGAGCGTCTCAATTTACCTGAGAATTGGAAAAATAGAATTTTAGGCTCCATTGTCAAAATTTCAGACGGCAATAAATTCACAGCACAACTTCAGATATCTGATGACCTGATTACATTTTATTTACCTTCGACATATTGTGTGATTATGAAAGGAGTATATTAGTATCTGAACCTGATAACTTAAAAAAAAAGTAAGTAGTATCGTGAGTGTGACGTTGATTTTGTAAGAGTATTTAATCACATAGGATCTTATCTGGTTGACTAAATTTTTAGGAACATTGTTAGGTCTGACTGAAATACTTCAAACCGTAATAAACCTAAAAATATGTGAGTAAATATACCAGTATTGTGATCAAAACTTTCAAAACTTTGAGGGATCGAGGCCAAGGGGAAAAAATCGTTCATATTTTAGAAAAGGAAGTTTTTAATCCCGTTGCTTTGGTTTTGTACCGAAGAGACCAATACATGACAAATACTTTGAGGGTTCAAGAGAAATACTTTTAAAAATTTCTCTTGATAGCAAAAGCAATCTCAAAAACCATATTACTAGGGTATACCCTTGCTTTTGGAAGCAGAAACGAGTCATTAATTTTATCAAGATATGCCTTGGATACTTGAGGTTATTGAATATTTTTATTTAAAATGCTAAAATGGATAAGTATATGTAGTCGAATGTTTTCAGTACTAAAACACTGATGCTAATTATAACTACTACACATACATTATGTCATTTGAATAGGGTTATAATTTTGTTACAATGTATATAGCGTAATGGCAGCTATATAAGAATGAGAAAAATATATACATACATTAAAAACTATTAACAAACTGGTCGAACAATTTAACTGCATTTTTTCAAGTGATATACTCATTTACAAATTATAGCGCATTCTGTTCAAAGAAAAAAAGTCATAACATTACTCCTTAATAACCAGAAAATATGTACATGACGGAGGTTAGAGGCCCCAAGTTTTTTTTGTCATTTATCAAACCAATAAAAACTCACAAAATTGTAATTCTTCCAAAGAGAGAAGGAAACTTTAAAAATACATCTTCAAATATTATGATACATTGTAAGCAAAAAATGACTATTTTTTTTGTCATCTAAAAAAAAAAATGAAATAAAAGCTCATATCATTTTTCATGGTGTCATCTTCCATTTAACAAATGGTATCATTTAAAAAGGGTTTTCTCATTTATGTGAATGTACATACGTACATACAAACTTCTGAAGGACGCACAATTTTTCTTTCTTCAGGGAGAGGGTTTTATATGTATTTGAGTGTATTTTGTATGTTGTTTCAATTCGTATTCACTCTATTCATTATTGTACTTACATGTTTTATCTTATGTACTATTAGGTATATACATATAGTATACTGTAAAAATAACCAAATGATGTGTGTCTTATTGTATATACATAGAATGCCTAGATATTTCTTTGTTCAAAAGGGTGTGGACCTCACATGGGAGGCCATAAGGAGCTCCCTCTTCACAGCACTCTGTAAAGAGTTTTAACACATTTTTTATTTCATAACAAAGTGGTATTTGTATACCTAAGTATGTGTAGTTATGGGCAAAGCTATAAACAAAGTGGCGAAACGACGACCACATGATGAATTTTTATCTAAATTTCATTACCTAATAGACGATTTTTATCTCTTAAGATCTCAGAGTACCACAAATTACTGCACATACTAGAAGTAACAACACAACCTCTATGAAATCACCTTGTAAGTTTAATTAAAATAAGGTGAATTCTACGAAGGGAAGAAAATTATAAATATACATATTTCTAAATTTATATACGTCAAAAGCGACATCTTGCAGGGAAAAAGGTTGTTTCGTAGCCAAAAATATATTTGAAATCAAGAAAGACACTTTGTTTTATAGCTTTGGATATGGGTACCTATCCGATGGGTTCTATCATAGTGATGGCAACTTTCTTATAATTTTTATTTAGTTATATGTATATTTTAGTTATTTAGTTACTATTGTCTTTATTTACTCCTTCATTTGTTTAGGGAGGATTCTACAGAAATATTACATATCATCCTTGAACCTATATTACATATATCAATCATTTATAATAAATGAGAATTATACATACATTTAAAAAAGAATAAGGAAATATGTATTAAAGGATATGGATCCACCCATAAATTCAAGACTTGATTAAATTGTCAATCAGCAAAATGAAATCAAGCTTATATTTCGAAAATATAATACATGAATTAATTATGAATGACTTTTGGAAAACATGATAATGCGATTTACGTAATGGACACATATAAAAAGAAGGCAAATCGATTTAATTAGATTTTGTATGCACAATTGGGTCAAGGAGGACTTATTTGCGTGGCTCTATAACATTCTATCAAGAGATTTGAGAATCAAAGGACATAAAACGATTCAACTGTGTCTATTTGCAGTGTGTTACTTTATGTAGAATTATCATACCATTGTATGCAAAAATATGGTTATACACCTTGTATTTTTTGTACGTGTTTCGATATCCCTATTGTGGCCTACCATTTATGTACCATACACATCTTACGTTATAATGACTTCAAATGCAATATCAAATCTCAAAAAAGAAACAAACACAAAAAGAACCAATATTTAATAACTTAATTCGAACAAACATATGTCAGAATCGATTCTAATCAAATCATTAATTTCATATGTTTATTCTATAATCTATAATTATTATTTTTATTATTATTGTTATCGATAAAATTAATGATATTTTCTTAATTTTTAATTTTTATATAAAAAATATCTAGTTGAACATCATATGACACTAATGAGAACTAATTAGATTCTGCATCTTTGTTTCCTGCTAATTTTTTGCAATGATACATAGCTTTTTAATCAGAAATGATTGATGGTGTAGCAGATGTTTATTTTCCTATGGTGTTTTACAGACTTTTTCACTGACTTTAAAAAAAATATTTAGCCATGAGGGATCGAAAAAACTAGTTATTATGACTCAATGACTTCAAGGAGGATTTTTTTTAGTGGAGGAAAGGAGTTTATGCATATTGACTGATAAGGCCTCTTTTATGTCAAGTATTGATACTTTGTGGGTAATTAACAAATAATATCCATTAACCTATATTTCTATATTTGGAAATACAAGTTTTGTAGACTGTAACAAAAGAAGAAATAATAATTGCAAAAATACTATTAAAAAGGGAAGATTAAGTGTTGTTTTTATCATCTTTTAACTTTGTCGATCCTATGTAACATATATGTATATACATAGAAGACAAAAACAATTAATATTTAAAATCCAAATATATTTGAGTTATTTTAATCGGAAGGCAACGACAATTTTCACATTGCCCTTTGAATAATGTTTCTTTTAAACTTGGTTTCCATAAGAAAGGGGAAGTGACAAAACATTTGTTGATGAACAACAATAAACTATTTAACTGCTTTCTAATGTACAAGACCCTCCAGTAATGCAATTTGTCCCTCTTAAGTTTTAGAACTTCCAAAACTACTGGTCATCAAATTCCAAAAAAGTAGACTCTATGTTTAAATACTCTAGAGGGTAAAGTAAAGTAAATAATCGTCCCATAAAAGGTAATTAAAAATAATATTTTTTCTTAGAATTCATTTATGTTTGATAAATTGCCAAAATATATGCTTTTAATGAATAGTTTAATAAATATGTATATTCAATGAAATAATTTCACCTAACGTCATGATTTAGGAAATCGGCCATCTTGAGGTATAAACAAACCAATTAGATAAGTGTAAAAACTATAGTACAATATTTTTAAGGAGTTTTCTACAAAATTTGTCCATTTGGTGTAATGACTTAATAATAAGTTTATTTTGGAGAAATTTTGCATTTGCAAGTTAAATTTGTTATAATAGGTCCAAAGTTTATACACAAAAAAACGATCAAGTGACTTTATAGTCACTAAATATATATGTGTGTAAATCTCGTTTTATACTTTTGATTAATCAAAGTATCATAATTCCAGATCGGTGATTAGATTTAACGTGGAAAGTATCAGGTTTTAATTCAATTATTCTCTCTCCCCCTTCCCTCCTCTCTCTACAATAAGTAGCAAACATAGGTAACTTAACTGAAAATGGTTCAAAATAAAAAGAAAATACTCTCATCGGTAGAATCACAAAAACCAATACTTTCATGGTTTTTCTACTTAAAAAATAAGAACTACATAAAATACAAAGCAAATATCGATATTATTGAAAACTTAAAAGGACTTGACAACATATAGGGATGCGGATACATAATTATGCAATCCTTACTAGAAACTACTTATATTCAGTGGGAAAACAAAAGCAAAATAATATGTAGTGGAAGGAACTTCGTTCTAAGAGGCTAAAACAAAGAATGATATTGTTTAAAGTTCATTAAATCAGAAAGAAATATCAACAGGTTCGGGTAAATCAAAACCCTAACTCCACCAAATACATATGTATAAATATGTATAAATAATTACTCGTAATATATGTATAAGAAATCTCGTACATATCAGTATAATTTAAAGAGCAAAAGGAATGTATTTGAAATAAAGATCAAAACAAGACAGAACAAAGTAAAGTTACCTATTTAGTCATTTAAAGCTATGTGATGGTTTTTTGTATGCAATATATATTTTTTTTTAATACATAGAGTTGAATAAATTCTATGTAAAAACATAGGAGTGAATACCTTAAAAAAGGTTATATCTTTGCATTTAAACAAATATATTTCTTTTCTTTTTTACAGTAATGACTTTGACTGGTTATTTGAGTCAAAAAAAAAAAATCTACCTATAATATCTTCAAGTATTAATACACTTCACCTCGAATAGGCTAAATATTTGAATTTCAAACACTTCACTTTAAAATCAATTATTTACAGTATTTAACAATACAACACCTAAGGATTAGGCCCAATTTGCTTGAATACAATTTAAGTAAATGCTGGAAATTGGTTATTTTGAAGTAAAGTGTTTTAAATTAAATGCAGTTAAAAATTCAATTATTTACTTAATTGAAATCAAATCAACTTTTTTTTTTCAATACTAGATCCTATGGGGTCTTTTATTGTTATATGAGCTATTTATGCTGGAAATATGTTAATCCATGACATTAATGAAAAAGTGTTGTCTGATTTATTCCTTAATGAATTTCTAGACAAAAAGGATTTTCTAGATAGAAAATCTTCAATTTAAAAAAAAGAAATGGCTGATCTTAGAGATGTTATAATCCTAATTTAAATTTGAAGTAAATGTGTAAATATTTTTCTATTTAGTCTATAAGTCTATACAGATATCATTATCAAAAGTTGTTCCAAACTTATAGAAAGTGTCCTTTTTCATAATATGAAAGTTCACCTCCAAAATAAGTTATTGTGAGGAAATTTAGTATTTAAAAATGGTCATATAAAAAATTGAGCTAGAAATATTCAATATTTCCTTAACAAAATACGAATAGTTATAACTGTTCCCTATGCTAATTCTCATAGTACAAAGATATTTATATAAAATTAATCAAATTACAAAAATGAAATAATCTTTATTAGGTTTGTTTAGATATCAATATTTTTGTACTGGTGTATCAAATCAAATTTTCTTGTTCTGCCAAAAGCCTTTACTTTTTCCTTCTTTTTAAAAAAAAAAACCATTGGCAGGTATGATAATGATTATATTGTGTATGTGCTTCTATACATAATTTATGGGTTTCATCCATCATCATTAAATTATAGCTGAAAAAAAATATTTCTTGAAACAAATCTTGACTTAAAAGTAATATAGTTATATAGTAACAACCTTGTTATATCTTTACCTAAAAATATATATCTTATCTGAAGTAAACTTTAGTGCAAACAAAAATATGAATACAAAACGATATATTCTCACAATGGCCGATACATACTTACAAATTCATATTTCATATTCATAGTGAAATTACCCTTATGGGGCGCGTTTTAAGGTAAAGATACAACAAGATCGTTACAATTTAACTATATTACTTTTAACTCAATTTCCTAATAAATAAATTTGAGACACAGGAGTATTTTCTTACTTAAGGAGAGCCGATTCATAATTCTGAATAATGAATCAGAATCATAACAAATTTTTAACACAAGACTTTAAAATTGATTCCAATATGCGATGAATAGATTCTATCAGTGTTTTGATCAAGTCCATTTAACCTAAGGCCAAAACTTTGAGATATCGAGACCAAAACAATACCAAAAACTTAAGGGCTCGAGGCAAGAGGAAAAATTCGTTCCTGTTCTTGTTATTGGAAAGGGAAATTTTTAATCTAGTTTCTTTTGCCTTGGTCTTCACACCGAGACAAATTCTTTGAAGGAGTCGAGGCTGAGACAAGATATCAATATTCAAAAATTGGTTTCAAGACCAAAACAGATCTCTAGAACCACATCACGACCATTCTAAATCAAGGGCCATTAATAATTACACGTGACCCCCTCTTTGAAAGCCGCAACTTCTTAGGGGACACAAGGCTTAAGGATTGTGAAAGACTAGTCTATTTATATCTGACTATGAGGTATTTTAGTTGAGTCTGAAATCGATTTGAGTCTACTGCTTTTTTTCGTCAGATGAAGCTTTTTTATTACTTAAATATTCAAAGATTACATCTGCAGCCTCATAATTTGAGATCACTTTTATGAGCCTATACATACAATTGGATGAACGGATTTCATCTTTTTATTTTATGGAAGTAAAAGTATTAACTTGTAGATCGAAAAAAAGGGAAAAAACTCGATTTTCGTTCTCCGTTTTAACCCTTAGGAATAGATGTATGTACCTTCCTACCTACATTAAAAAAACAGAATACTGATGAAAACAATACCTAAGTACTAAGGGTTGTATGTATGTAGGTAAATTCAATGTTACAAAAAGTTTTTTTTTATTACCTATAGGGTTATATGCGCCTTTCACATCAATCCCATACTGGGACTCGCTTACTTTAATCCCCCTTCTTTCTGCATCATTAACTGAAGGATTAGATGAGGAGGATTCCCTTCCATCTTACGCTGTTTTTTGTAGTTCACCATTTTATTTTTAAAATTAAACCAGTTATAATAATGGGGATTGAACTGAAACTATGGATATACATATAGTATGTATATGTTGGTAGATATGGAAAGAGTTAAAAATGTTTCATTATATATTAATGATATAGCTGCACAATCCAAATAAGTTCATAAAACCAACAGCATTTGTAAAAGACTCTGTTGATTGTGTTTTTCATCCGATCACATTTCTAAATTTTAAAAATAAATATCTAATATCTATCTATTTGTTATCTAATAATAAGCGATAACTTCTCATCCATGGATAGATAAATCAAAGTTTAATAAAACCCTCCTATTTATTTCTGTAAATGCCACTTGATCTTATGTTCATATTTTGTCATTGAATGCATGGCCTGCCTATAAGTATGTTCATAAAAAAATGACATCCATACCTTTGTAGTTCTGTCACCTCTTATTTACATGCAGTAAATAGTATTACCATGTTGATAATTAGTTATAAGACAGTGTGGTATGTATGCTCAGTAATGTAAAAACGCTAACCTAAAAGTTGCATATGACTATTCAAGGATTATACTAATTAATTGACACACGTCAACTCCGTATTATATAAAAAAAAGTTAGAAACACTGGTCAAAAGCCAAAAATACATAACCAAGAAGAAATAATCCATCTAAATGTATAAATTTTCATCCAATTTCAGCTGATTTCGTAAACCTTCTGCGCGCTACTACTTTAGTGAGTCTTTGATTTCTAGCGAACTTTGCTCGAAATTGGATGAAAATTTATACATTTAGATGGACGATTTCTTATTAGTTAAAAATTATTATCGGGCGCTTGACATCTCGTTTGAAAGCTGTGGGTCTCAACTCTTGAATGCATTCCTTATTAATCTATTTCATATAATATTCAAGGAATAATTTAAGTACAAACGTTTTGGTCAACTTTAGGGAATATTCCCACCGCCAGAGCCCACAGGAGTCCCTTTAGGTCAAAACAAAGATTGGAAATAGAATTTGCATTAAATACACTATCGAATCATTATTTTTTAATGCACAAAATGAGCATCCTTCTAGGCTTAAATTGAAGTTGAAGTTGGAAAATGGGCAAAAACAAGCTCAAAAAGTGGGGTCCAATTTCTCAAAAACTGTCGGACTCTCGAAAAAAAATTTAAAGATTTGAAATTAGTTTACAAAACTGAATAACTTTTATTATACTTATACCCCTTAGGATTTTTGTCATTTCAAATTTGTTGACCTGTGTAATTAGTTGTTTTTTGATTGTATTTTTGAAATTTTTTGTGAAATAGTTCATTGACATCAAATGAGACATGTTACCAATGACTTTACATCATTCAAAAAAAAAAGTATCTAAATGAAAAATCACGAGATCATGAAATATGTAGAAGACAAAAGGAGACACACTTCTTCTAATAATAAATCAAAGATCCATATCCACCTATTGAATAGTCTAATCAAAAAGGATTAAAGACATGATCTGTGAATATATCACCTGTAGATAGACAATGATATTCATATCTAAAGTTCTGGCTTAAGTTTTCATTAACTTTATAATATAATATCTTAGTGACTGAAGGGTAAAGATTAAATCTGAAGATATATAACGATTATTTTACAGCAACCATATCATATTTTCAAATTAACGATATTGCTAATTAATCTCTCATTATACTAACTGATCAAATTTTGTAACTATTTGATGATCATGGGATGTACGCTATCAGGCAATTACAGAACACATCCTTAATAGTAGTATAAATTCTGCTTGAACATCAAAAACCTTTCTTTATGTTATACTGTTTTTTATAAATGTAGACAACTGGGGAGTAGCCGATTGCATGTCTTGTAAGATAAGTCCAGCTCATTAAACTATTTAAATGGATGTTTCGAATCAATCCCAATGACACTATTCTTACACATTTTCTCATTTGTGGAGGCATAGAAGAAAATATTCAAAAATAAATAACCCTATCATATATTTTTAAAAATGTATATGTTATACGTTTTGCCATTACTTAGAAAACAGTAATAAGTGCAATTGTGTTTTTGGATCCAATGTTATTTCAATAATAGTGAGAGGGGAAGAGCATGAGAGAGAGAGAGAGAGAAAGAGCATAATGGTTTTTAACCTAAATACACTCCATGTTTAATGACCCATTCTGTAATTTTGATTCATTTAATGAACAAAAGTAATCAGAAAAAATCTTTTATGGTATATTCATTTCAAGGAAAAATGTTCTTAAATCAAAGTTATCACAAATTGAAACATTTTCTACAGACCTCATTGTGTCTCTCAAACTTTCCTTCAAAATCAGTCGGAAGTTAATAATGCTTCTCAAATCAGGAGATGCATCTCGTAAGAGGAAGAGGTACTACATAGGGGTGTGGAAAATTTTTCAATGCATAGTAGGTACTGGGAAAAGGGCAAGATTTGTTTTGTTCTTATTCGAAAACCCCAACAATATCTTTATTAAGAAAACAAAACACATAATTCCTTCCTTTTCATGCTATCTGAGGAATTTGCACGCCAAAAAGTTTGATTTACACTCTAACCATTGATTTTTTCATTTCTCGAGAATTAGACTTTCAGTGGGATCCCGGTAATAAACAATAAATACTGTAGAATCAAAGTATTTATTCTTATACTTTAAAAAGAAATTAGTACATTATTAAAGGACCCAAAATTAGTTGGTGTCTCCTCCATTAGAGAGTTAAGAAACAATTAAATATTTATTCTTGATAGTTTAGATATTTGTCCACTAAAATAAAATAAGGGGCAGTATTTGTATATTGTAGTCATAAATATACAAACTTAATAAATATAAATACTTAATTAAATAAAATTAGTAAAACAAAAGTAATTTTTTTATATTAAATTGTTTTAGGTAATTTTTGGCAGCATATATTTTATCAATGTCCCTAATTTTTTATAGGGTTGCAAGTTGCAGATTACAATACATGAAATCAGATCTGGAGCGAGATAGTCCGATGTTCAGACGAAAATACAATTAGTATAGAGTCTTCATTTTATATAATAAAATAATAATTAATTAATACCAATCCTGGAACGAAGTCATTTATTTATTTAATATATTGGCAGTTGTATATAGTTGTCATGAGAAATAAATATTTTAAATATCGTGGAGATAATATCACTTTTAAATCTGGAATGAGGATAAGATTACCTGCCGGCTTAATGCAAAAATGGAGAGACAAGGATAAAAATAAAAAGAATTGACGACCATCTAATCATAATTGATGTCCAAAAAACACGACTGCATCCTTAATTCATCACTATATATTACTTGCATATAATATTATCATTACCAACGTATTATAGGCTTACATATAGACTAAGTATCAGGAGCAGAACTGTAAATTCAGAAAATGAAATATGTAGTATCGTGAAAACAACGTTAATTCTGCAACCTAATTGTATGGGTTATGATCCTCTGGACTTAATTATTTACAGGCCTTCTAGGTTTGCATGGAGTCCTTAAAAACTAGTTTTCAGGCTATTACAGGATTAATTTGAGAATAAGGTAGTTAGAAAAAGAAAATCAGATGAGTGTATATGTTAGTGGAAAAGGATTGTGCCTACCACGAGTAAGAAATATTTTAAAGAGACAATATTTTGATGTGATTCTTAAATTATAAGGAATTGAAATAAAGCAGAGCACTTTAATGTCATTTGATGTCATTGTTTGTGTTGTTTCTTTAAGGATATTGATTAGAGTTGTATGGTAGGCAGAGGAAGGAGAAGGAGAGAGGGATAGATTGTTTTTACTGTTGATGACATCTTGAGATATTATAATTATATTAGATACATATATGTATACATACCTACATGGTAAATGATGAAATTTCTTATTAAGTAAGATTAAATGTTTGTTGATCGATATACAAAATTGGAGGACATGATTATATCTTACAATGATATATATCACCATAACACTAACAATTCCTCTGTTTGTTTGTTTTCTTCAGCTGTAAACAGAGCAATAGTAGGTACTCGAGTCAAGACAGAAGTCTTCATAATATATGGTGTATAACTTGACTCAGAATCGATAGACAAGGAATCTTCAATTTTATCCTTCTCAATGTGATAAATGATGAATGAGTACATAATCATTTATAATTGGGTAGATCCAATCATGAAAATATTTATGATTACTCTTTAACCGTATCAACTCCCCCTCCCTTCCCCTACATACCAATCAAGTCAAGATAAAATTAAAAAAAAAAAATGTTTATATCCTCTGACATTTTTATATAAAATTTCTATAATTCATACAAATTATTTTGAGGACCAAATTGTATTAGAGCCTCGTGATTCCTATGCCACTTCAATGATAACCCCTAAAACATCAACTACTTCTATCGAATTTGTATTTAGCTAGTCTTTTATTAGTATTTTTAACGTTAATTTCTAAAACTCTTTGAATATCGCTGCTTTTATATACATATATATTAGATCAATAGCTGTTGGAGTGAATGACGACATAGTTTAACTACGAGATAATTTTGGATCCTTTTTTTCTATTTTTGGGGAAAAAAGGTTGAGAGTTACCATTAAATGTACGTGATATACTTGATACGTATCTATACATATCAGAGAGGCAAGAATCAATTGAGATATAGTAGAGGGAGTGATAATTATTACTTCACCACAAGAGGCAACGTGTCATACAAACTTTTTTATTAGAAATGAAATTGAGCTTTTCATTCGTTATTTAGTTATATGTATTTTGTATCTGTATCGCAGCGTGAGTTGAGGTTAGCTATGCAACCACATTTTATAGAGAGGGAATCATAAAAACTTTTTCATACGGAAAATAATAGGTGTGTGTCATTTATGGATTTAGTTTTTTGTTTTGATGTAATCTGTGAATTTAATGTTCCTTTAAAGATAATTTTAGTTTATTTTTTATAAGTTAGAGAGTAACTTTTTAAGACTTTATATTAGCAAGCAAAAAAAAATCTTTTTTTATGTTGTTTAGGGTATAAAATGGTTGTGGTTTTTTCATATTATTATAATTCAAAGATACATTATATGACCGTAAAAATACATACACAAGATTTATTTCACAAAACTTGACATTAGCTTTTTGAAAAAATGTTATTTGTAGTAAAAAAATATCATATAAAGAGTGAATTTATTCATAAAATTAATTTGTCAATATAAAATAGGGTTTGAAAGTTGTCTATATATATATATATGTATATAAATTTTTGTATCAACAGAAATCCATATATTTTTGTTGTTCTGGTTCAAGAAGTAATGATGGTTTGTCTTCTTAGTAAACCAATATAATGTGTGTGTATTCATATTATATAAGCAAATACAAGTAATTGTTATCGAAAATTGTAACTAAACATTCATTTATTACAAGGATATGTCCATTATAACCAAGGAGAAAAAATAGCAGTGAACCCTGAGTGCAGAGAGTTTTAAAATATATCGTGTCCAAGTAATGTATAAATGTCTTTAGCACAAAGATATTTTAAGTTTATATTATTAAAAATGCTTCAATAATATAAAATTATGTAATAGATACACAGTTTTTTCATACGTGGAACATTTGGTCAATATTTTTTACAAAAGTCTTTCCTTTCATCAAACATAATGCAAATACTATCAGTACTGATATTTTTTAATGCACAAAGTGAGTATTATTCTAGCCTTAAATTGAAGTTGAAGTTGGAAAATGGGGCAATTTCTCGAAAACCGTGGAACTCTTGAAAAAAAAATTACAAATTTGAAATTAGTTTACAAAACTGAATACTCCTTAGGATTCTTGAAAGTTCAAATTTGTTGACCTGTGTTATTATTGAGCAACTCCAATGAGAGAAAAATACAGGTCTTTTCAAAAAATACATTGTTCTTTGTTTTTGTAAAATAAAATACATATAAAGACCATCATCCCCTGTCACTTTATTCTCCTTCTCGGGAGGGAACCCCTTTTATGAAATCCTTATTATAAGGGGTCAGCAGTTCCTTGTTAGTAAGTAGTAGTCCCTTTATAAGTGTGAAAAGGAGAGGAAATATGTTCATTTCTTTCTTATATTTATTATATTCTTAATCATCCTCATCATCAGATGAAAAAGACCCTTTCCTTAAGGGCGTGCAATCATCATTAAGAAATAAAAACGATTGGATCGAAGAAGGAAGCATAGGAAATAATAATAAGTTAGTAGTATGCACATATGTATATGTTGTACTAAATAAGGTCAATTTCCTTAAATAAAAGCTAAAAGAAAAGGATATTCTAATAAAGCTATGTATGTATTTACCTACATGTGTTTAATATCCGTTTGACGGAAGGATGTAAGGAAGCTTCGTATTTCCATTTTTTGAAATAAAGAGAGGTGAGTCAAGAGTTAAAGGAGGCTCATGAAAAAGCAATAAACAAAGGAATATACAGGAGGACATCTCATTTTGAGAATACATACCACGGCCCTACCCCACTAACATAGCAGATATGTAATTGTCAGATGTTGATTTTTCTACTCCTCTTCCCTTCTTTACTGCTCTGAATGTTGATTGATTTAACTTGAGTTAGTTTTTGTTCAACTGAAAATTATTATATTTACTCAACAAAGAATAATTCCACAGTTGGAAAGACTAATTGACTAACTAGCAACTGAGTTTGGGTCTCTTTTTCTTTTTGGGGAAAAGGTTGCGAGATATAATAAGGATAACAATATGATACGCGTGTAAGTATAAATATAAAAAAATGAAAAAAATAGTTTTTAAATTTGAAAAGCTAAATCTAAATCAGTAAAAGCTAATACAAACTAAGAAAAGAGAGTCTGGAATCATTTTTATGCGAATATGGTTCTTTTTGCATTCGATAATTCAAATATTTAGATCTGATGTTTGTGAACATGTACAAACATTGTGCAAATATTGTTCAAAATATTTTTAGAAATTAATTCTTCCAAATTGCTGTATAAAGGTTTCGTGAATGAATAAGAAGTTGTAAGTTATCTCAAATATCTGTTTTCATATAGCTTGATGATAATATTAGTCAATCTCAAATTAAATAAAAAATGTAGCATAAGAATTGCAATTTTAATGGGTCTAGCTAAGCAAAAATGCTGATTTAATTGTTATTTAGTTAATACAAAAATTACTTGAGGTTATGTAGTTACACCAATATAGCTCCGTATAAATCAATGATATTTTATTAAAAAAAGGGAAATACATTTGAAAGTATTATGAACACATTTTGCATCAATTAGTTGCAACTGGAATAACATAAACCATAAGGAATTTATGCAAATATACATATACATATAAATAGATATACATCAATTAAGTGGTAACTTTTAATAAAAAAATAAAAGGTTTTGTGAAACTAAAAGTATAGTATGTTCCGCTGTCCCATGTTTTCTATTTTTTTATGTTATGTCTTTTGTCATTGCAGGCAATTTGTTCATATTTCAAGTGAAAACCTCTATTCATGTAGTCCCAGCTATTAGAAACTTCGTCAAAGTCCGTTATAAATCGTAGATTAAAAGGTCGTGCATAAGATATAATGTTCTCTTTTTTTGTTCGAAAGCCAAGTGAATTACCACAAAAACGATCGCTTGAAATTGTATCTCCATTTTCTCCCTAAGTGGAATTAAACTTTAGTAAATACGGAATAATTATTCAATTATTTAAAAGGTTGTGTGGTTAGTTTTTTATGTATATTCCGTTCGATTTAGTGAATTTAAATAGACACATAGTATCCAAAAATGATATTTTTAAGAGTTCGGTAAAGTAAAGGAGTTACAAAGAATAAAATTCTTTAATTAATGATATATTATGATATTAATGATATAGCTGCACAATCCAAATAAGTTCATAAAACCAACAGCATTTGTAAAAGACTCTGTTGATTGTGTTTTTCATCCGATCACATTTCTAAATTTTAAAAATAAATATCTAATATCTATCTATTTGTTATCTAATAATAAGCGATAACTTCTCATCCATGGATAGATAAATCAAAGTTTAATAAAACCCTCCTATTTATTTCTGTAAATGCCACTTGATCTTATGTTCATATTTTGTCATTGAATGCATGGCCTGCCTATAAGTATGTTCATAAAAAAATGACATCCATACCTTTGTAGTTCTGTCACCTCTTATTTACATGCAGTAAATAGTATTACCATGTTGATAATTAGTTATAAGACAGTGTGGTATGTATGCTCAGTAATGTAAAAACGCTAACCTAAAAGTTGCATATGACTATTCAAGGATTATACTAATTAATTGACACACGTCAACTCCGTATTATATAAAAAAAAGTTAGAAACACTGGTCAAAAGCCAAAAATACATAACCAAGAAGAAATAATCCATCTAAATGTATAAATTTTCATCCAATTTCAGCTGATTTCGTAAACCTTCTGCGCGCTACTACTTTAGTGAGTCTTTGATTTCTAGCGAACTTTGCTCGAAATTGGATGAAAATTTATACATTTAGATGGACGATTTCTTATTAGTTAAAAATTATTATCGGGCGCTTGACATCTCGTTTGAAAGCTGTGGGTCTCAACTCTTGAATGCATTCCTTATTAATCTATTTCATATAATATTCAAGGAATAATTTAAGTACAAACGTTTTGGTCAACTTTAGGGAATATTCCCACCGCCAGAGCCCACAGGAGTCCCTTTAGGTCAAAACAAAGATTGGAAATAGAATTTGCATTAAATACACTATCGAATCATTATTTTTTAATGCACAAAATGAGCATCCTTCTAGGCTTAAATTGAAGTTGAAGTTGGAAAATGGGCAAAAACAAGCTCAAAAAGTGGGGTCCAATTTCTCAAAAACTGTCGGACTCTCGAAAAAAAATTTAAAGATTTGAAATTAGTTTACAAAACTGAATAACTTTTATTATACTTATACCCCTTAGGATTTTTGTCATTTCAAATTTGTTGACCTGTGTAATTAGTTGTTTTTTGATTGTATTTTTGAAATTTTTTGTGAAATAGTTCATTGACATCAAATGAGACATGTTACCAATGACTTTACATCATTCAAAAAAAAAAGTATCTAAATGAAAAATCACGAGATCATGAAATATGTAGAAGACAAAAGGAGACACACTTCTTCTAATAATAAATCAAAGATCCATATCCACCTATTGAATAGTCTAATCAAAAAGGATTAAAGACATGATCTGTGAATATATCACCTGTAGATAGACAATGATATTCATATCTAAAGTTCTGGCTTAAGTTTTCATTAACTTTATAATATAATATCTTAGTGACTGAAGGGTAAAGATTAAATCTGAAGATATATAACGATTATTTTACAGCAACCATATCATATTTTCAAATTAACGATATTGCTAATTAATCTCTCATTATACTAACTGATCAAATTTTGTAACTATTTGATGATCATGGGATGTACGCTATCAGGCAATTACAGAACACATCCTTAATAGTAGTATAAATTCTGCTTGAACATCAAAAACCTTTCTTTATGTTATACTGTTTTTTATAAATGTAGACAACTGGGGAGTAGCCGATTGCATGTCTTGTAAGATAAGTCCAGCTCATTAAACTATTTAAATGGATGTTTCGAATCAATCCCAATGACACTATTCTTACACATTTTCTCATTTGTGGAGGCATAGAAGAAAATATTCAAAAATAAATAACCCTATCATATATTTTTAAAAATGTATATGTTATACGTTTTGCCATTACTTAGAAAACAGTAATAAGTGCAATTGTGTTTTTGGATCCAATGTTATTTCAATAATAGTGAGAGGGGAAGAGCATGAGAGAGAGAGAGAGAGAAAGAGCATAATGGTTTTTAACCTAAATACACTCCATGTTTAATGACCCATTCTGTAATTTTGATTCATTTAATGAACAAAAGTAATCAGAAAAAATCTTTTATGGTATATTCATTTCAAGGAAAAATGTTCTTAAATCAAAGTTATCACAAATTGAAACATTTTCTACAGACCTCATTGTGTCTCTCAAACTTTCCTTCAAAATCAGTCGGAAGTTAATAATGCTTCTCAAATCAGGAGATGCATCTCGTAAGAGGAAGAGGTACTACATAGGGGTGTGGAAAATTTTTCAATGCATAGTAGGTACTGGGAAAAGGGCAAGATTTGTTTTGTTCTTATTCGAAAACCCCAACAATATCTTTATTAAGAAAACAAAACACATAATTCCTTCCTTTTCATGCTATCTGAGGAATTTGCACGCCAAAAAGTTTGATTTACACTCTAACCATTGATTTTTTCATTTCTCGAGAATTAGACTTTCAGTGGGATCCCGGTAATAAACAATAAATACTGTAGAATCAAAGTATTTATTCTTATACTTTAAAAAGAAATTAGTACATTATTAAAGGACCCAAAATTAGTTGGTGTCTCCTCCATTAGAGAGTTAAGAAACAATTAAATATTTATTCTTGATAGTTTAGATATTTGTCCACTAAAATAAAATAAGGGGCAGTATTTGTATATTGTAGTCATAAATATACAAACTTAATAAATATAAATACTTAATTAAATAAAATTAGTAAAACAAAAGTAATTTTTTTATATTAAATTGTTTTAGGTAATTTTTGGCAGCATATATTTTATCAATGTCCCTAATTTTTTATAGGGTTGCAAGTTGCAGATTACAATACATGAAATCAGATCTGGAGCGAGATAGTCCGATGTTCAGACGAAAATACAATTAGTATAGAGTCTTCATTTTATATAATAAAATAATAATTAATTAATACCAATCCTGGAACGAAGTCATTTATTTATTTAATATATTGGCAGTTGTATATAGTTGTCATGAGAAATAAATATTTTAAATATCGTGGAGATAATATCACTTTTAAATCTGGAATGAGGATAAGATTACCT
This sequence comes from Lepeophtheirus nordmannii, assembly GCA_963680855.1. NCBI lineage: Eukaryota > Metazoa > Arthropoda > Copepoda > Siphonostomatoida > Caligidae > Lepeophtheirus > Lepeophtheirus nordmannii. Next base: position 14,830,045 of record OY804518.1, read on the forward strand.
GCCGGCTTAATGCAAAAATGGAGAGACAAGGATAAAAATAAAAAGAATTGACGACCATCTAATCATAATTGATGTCCAAAAAACACGACTGCATCCTTAATTCATCACTATATATTACTTGCATATAATATTATCATTACCAACGTATTATAGGCTTACATATAGACTAAGTATCAGGAGCAGAACTGTAAATTCAGAAAATGAAATATGTAGTATCGTGAAAACAACGTTAATTCTGCAACCTAATTGTATGGGTTATGATCCTCTGGACTTAATTATTTACAGGCTTTCTAGGTTTGCATGGAGTCCTTAAAAACTAGTTTTCAGGCTATTACAGGATTAATTTGAGAATAAGGTAGTTAGAAAAAGAAAATCAGATGAGTGTATATGTTAGTGGAAAAGGATTGTGCCTACCACGAGTAAGAAATATTTTAAAGAGACAATATTTTGATGTGATTCTTAAATTATAAGGAATTGAAATAAAGCAGAGCACTTTAATGTCATTTGATGTCATTGTTTGTGTTGTTTCTTTAAGGATATTGATTAGAGTTGTATGGTAGGCAGAGGAAGGAGAAGGAGAGAGGGATAGATTGTTTTTACTGTTGATGACATCTTGAGATATTATAATTATATTAGATACATATATGTATACATACCTACATGGTAAATGATGAAATTTCTTATTAAGTAAGATTAAATGTTTGTTGATCGATATACAAAATTGGAGGACATGATTATATCTTACAATGATATATATCACCATAACACTAACAATTCCTCTGTTTGTTTGTTTTCTTCAGCTGTAAACAGAGCAATAGTAGGTACTCGAGTCAAGACAGAAGTCTTCATAATATATGGTGTATAACTTGACTCAGAATCGATAGACAAGGAATCTTCAATTTTATCCTTCTCAATGTGATAAATGATGAATGAGTACATAATCATTTATAATTGGGTAGATCCAATCATGAAAATATTTATGATTACTCTTTAACCGTATCAACTCCCCCTCCCTTCCCCTACATACCAATCAAGTCAAGATAAAATTAAAAAAAAAAAATGTTTATATCCTCTGACATTTTTATATAAAATTTCTATAATTCATACAAATTATTTTGAGGACCAAATTGTATTAGAGCCTCGTGATTCCTATGCCACTTCAATGATAACCCCTAAAACATCAACTACTTCTATCGAATTTGTATTTAGCTAGTCTTTTATTAGTATTTTTAACGTTAATTTCTAAAACTCTTTGAATATCGCTGCTTTTATATACATATATATTAGATCAATAGCTGTTGGAGTGAATGACGACATAGTTTAACTACGAGATAATTTTGGATCCTTTTTTTCTATTTTTGGGGAAAAAAGGTTGAGAGTTACCATTAAATGTACGTGATATACTTGATACGTATCTATACATATCAGAGAGGCAAGAATCAATTGAGATATAGTAGAGGGAGTGATAATTATTACTTCACCACAAGAGGCAACGTGTCATACAAACTTTTTTATTAGAAATGAAATTGAGCTTTTCATTCGTTATTTAGTTATATGTATTTTGTATCTGTATCGCAGCGTGAGTTGAGGTTAGCTATGCAACCACATTTTATAGAGAGGGAATCATAAAAACTTTTTCATACGGAAAATAATAGGTGTGTGTCATTTATGGATTTAGTTTTTTGTTTTGATGTAATCTGTGAATTTAATGTTCCTTTAAAGATAATTTTAGTTTATTTTTTATAAGTTAGAGAGTAACTTTTTAAGACTTTATATTAGCAAGCAAAAAAAAATCTTTTTTTATGTTGTTTAGGGTATAAAATGGTTGTGGTTTTTTCATATTATTATAATTCAAAGATACATTATATGACCGTAAAAATACATACACAAGATTTATTTCACAAAACTTGACATTAGCTTTTTGAAAAAATGTTATTTGTAGTAAAAAAATATCATATAAAGAGTGAATTTATTCATAAAATTAATTTGTCAATATAAAATAGGGTTTGAAAGTTGTCTATATATATATATATGTATATAAATTTTTGTATCAACAGAAATCCATATATTTTTGTTGTTCTGGTTCAAGAAGTAATGATGGTTTGTCTTCTTAGTAAACCAATATAATGTGTGTGTATTCATATTATATAAGCAAATACAAGTAATTGTTATCGAAAATTGTAACTAAACATTCATTTATTACAAGGATATGTCCATTATAACCAAGGAGAAAAAATAGCAGTGAACCCTGAGTGCAGAGAGTTTTAAAATATATCGTGTCCAAGTAATGTATAAATGTCTTTAGCACAAAGATATTTTAAGTTTATATTATTAAAAATGCTTCAATAATATAAAATTATGTAATAGATACACAGTTTTTTCATACGTGGAACATTTGGTCAATATTTTTTACAAAAGTCTTTCCTTTCATCAAACATAATGCAAATACTATCAGTACTGATATTTTTTAATGCACAAAGTGAGTATTATTCTAGCCTTAAATTGAAGTTGAAGTTGGAAAATGGGGCAATTTCTCGAAAACCGTGGAACTCTTGAAAAAAAAATTACAAATTTGAAATTAGTTTACAAAACTGAATACTCCTTAGGATTCTTGAAAGTTCAAATTTGTTGACCTGTGTTATTATTGAGCAACTCCAATGAGAGAAAAATACAGGTCTTTTCAAAAAATACATTGTTCTTTGTTTTTGTAAAATAAAATACATATAAAGACCATCATCCCCTGTCACTTTATTCTCCTTCTCGGGAGGGAACCCCTTTTATGAAATCCTTATTATAAGGGGTCAGCAGTTCCTTGTTAGTAAGTAGTAGTCCCTTTATAAGTGTGAAAAGGAGAGGAAATATGTTCATTTCTTTCTTATATTTATTATATTCTTAATCATCCTCATCATCAGATGAAAAAGACCCTTTCCTTAAGGGCGTGCAATCATCATTAAGAAATAAAAACGATTGGATCGAAGAAGGAAGCATAGGAAATAATAATAAGTTAGTAGTATGCACATATGTATATGTTGTACTAAATAAGGTCAATTTCCTTAAATAAAAGCTAAAAGAAAAGGATATTCTAATAAAGCTATGTATGTATTTACCTACATGTGTTTAATATCCGTTTGACGGAAGGATGTAAGGAAGCTTCGTATTTCCATTTTTTGAAATAAAGAGAGGTGAGTCAAGAGTTAAAGGAGGCTCATGAAAAAGCAATAAACAAAGGAATATACAGGAGGACATCTCATTTTGAGAATACATACCACGGCCCTACCCCACTAACATAGCAGATATGTAATTGTCAGATGTTGATTTTTCTACTCCTCTTCCCTTCTTTACTGCTCTGAATGTTGATTGATTTAACTTGAGTTAGTTTTTGTTCAACTGAAAATTATTATATTTACTCAACAAAGAATAATTCCACAGTTGGAAAGACTAATTGACTAACTAGCAACTGAGTTTGGGTCTCTTTTTCTTTTTGGGGAAAAGGTTGCGAGATATAATAAGGATAACAATATGATACGCGTGTAAGTATAAATATAAAAAAATGAAAAAAATAGTTTTTAAATTTGAAAAGCTAAATCTAAATCAGTAAAAGCTAATACAAACTAAGAAAAGAGAGTCTGGAATCATTTTTATGCGAATATGGTTCTTTTTGCATTCGATAATTCAAATATTTAGATCTGATGTTTGTGAACATGTACAAACATTGTGCAAATATTGTTCAAAATATTTTTAGAAATTAATTCTTCCAAATTGCTGTATAAAGGTTTCGTGAATGAATAAGAAGTTGTAAGTTATCTCAAATATCTGTTTTCATATAGCTTGATGATAATATTAGTCAATCTCAAATTAAATAAAAAATGTAGCATAAGAATTGCAATTTTAATGGGTCTAGCTAAGCAAAAATGCTGATTTAATTGTTATTTAGTTAATACAAAAATTACTTGAGGTTATGTAGTTACACCAATATAGCTCCGTATAAATCAATGATATTTTATTAAAAAAAGGGAAATACATTTGAAAGTATTATGAACACATTTTGCATCAATTAGTTGCAACTGGAATAACATAAACCATAAGGAATTTATGCAAATATACATATACATATAAATAGATATACATCAATTAAGTGGTAACTTTTAATAAAAAAATAAAAGGTTTTGTGAAACTAAAAGTATAGTATGTTCCGCTGTCCCATGTTTTCTATTTTTTTATGTTATGTCTTTTGTCATTGCAGGCAATTTGTTCATATTTCAAGTGAAAACCTCTATTCATGTAGTCCCAGCTATTAGAAACTTCGTCAAAGTCCGTTATAAATCGTAGATTAAAAGGTCGTGCATAAGATATAATGTTCTCTTTTTTTGTTCGAAAGCCAAGTGAATTACCACAAAAACGATCGCTTGAAATTGTATCTCCATTTTCTCCCTAAGTGGAATTAAACTTTAGTAAATACGGAATAATTATTCAATTATTTAAAAGGTTGTGTGGTTAGTTTTTTATGTATATTCCGTTCGATTTAGTGAATTTAAATAGACACATAGTATCCAAAAATGATATTTTTAAGAGTTCGGTAAAGTAAAGGAGTTACAAAGAATAAAATTCTTTTAATAAGAAAAAGCTATAAATTGATCGCATGGCAGTGATGCCACAATAGAATATATATATATATGAATTTTTAATTTTAGTTCTGGTTTTTTTTTTACTAAATTGTCATTGAAGGTGAAATTATTTCTTGATCCACAATGGCAACTGTAAGTACTTTTGCTTGTAATGTAGTTAATATTTCAAAAGACATTTAAAGATAAAAGTTACATTTGTGAAATGAAGAGTAAAAGACGATTATTTGCGATTCGATACAAAATCGTATTCTTTAAAAAAGTTACGATAAATCTAGTTGAACTTTTTTGGATGTTCATTTCTTGCTTGGATGATATAAATTCTTCTGATGATACATATTACATCCATCAAATTCCAATGAAGCTATTGACATTTGAAGTTCATTTATGTACAATCAATTTATATATAGTCATGATATATGTAAATATATATTTTTTTTAATTATGATACCTCTCTTACCTCACAAATTCCGTCAGGAATCTCAATATAGTCTGCCAAGCACTTGTTAATACCATTTACTGCACTGTAATTATTTTAAATTTCACATTCGAATCAAGGATTGTGGTATTTAAAAGAAAAATAAACCTACCCTGAACCATCATTTGTATCAATGTTGGTTTGATTTGATAATGAGAACGAGCCGACTTCTTCCTCTATTGATGAATACTCTATTCCACAATGTCCACTTATTGGTCGAATGCATATCGAATGTCGCATGTTATTTAAATGCCCAGTGTATCCGGCCCAAAATGTACAATCCTTAATGTTCGACTTAGAGCAAAGTCGGTCATCACTAATTACATGCAATGGAGAAGAGATGATCGTTTTCAGTTATTCATAAGATTTCTCCCATAAGATGTTAGTTTATAAAGTTATTTAATTAACATCTGATTAATGACTTAAAATAAATACTACAGCAAATGAAACCATTAATCTGAGTAAATTTTTTGCCTCAATTCGTGTATGTAAAAAGCAATATAACTAATATATATCAAATAGATAAATACATGGCAGGATATTAATAATCGCTAACAATAACTTTGATTGTTTACTCTGTCTGTCAACAATCAAAAACTAATTGGCAATTTAAATATTAATCAGAAAACCTTGCAACATATGGAAATATTAGAATAGACGATAAAATCAAAAATGTCAAATGAGTGTCGGATTCAATAAAAGGACATTCATGGTACGAATAAAATATTTACAGAGCACATTCTTTTTTTTTTCTTTTTTTTGCTCAAATTAATATGGATCCATTGGGAACACTCCAAAGAGATAAGGCAAAAGAGCATACTTGTATACATATAATGTTAAAAGGAAACAAAAAATAATATAATACTACCTGAAGCAGCCTAAATGATCATAGTTGAAAGACTTGATCCTACCGGAATTTGACTTATAAAACGATAAACAGCCAGAAGGCACCATTTCTTCCTTGCCGGTGCATGTGCAGGGAATTTTGGTGACTTTAATTTTCCATGCACGACGTTTTGAAGGCTCAAATCTATTAAAATCTGCCAATTTTTCGACCTTAACTCTTAATTTATTCCTGGAACGATTCAATATAGTTTCATTGTCTGGAATCTAATTTATAAAGAAGTTAGAGGATTAGCCGAATCACGAATAATTAATTAATTGTTGTTGCTTTAAATTACATTAGTCAAATTAAACTTATCCAAGCATGAGTATAACTTTGGCTCCAAGTAGGATAACCTGAAATGCAAATCCAATAGGTTAACATTTTCCGTATTTAAATAGAGATGATGCCCAGAATTGAGTCCGCAGAGAAGAATGTCCAGGGAATAAAATTGATCAAAAACACAATCTCCTAACAAGGGAGGCTGTGTGGAGAATTCATCGAAATTCAATTGTACCTTTGAATAGATATATAATAAAAAAGAAAAATTAGAGTGTGTTATATATGGTCACAAATACCAAAATGAAGTGCAGTTTTGCAAATATTGCACGGTTGGAAACAATTTAGATTATATGTATACCCAAAGAGAAAATAACCGTTCAATTTTATGGTGATGAATCATAAAAATGCTAAGTCTCGTAAAAATATACACACATTATTATTTATGAATCCATTTAACCAATGGTAATTATCTCATATATGAAGCATCCTTTATTTTGTTTGTTTTGGGTTGTTGTTGTCGATGATTTTCAACCCATGTTTCTCAATGAGTCAAAATCAAGCTCAATATCATATGTTCATATTTGGATTCAAATGGAAAGTTCTACATATTTAATGGGGCAAGGATTTTCTTATGAAATTTGTATAGACATTTGTCATAATAATTATGATAATATGTAATTTTCCAAAGCATTTACATATACGGAATCATGTTAGGGAGTTAATTATAGTCAAAGCTGAATTATTCATTATCTAGATGAATTATTTGTCATAATTATTATTTATATGTAATTTATTACCTCGAATGTATATTTATTATCAATTTTGTTTATGTTCTTTATAATTATAACTCCTCAATTACGATATCTTTTTTCGCAAAATACATATGTAAATGTCTTACTTTAAGTGCAACGATATATAAGTGTATAGACATGTTTATGAAGTGATATTAATCTACTGTATAAATTATTAAATCACATTTTTATTTTTTGATATTACATTAAATTGTATTAAAACTGTAATACATTTTATTTTATTTTGATAAAAACAATTATTCTGTAACTGAAGGTCAGAAACTAAAAACTTGGAATTTCAGATAAATTACATTTTTTGTTAAAGTTTTCATTATACAAATATAAAATATTTTTCCGACTTGAGCCCAAGGGCGTCTGTTCCTTCAGTTTTGTACAATTTTATGATATATTATTGGCGTTGTTTAAAAAATAAATCGCATAAAAATACAAGTCATATAAGCACCCCATCCCTCGGGGCAGAAAAATCAGTAGCATATGAGTCCATAAATTAACAAATTTTATTTTAATGATAAACCCTTTATCTGTTTTGACGTAAATCCCTACTCAAAAAAGTTGCATGGATAAAGGGTTTTAACTATTCTTATTATATTTTTTCACGATAGACACCTTAGATTTTCAGATTTTTTAAAATAAAATAAGCTTTTATAGAAACACAAAAAGCAGGGTTCATTTTTTATTAAAATTGTTTTTTTGTTTTTTTAATTAAATCAAGTTTAAATGTTAAATATTTATTTAGCAGTTGGGAAGTAATTATCAACTGATATAAAAAAAATCACATCGTTTTATGTGTTATTCATTTTTGAATGATACTTGGCAAAATTTGTGCCATTTTATATTGGTAACTACAATACTACATGTGTGTTTTTTCTTTTTTTTTCTTTTTTTGTAATAGATTATTCAAAAATAAAAATAACAGATGATTATTATAATCCATAAGAATCAATATGGGATTACCTCAATATATTCTTTAAAAAACTCTAAGTGAAAATTCCTGAATAGTAATTTGAAAAAAAGATTCATGCTCAAACGCTTTCTTTGTCAGATTTTAGCTTAGATTGAGTCCACACAATTTCATTAATATAAAGATTAAAAAAATAGGTAACGAGGGGCTTTATTTTATCAAAAACAAAGTTGATACAAATTATTCTGCATATTTATTGTGTCAGATGTATCCAGCCCTATCCTAACGAGAACCTTTGGACACACATTTCTTAAATCTGGAGACAAATCAAATTTAAATGATTTTTCTCAAAATGAGCTAAAATTCCATTTGTTTTCTTTAAATCATTGATCATTTACCGTTCCTATTAATAAATTGTTCGAAATGCTTTGAAGTCGCCAAAATTATCGGCCATAATTAATGAAAAAAATTACTTAAGGTAGATTATATTTGAAAGGCCATACTACATATAATCAAATAAAGACTCTTAATTATGGCTAACAGTTCTAAGCGTACCAATTTAATCTATAAATTTGAACATAAAGCCCACATAATATAGAAATCGGTGATTACCAAAGTACACACTATGTCACTTACTTGGCAAATACGAGATTCTTCCTCTTTTTGTTTCAAACTACAATTAGAAGACGACGGGTGAAGATCAAGGGTTAAACGGCAATCCAAACTAACGTTTCCCTCCGACTTGGGATAAGATGGGTTAGTGAAATAAAAGCTGTTATCCTTTACTTGCTGATTACAACTATAGGAGTTAAGACATTTGCAGAAAGGAGTCAAATAACAATAGAAAAATGTCAATGATAGTGCACCTTTCATATTTCTGAGTTTTAAAATACATATTGAAAGTTGTTTATTTTATATATGGATTTGTGATGATTACCAAGTGTGTCTACATATATGGTAGGCAGTTGGACATTTGTTATATGTAGGTGATCATTACAAATAAAGAAATACACTAATTAACGAAACGTCAATAATAATTGTTAATTTATGGAGGTAGGTCCTCGTTCTTCATAAAAAACACTTGAGCCCACATCGATCCTCATTTTCAAAAATAATTCCATGATAGAAACATTGAATTTTGTGTATTTATTTTTAACATATGTTTTAACCTTCCAGAAGTTTAGTATTTCTCCATTATCAATATAAACCAGACTTTAGACTCATATTTTAATCTGTTTTGCTAAATGTTGATTTGAGTCTAAATAAGTAATACATTTTTGCCTTTTAAACTCTTAATGAATCATTTCTTTTTCCTCATGTTAAAAAACTCTTTGAGAGGACAGTTGAACATAGATCTAAAACTCATATTAGAATATTCAAATACTTTTTTAACTTAAACTTTCAATATTTTTAAGGGTTGTTTTTTTACACAGAATTCCTTTTCAAAGTATCAATGAAATGTATGTATATCAAAGGATATTACTAGCTTTTTACTTAGAGTATGTGAAGACACAAAGGTTATACTACCAAAAATGTATGTACAAGCTAATATATATTTTTGCTATCATTTTATCCTTTCCTACAACTTAATAAAGTATTGAATAAAAAACAATTACTTTGAAGTCTTTTTTCCTCAACTCCTTGGAGTTAATGGTAAATTTGATCGATATCAAATTTAGGGTCTATAATACCTAATGTTGGTTACATATCTAACATACACATTATATAATGTAATGTGCGTATGTACAATTAAAACAATGATAAACTAAGCATCTTTGAAAAAGAATTTATGTTTACGTATATGACAATATATGTATGAGCAATTTTAGATTTCCAGAACAGGAATTGAAAATTCAATACAATTAAGGGGATGGAGTATCACAAGGATTCACGGACCTATTGCCAGTTCATATAGAAGTTTATTTTTAATTTAAAACATTGACATGTACCCATCACTGAGTCAGAGGGAGTCGAACAAAAAAATTAATACTTTCTTCACAAACTGCCGCTTAAAAATGTGAACATAATAAATTTGGCTGTCTCTTAATTTGCTCCTTGTTGTTGACGGGTTCATAATCATCAATAATTTTGTTTAAATTATTTAGTACATTTATGGAAATAGTGACGCCCTTGAATGTCTCCAGATTAAAAATCCTATTTGCACCTCTGATTTAACCCAAATGTCAATTAAGGCAGAAACATATTTTCTGACACAATCATTCATATAAAGGGAATAAGTCGTAACATTAAATAGATTGTTGGGAGCTTGCCTCCTTGTACAAAATTGATATCACATATTATTCAGTCTCATTCGGACAAAAAAAATAGGAGAAAAAATATTTTAATAATCAAGTATGACGTCATAATCTAGAAACAGGGCTCTTGCACAATATCTTTAAATCAGCCACAACTCCTTTTTTCTTTTTTTTTTTTTTGTCAGCTGGCATTTTTTAAAACTTATTTTGCACTGTAAAAGAGTTCTGAAGATAGATTTGCTCACTTCAAATCCTCTATTATTAAGCTGTAAATAATTTTCTACTTCTAAATGAAGAATTGTCCATAGGTAGTTGAAAAGAATGAACCAACTACCAACTGATTATGGGCATTTTTTTCTTTTTCCTTTCGGAGGTAAATTTGATAGACATAAAATAAAGTTGTTATATGCTATACATATGTATATATATATATATAGTTTTGAAATTAGCTCAGTGTGATATTTTTAATCTTACTAAGGTATGTTATCAGGTTTATGACGTCATCAATACTATGACATTATATAACATGTGCCTCAAGTATTGGAATAAACTTAATCAAATGAAAAACAACACAAGTTAACTAAATAAGTGTTTTTGATGCACTGTTAACTTTATTGATGTAAAAATCCATCCAGGTTATGCACAGAAATTTATAAAATTCCGTGATAATGAATGATATTGTTTTAAAAAAGGGAAAAAATGCTAAACAATCGTTATTATATCAACTTTGAGTAATTTTTACCTTAACAAAGTTGAAAACAAATCGACATAATTGTCAAATTATAGCATTTAGAGGCAAATACTCAACCCTGCACAAAACCCTCGAAAAAGGAGAATTATTCGGTATTTAACTTGCATTTTCTTCAAGTTGGATATTCCCAAATAATAATTAAACACTTATTTGGTATTAACATTCTATTTTGCTAAGAATAGGTCTTCCTATGTGTGAATTATTAATTTTGTTCTTGTTTAAATCTTGGCTCTAATATCTACAACTTTTATTATAGTGAATTTTCGCTGGGTATAATATTTGCAATTTTTAATAAGACATTTTAACAGAAAAAAAATTCGATTTTAGTTGTTCACAAAAAGACGCGTATCTCAAACACTAATAAATATTGGCACAAAGTGAGTGAAAGTAGTTTCAACATAAAAAAAACATTTATCCTTATCGTAATCCTACAAAAATAAACTCAAACTTCCCGGTATTTTTGTTCATACCGGGAAGTTTGATTACCGGTAGGTAATCAAAAATTGAAGAAAATATTATTTATTTTGCCAAATAATGTCTTTTGATAGAGTCTTTAAAAAAATTAAAATCACTTGGTCAAAAAGCTCAAGAAAGTTTCATAGGATTGATAAATGACGACGTGGATCATTATGTTATATTAAATATACTTCATAATTCATTTATGAAGCTTTTATCAACCTTTACTCCACACTCTCAGTTACTTATGTAAATCGGAGACAATGTTCAACTTTTATAAGACCAATCTGTTGGGAATAAAAATATCTTTGACTTAATGATTTGTTATCAAATTTTAAAATATTCTTGGAGTTTAAATTAAAGAGCCGTAATTTAACAAATAAGTATTTATACATATACAAGAATAAAGAAGTAATATGGAGTTAAAAACATACATGGAAATCAGGAAAATGGTTTTCGCTGTACTTTGCACTGTGTATTACATTGAGTCATGGATTGAAATTATCAATCCATGTAGTATATATTTTATATTACATATATATGTATATGTAGATATGGGAGGAAACTTTATAAAACTATTAATAAATGTTGGGTCATTTTTCTCATGTAATTTTCCTAGAACAAATTTTTGTACGTTTGTATGCTTTACTCACATATTCATCTATTCGTACTTTTTCTAATTTCTTGAGTAATATTTTCTATTTCATTTATGATTAGAAAGTGTTCTTTCAATTGTCATCAATGATTTTTGAGGATAAAATTCAATTATGTGAATTTTTTCCTCTCATTTCAGGATGTCTTTTTGGAATGAGATTGGAAACATAGCATGTTTCCAATTTGAATCTGCACTGATAGGTTACCATAGACGTTTATTATATATGCAGTTCGGAAAAAAATGACAAATTTGACTGTTTCACTTTATTTGCAGGAAAAATGATTTTATCAACATTATCAGCTCAATGTTCACCATTCAAAGTCGCATCTATATGTTAGATACTAGGGAAGAGTAAATAGCATTTGTGACAACCCACACGGTTATCATTAGACTTATTGAATTAAAATATATTTTATTTCTTTAAACACACAGAGTATTCATACAAAATTTCGTACCCAAATTCCACTTGTATGATCTGCAATTAGAAGAAAATCATTTTTTATGAGCTAAAGTAGAATTTTATTCGTTCACTAGTTTTGTAATTAACTGATCGATAATTCCTAATCCTTTGTTCTGTTGAATTATTTTTTACTCAAAATGAATCAAATCGATATTTGTTACAAATTGTTCTGAGAAATTGAAATAGGATTGGTTGTTATAAAAAAAAGAAGGCGAAGTTGTTTTATCAGGTAGCACATCATTTTTCATCAAAATTATTTCTAATTACTGAGGTTTACATATATGTATATAGGAAGTACAAGTTAGTTCAGGCCGTTTTTTTGTGATAAAAATTTCTTTATTTTAGAATGGAATGATTTAAAAGATTCATTAAAGTATTGTCCATCGTTGGCTACTACTTTTTCCTACCTCTCAGGCAATTTTCGAATTTTCATCTTTTGAGGAGATCCAAGTTAGGAGCCAATTTTCAATTTTTTCGAAAAAAGTGAACTGATGAGTTGCCAAATCGTGTTTCTATTGTTCGGAAAACTCTTTTTGGATCTTAGGCTGATCAATATTTCATAAATAATAGTAAGTTATGCAAAAAAAAAGGAATAAAAATTTTTCCATCACGACGATCTAAAAAATAATAAACAGAACAAGAGGACTAACCGTTTTTCCTTTTATTTATCTAAGAAAATGTCCGTAATATCTTAAAACTTAGTGTACATATCTATGTGTGCATGTCTTTGTTTAACCGATACTATCACACTTAGAAAGTTTTTTAATAATAATAAAGTTATTAATACCTAGACTTTCACTTTCATTTGCATAATATAATAATATGAAATTATACATATATTTCTGATTTAATATTTCTACGGTTAGATATTAGTCTCACACTTTATTTTCCATAGTATTATTTAAATCACACAATTCGTTAAAATCAGAACAACTTTAATGGAAATACTTGAGCCAGTCAAGGATGAGACAACATTGAAGGATCAAAAGACATTTTTTTTTCTGATTCAGCTAAGGACTTTGAATATTCATTTAGTGTTGACTATGAGACAAACAATAAGTATACAAAGGAAATAATGGAAGATATACCTATTGATAAGTATATCAGAGTGTTAATTAATCAACTGAAGAAGCACAAAAAACAACTTTTGATGATAAAAAATATTTATAAACGAAAGAGATTTTTTTGATTTAAACCTTATGTAGAATTGAATATGAGAAAAAAAGTTATATAAATAAATTGCCGTTATAAAATCATTGAGAATATATATAACTAATTATTTGTTACTTTCCTTCATGTTAGTAATTAACCTTCCTTTAACTTCGTTTTCTATGATCTTCATGATAGACCTAGTTTTAGTTCTATCGTAGAATAAGTGGGAGAAAGTTTCTATATAATCCTCTCAAAAGATCAGACAATACATACCCTAGAGTGATTAGTGAAAAGTAACAACATCATTAATTAATATTGCAGCTATGTACTTCTGTTTCAAGTTTATCTTCAATAAATAACGCAGGAGTCAATATATCCTTATTTCAATCCTGAGTCAGGCCTCGTAAGCATTTCATTAGCAATAGTCTGTATATCTGTATAGCAAAGAAACAATCTTTTATGCTGTAAGGACATAAAGTAAACATGAATTCAAAAGATGAGACTGATCATTTTGTTGAATCGCAATTTTTCAGTTTTAAAATATTCACTGTACAAATTGAATCTAAAAATAAATATATATTATTGCTTTCGCTTCTATGGAAGTAATGAGGAATAAAACTAAATTATGTAAAAGTAACTTATTACTCAACATATTGAGAAATTATTATTATTATTTTCTGTCACTTCAAGTGAAGTTTCTTGCAGCTGATGATATAAGAATAATTAAGATAACTTAATGAAGTCGATGGACATTTTGAAGAACTTTTATGTCGAATGAATCCATTTAGTTCGAGAAAAATTATTGCTATAGCCACCAACAACAAATATTACAAGTGAAAATACTTTTTTCGCCCTGCAACAGATTGAAACTTAGCTGAGATCACTTTGATGTAGTTCTCGAGATTGATTTTGGTCTTAAAATCAATTTTGAATTGTTTTGTCTCGGATTCGACGCTTTTAAGGTATTGATATCCTTTTGGTCACAAGTAAGGTGGTTTAATAACTCCCAGAACCACAGCATGATAATCCAATCTAAAAAAATTATATTGGTCTTTATTGCCATGCATTTAAACATTTACATATATTTCAAATATATGATGATAACGTAAAATAATGATCTAAGAAAAATAAATAAAATATCTTCTGCTGGAATATTTTGAAAAGAAGATAAAAATTAATTGGCGACTAAACTTTCATTAAAACATTAGAGTAAAGTTTAACAAAAGGTAAAACTCCATCTTCATAGGTAGTAATTTATAGACGATACAATTAGCTTTTGTAGTAACTGCATCAACTTTTTCATTGTACAAAGTCGAGAGGAAGTCTTCCTTGTCCAGTTGTTGATGGAAAAAGTTTTCTTCCATTTGGGTAACGTCTATTTAAGTCTTTGATTAACATTTAACACTTGCACAAGTTGTGATACTTTGTTTCCTTTGTACATAGATACATTGAGAGAAGGAAATTTCACGTTCATAAATAAAATAACTTATTTAAATCATTTTGCACTTGATGTGAAAGATGGTATTTAAAAATAATTATCAAAAATACGCTTTCAGAATGAAATTTTATTCGCATAATTCTTAGGAATAAGAAATAATAACACTTCTCTTTTCTTTTTTTTCTTCTTTTCTTTTTAATTAACTATATATTGTAAAATCATTTTTATCCAATTTAGGGAGTTTCGTTTTCTTGGATACAATCATGATAAAGCCTGTAAATGAATCTAAAATGTAACTTATTTACCCTAGTTTTAAAAAGTTAATCACGGTTTTGCACTCAACTTATTCAAAAGCATGTGATGAGATGGAAAGAAAATTATTAGTTTGTCAAACTTTAGGAATGAAAACATTGAAAAATCGCTCTAATATAGATGCAATTAAAATCTAATTATGATCAGAAAATTATATTATGTATTTATAGCACACGTCTTTATTTAAACTACTTTTTTTATTTTTACTTGGTATAATTTCGTTAAAAATGCTGATATCCTTAATGGTAGATTTGCATAACTTTGTTAGTATCAAGGTATTACTATCAAAACATGATCAAATACGTGTTTCACTTCACTCATATTAGATAATGAGTATTCAAAGATTTTTTTAAATTTCTTAAAAGATAATTTCGGATTACATGCGCGGTTGTTACCTAGTAATGTAAGCCTTGAAAAGCGCTAACTACTTAATTTCTTTATGGCAAAAGCCACGAATGATATATAATATTATAATTAATTTATTTTTAGAAATAATGTTTCTTGAGTTCCTATCGCCTCTTTTTAGTTTTCTCTTTCTTCTTCTCTCTTTCCTTCCAATGGAAAAGTCAATTTAAGTAGTATATGGACTTTTTTATAAAAAAAATTCTCAAAAAAGGAGATTTAATGAATATTTGTGGAGCAGTATGAGAAGTCTCCTTTTTTTACCTATGAAAGGAGTTGTCATTCTTAGATGGGTCAACTTTATTACCAAATGCTTTGCAGGTATATGATTATTTAAACTAGGTATATATTAAATATTATAATTAACCATATACCTATAATTGGTGATTCTTTGTGCAAATGTCTTCTGATAAAGTGTTTTGTTTTGGATTTTGCACTAATTTAGGTATAGATAAGACTATCTTCAAATGTATATTTTCTTCTTAAAATATATGGTATATTTTACAGTATTTATTATTTACTGTATCGTCTTGGAATTTTTAGGGAAATCAAAATTTAGAAATTAGTTTTCCAAAATATCGTTGAATGACTTTTTTCTGGAAAATGAGAAATGAGATGGGCGAATGATGTAAGATAGGAAGAAGTTTCGAAGCAGATGATGATAATATCATTCTTGATGTGTATTTTAAGTCAATTCGGAATAACTCATCATTTGAGTCACAAAATCAATTAGCTTATAAGTTGCAGAATCCCTTCATACATATAAATTGTCTTTTTTAAGATATTATTTCACTAAAATGTTTTTTATTTATGGGAAAACTTTCTTTTCATTATGTATAAGAAAATAAACAAAAATATCATATCAACTTAGAAAGGATGAATGTTTTCAAAGGTAGAGCAACTTCTATATGGTTTCACCATACAACATAGTAGTTTAATCATAATTCCTTCAGAGAACGATAGAAAAAAATATCTTTGAGGTCTCATGAATCATAAAGTTTGAGCACAACAGCTGACAAAAAAAAATCAAGAATTTTGTAATGAGGATATCCTGGAAATCTACCACGACGAGCTTTTTGAGATGAAAAAAATTATTATATATTCTCTCCCTTACGCTGTTTTAATCAGTTGACTCTTCCTTGAACTTGAACTCCAAAAGGGTATTATTGTTAATTATGATTTTGATAAACATATATTCAGATGTTCAATCCTGGATTATGTGACCTTTTTTTTTAACTTTTTAATATTATATGAGCGTTATTGTTTTTAATTTTGGTATACCATATTATGCTGTTGTTGTTGTTTTTTTTCAAATTTTTCATCGCCCTTTTGAGAGTCGAGGTTGTAATTGCACAAACAAGCTTGTCATCATCCTTCATCCCCATACTGATTAGTGATCACCTAATTATTGCTATATTAAAGTTGTAAGTTGTTCTCAAGTTCTTTTTTTTATAGGCGGAGCATGAAACGATATGAACTTAAGCTTAACTCGAACACAGAACCATAAAGACTCAGATTTTAGTCGAACTCGAATGTGTTGTAGTATTTTACAGCTCGAAAAAAATTATTGTCAAGTTTGATAATGCAATTTTTTGTGGCACCAAATTTTATAACACCTCTACTAAAAATAGAGTAGTTTCAGTCCTTTTTCTCTTCTTGAAAAAAAGGTTGAGGGACACTATTTAGAAGGATATTGTCATGAATATTTTGAACCCATACATGTTTATTACTGATAACTCAAACAGACTTCATACATGACCAATTTTCTGAGTCTTTTGCATAACAATTGTCTTGACAAAGATGACACAATATATTTTTTGATAAAATCAAGAAGTGACGTCGATCAAATAATAATCTAAAATTGATTTAGCCCTTAGTACATATGTGTCTGTCATGTTGTTGGTTTTGTAATTAGGTACATCTGTACCTATATGAGCGAGGTAGAAAAACCGGGATATAGGTTTGACTTGAGGTCCCAAGACTTTTGATACCATTTCCATAAGTCAAAAAAGTATGTTTTTTCAAAGAGATCAAAAAACAAGTTCAAATTATTACTCCATATACTAAAATGTAATAGAGTAATATCTACAAAAATGTCTAATAGACTGCATGTAAAAATAAAAATCTCTTTTCAAATCTAACGAATATCAATTGATATTTTTTATCAAATGTTGAATAATGCGTTATAAATTTTAAAAGAAAATTGGCAAATAAATAAATGTTTTATGCGTACATTTCCTCCCTTTCAGTATTTTTATTTCCATTTTTAGCGAAGAAATATTTATTTTTTTTGGACAGTCTATAAAACATTTTTGCTAGATTTAAATTAATTACGTTTTAGTGTATAATACAATTATTTGAGTTTGTTTTTTGACTTCTTTTAAAAAACATACTTCTTTTCCTACATTTTTCAATTTTTCCTCGGGAGAAGTCAGAAAATTTGCTGTCATTTTTTAACTTTCAATATTTTTCAAAATAAAAATTAACAACTAAATAGCTGAGATCTACATCTATCATATCGTTATAATAAATTAAATTGTAAGATTCCTATTTAATACTGTAATTCATCCTTGAACTTTTTCTTAACGTTAGCAAAAAAATACGATGGATCAAGATAAAACACTAATTTTCTCAAAAAACTGTTCATTAAAAAAGTTGTTCATCGCAGAACATACAATCTAGACCATAGGGAGTATGAAAATGCTTTCAAAAGTCTTGGGATCTCAAATCAAACCTATAATTCTGGTTCAAATTAATTCAACTCAATAAAATCTTACTTTTATTAATAAAAACAAAATTTTAACCAGAGCGCATGTACAATGTTTTCTTTCATGATGTGGATCAAGCATAAGTAAGAGTAATTAATAGTACTTGGTTGATAAATTACTAATAATGAGTATAATTTCTTGCTTAGACATGAGAGAAATATGAAATTTGTTATTGTTATTTTTTGACATGAACATTTTTTTTGGTCATTGTTTAATAATACGAAGGTTGTTTGTCACAATTTGTGAATGTATTTATTAAATACCCCTTATTGTTTGACCTATTATTAAAATCTAAAATCCAGTAAAAACTTTTATTCAAAGGGAGTAATAATAGCCTTTTTATAAAAGAACTTAATCAGTCAAGTATTTTTAAGGCTAAAATGTCCATTAAAATCAGCTGTCAATCCTAGGTTATATAGTTAAAAGTATTTATTGCTATTTACCGTAGTTCATACATACATTATAAAATAGTACATACATACGGCAAAGAACACGACCACACAAAGGGGTATATGTGTTACTGCGCAGTAAAAATTGATCTTAAGTCCTACTTAATTTTATAGTTATTATCAATAGTTTGTTTCATTTTTGAACATTTAATAAATTTAAGAATACGAAGATCTTCATCCTCTTCTTCATTGGCTTTGTATCTTTCATATGAGAGCGATGGTTTATGTGGTGGTCTGGGCTTTGTTGCTCTTTCACACAACTATCGCACACTGAACTCTAATTTTTCTACTTGCTGAGATGTGCTAAGTAAGGTCCGTGATCTGTATATGCTTGAACAAGTGGCTTCATGTTTTCATGCGAAAGTTTAACACTTTCTTGTTTAGGTTTTTTTAACATGTGATGTGTATGTTTCATATTTTGATCTTCCTTGTATCTGTTGGCCCACACTTCAAAGAAGAAGTCATTTATCTCTTTCTTTATGTAGCTAGGAAGTACTTCAACACACCTGTGATTTTGGCTGTCAATACCATTTTTTGAAAGATAGTTTGCAAATTCGTTTCCTGAAATATCTGCGTGGCCTTTGCACTAATCGAGATATATATTCATTTCATGTTTTCCACGGTTTAATATTTCTTTGCACTTTTTAACTGTATCACTTCTTGTAAATGGATTTAGAATAGCAGCAAATTGATGATTGAAAATCCGATCGATTTATTACGTTCTTTTGATGGTTTATCTTGATTAAGAAGAGCTTCCACTGATTGTGTGATGGCAACGACTTCTGCTTGAAAGACTGATGCTTCGTTATTCAACGATGCTGATGAATAATGAATTGACATATCACCTCAAGTAATAGCCCATCTCGCACCTGTGTTGCCATTCTCATCTTTGGATCCGTCTGTATATATATTTGTATCAGGGTTTTCAACTTGACAGTTGTCAACCCAGATACGATTGTCTGTGATGTAGTCACTTACTTTATTCAACTCAGTTTGATCAAGTATTTTGTCACTGGAGAAACGATGCCCTCGACACCTTAGAAGGTTATCCACAAATCCCAGATGTCCTTGAGAAAATGCCTTGTTCCCCATCTTAACATCGTTGTTTGTTCTTGTACAATATAGAAAGCGCACCATTCCTTCAGAAGCCACTTGTAGAGTGAAGTCAATGACTTGCAGATCTTCAAATGCTGCTAGATCCACATCCACGTGTAACACATTTCCTAACTATGTCAATCCTAGGTTAATTTTAAGAATATCGAATTTTATTTTTTCTTTTCCACTCTAGCATGGGGCAGAAAATCTTTCATGGAGATCAAAAGACTCACCAATGCTTGTTCTAATACTAAGGGAATAACTAATAACAAAATACATTGTATTATTACGAAATTTTGGGCTAGACAAAAGTCAAAAGACTATTGTGGTGGAGTCCAAGCAAAAAAAAAGAAGACCCAGAAGGCTAAGTAGTTAAAAGTTAACCGTCGCATAACTAATATATTGCAAAATATCCTGTTTATTGAACTATCCAAATGGATGGTTAATAAGATTTTGAAAAACAATTTAGGGTTGCCAAAAGGATATGTAAAACGGATCCCCAGATTCCTTTTTCAAGCTCATAAAGTGATGAAAGAGTGAGATGTGCCGAAAAAATTTTCTGGATTGTTGAAACCATCCTGGATATTATCTTCTTAGCGTCGTAAAAATATTAAATCCTTGAAAGATAATAACCTAGGTGCATACTAAAAGCTGAATTTAATGGTTGCATTAGTTGTATAAATACTTATCTGATTCAGTTTTTCTATAAAGTAACAACTACTTAGTTTGAATTTAAGTTTTATTACGATTATGAATCTTAACAATTGGTCACCAAATAAAGGAATTATAAATACATTCGCATTTACGCGAATGTACAGACAATAATAGTACCTATTTACGTACAGTGAGGTAAAAAAAAAATTCGTACCCCTACCAGAGAAATAATGCATTTTTAGTTTAAATATAGAGTTCCTGTAGTTGTTTTGGAGTGTATTCATATCGACGAGTTCCTTTTCCGCGTTCCATGAAAATATAAGAGCGTGATAATATAAAATATACGCAAATATCCCTGATTTCAAGATTGCAATCTTGAGAGACACACATGATACTGACGATACAGGGATTGAGGCAACGGATTTAATTCAATATCAGAGAGATAGTTAATCCATTAACACCAGCGAAGACTTTATTCACCCGAGGAGAAGAGAGTATCGTTTATAAAGCCATGGATTTTATCTTAAAATATTTAGTATATCAAAAACTTGCTGAAATGAGGCACACCGACATTATAAAAAAAATCCAAAACATTAAAAAAATCGTGTATTAATAACTTAATCACTATAATTGTTTTATGAATGGAGATGCAATGTACATAAGAGATGCACTCTAAAAGAAAGCATAGTTTAGTTTTTACATGCATGCATAAATGAATTAGATATTAGGTAAACCTGGAGTGAACTTCCCTTATGCAATGTGGTTTTCAAGATCCGTCTTGGTCTCAAGACACATTTTTTTTTTTTGGGGGGGACAAATCTTGTCTCGACCCCTGAAAGTTTTGCTCTTAATGTCAAGACCAAAAGAAAAGCAACTAAATCTTTCAAGAACATTTTTTTTTTCTTAAGGTGGCCTTGATTACAACACTTGCTCAAACAACTCATTTCCGATACAATTCCACAAGTGGAACATTGATCAAAATCTTTTTTTATAAAGTATAACTTAACTAATAAAAAATACATTTTTGTAGGAGAGAAATATCCCGACGAAGAGCATCCATCATTCTCCCTTAGTATTTATAAACATTACCAGATCTTGAAATGGTTTTTCCCTCAACGTGAGCGGTATAGAAAGAAGAAGAAAAAAAACCCTAGCACTCACTCATAGAAGAAAAAGAAAGGTACAAAAATTTTTCCTCCCTTATATGTAATAGATAACATTAAGGTAAGAGTTATTTGGATTTTGAGGGATCAAGGAACAGGAAGGGAAATAAAAGGTTCTGTTCCTACATCCTAACACTCCAGTGTAAAAAACTTTTTCTCATTCCAAAGAGTTCTCATTTAAACTACTAAATACCTATTACAATATATAATCACATAATATTAAATTTATAAGTCAATTCAATCTTTGACATGAAATTAGTATTTTGCATCATTGTATCCATTCTCTGTAGCAGTGGGTCCACATATCCGCAAGGTCACTATCAGGAACAACACTACGTGAGTTTTTCCTTCATTTTGAATTATTACTAAATTAATTATTACATAATACAAAACATACTTACTGTTGAATATCTCATGAAAGTCAAAGAAAAAAAATATTTCATAGTAAGCTCATAACAAAATAAAGTATGAATTTTGTAAGTACAATTAATGATTGCCGCTTACTAACTTCCTTTGAATTATAATTGAATTCAAGGAATATCCCAAACAGTTACACGATTATAACATTCCATTATTTTTAGCATGTACTATAAATAGTAGATTTAATCACTACTATTTAAAAGAGTCTTACGTACATGTATAGATTGAAAATCCAATGGAATTATTAGTCTGTACATGTAAGTTATCATAGGAACATAGGTTTTAGTGTAAATTCAATATTTTGGTCGTATCTTTTAACAGTTAATACAACAATAGCCTGAGCATAAGAGTTTGAGTTCAGTGGATACATGGGACTGTTTGAGGCTGTCCCTGCTATGCTCTAACATTTCATTTGTTTTGCATGTATACAATCGCTGAATTTTACTACAAAAATGGTATTAAAATGAAAAACTATACCTTGTAGAGAGGAAACCGGACTAATTGGATTATTTTTGCATTGTAAGGCCAGAAGAACTACAATTTTAATTTTGATCGCATCCATTAGATATGATTTGATTTAAATAGATAGGGGTGTAATTTATCAAGATGTAGCACATTTAATTCATGTTCCAAAGAAATTTAATTAATAAAATTATTCGTACATCAAAACTAAAATATTTCAGTCTTTTTGAAATTCAATTAACTTTTATTTCATTTTGATGAGTTGAAGGAAAATGAATGTGTACATACATTGCTCAATCTAAAGATAACATGCTCTTAGGAAAGAGGCGTCAAGTAGGATCAGTAGAAAAGATTTTTTCTTTAATGTTATTCTAGGAAATGCACATCATTTCACTTTTCACTAAGTTCACTATGATTTCGTCTCTTAATTACTTGAAAGCGATACATGGTGGTGATATAATCACCACTCGTGTCTATTTAATTAAAATTACCATAGTTATAAGTAGGCTAATCATATTTATGCTCTAAAAAATTCAAAGTTATTTTAAAACAAAAATACATTATCCTAATCCTTTAAATTAATTATAATCCATATTGATCGATGTTCAATGCATTGATGAACTTAATAAAGGTTTAGTAATTTTGTTGTTGTTTTGATATAACATTTACCATTTTAGAGTCTGTTTAGTCCATTTGGTAATCTAATTCTTAAAAGACGTCTCCTTTGCCAAAACAATAAATTTAAAAACATTTAATACAATCATTTGCTTTTTACTCCAAAAAATCAATTCAAATAATCGTTTTTCAAAATAATTGAATGAGGAGACAAAGTTCAATGAATAAGTTATTTCATTATTTATTTTATTTGAGAAGAGGTTTTCATCTCACGAGAAAAAAGGTATTCATATCTATATATATATAAAGAAATGATCGTAGTTGAATAGTCTTTCCATTTCATCCACTCCCTAAATTAATTCACATTTAAACCGATGAAAATTTCCCTTATCGAATTTATTGCTAACTCTTACCATTTATTAGCCATATTATTTTACTTATAATGGCGATATACTTAAAAGAGAAAAGCAAAACAGACTCAACACAAACAGCAAAGGTGAAACTAACTTCAACTTTGATTCGTGTTTCTAATAACTTTTCACATACTTGCAAAGTAGTCAGTCTTATGATGAAAATCATGATGAAAAATGATAACAAAAATATATCATTATTTAAGACAATAAGTAGGTATCTATGTACTCAAAACCATGGAGAGGTCTTTAAAAAAGCTCATTTTAATCATTATTTGTCCCTCCAAAATCCTTATTGGAATACATAATATAATATTCACATCTAATTTTATAAATTTTTCCTGAAAAGGAAATAAACATATTTTAGATCCACGAAATTGAATCTTGTATAATCTATCATTTGACTAACTAATGAAGATCCAGTAACCATCATATAATGTTATATAGAGATATTAATACTTTTCTTGCAATCTTTTGTCATTTAATATATACACCATTTTCATTCATTCTCAAATCTCATTTTCAACAGATGGATATGACTAAAGCTGTATAAAGAACTACCCACTGTGTCTGCAAGTTAATTAATTTGATTAAATAACGTTGAATTTATTACTCATGAATGAAAGATATAATGTTTTAAGCAATTAAAGTACATCAAATCATTTATAGTATTTGATTTTGTAGAGTTTTTGAACGAAACGTTGATCATTCTGTGCGGTCTGTAAATTCTTTGTCATAAAATAGCAGTTAAGCAGGATGGTAGAAAATAATATAATAATTAAAGTTCTAACGACCATTTGTTTCTTGAGAATATTGATGATCACAAATATTTATGATTGCCCTCTATATCAGGGATTAATTATCAACTAGTATCATACTAAGACCCACATTTTCCATTGGTTGTTATGCTGCGATCGATTTCAGTTATTAATCATTATTATTATGCATTATTTCATTCAGAGACCGGACAACTTTTGATCAGCTCTGGTATTTACAATTCTTTAATCGAGGTTGAGATACTCCTTCAATAAATATTTATATCTTTGCACTTTTAATTAGCTCTCTACTCACGTCGAGCTTTTTTGTTCACTCGCAACCTCGACTAACAAAAGGGAAAGGGAAAATTTGGAAAAACAACTGGTAGCTACCCTTCTGTATTTTCCTTGTTGCCAACTTTTTAATATTGGGCAGAGTTATTATTTAGATATACTATAATTTTATAAGTTCTACCAATATATAAATCAATCGATAATATTTGTATATCAAAAATTCAAAAAAGGGCGCGCAATTTAATATATTTTTTATATATCAAAATCATAAATAATAATAATACCTTTTTTGAGCTCATAATATACGTAAAGTCAGCTGCTTTAAATCAAAAAAGTCAAATGATGAAAATCAGCTGCAGGAGGAATACAGTGTGTTTTTGTTTATCCCAAAGAGCTCGTCGTGGCTATGACCCACCTATTGAGGAACACTACCGAGTCTATATCAATAAAATTAACTGTAAGATAATGAACTATTTATTTTCATTATGTGTAGGAGCCAAGAAGGGAAATTGCTGCATTCAGTGCTTTTCGACGACTTTCTCCAAATCAAGGATTACAACAACATCAAGTTCCAACAAAAAGATTGAAAGACGAGAATCTAGACTTAAACTCAATTCTAGAGAAGGCAGACAACAACTGGAGTCCGGATTTTGTTCAAATGTTGCAAAATATGAAAGAAGAGGGTCGTTCAATTAATCTCAAGTCTGATCAAGTATGTATACTATTCTAAAATCAAAATCATAGAATTTACTTTTTGAAAAGTTAACTATTCATATACTTACTTTGTTCAAAATCAGTGTTTGTTTGTTTTTTCCTTGAACAAATTATTGACATTCGCAAATGATTGTAGATTGCATTCATAATTGTTAAAATATGTATAATACATGTAGTACGTATGTCAGTACAATCCATTAAATAGTTAATTACACAAAGTTGTATCTAGTTAAAACATGAAAAACAAATCTGATTTTGACTCACTCTTAAGTATTTGCTGAAATAATTCAGATACTACAGACATAAAATATAATGGACTTTTTATAAAAGATAATTTAACAATTTTTTTAAAGACCCCATCCACATTGAATTTATACATATATATATATGTATATATTAGGACTCGGCTGATTATTGGCTTTTTGATAAAAATCGGTAGTTGGTAACAGTTTGTCGATTATTGCCGATATATTTGAAAATACATTTGATATTATAAGAATTGGCTTAGATTTTAAAATTATTATTCTCTTTAGTAATATCCCCAAGGTATATTGCTTAGCTGAATCGGGATTTTCCCCATAATGTATTGATTTAAGATTTTTCTTCTATCTTAAATTAGGATTTACAATCTTTTTCGAGACTTCTGTAAAATCTATCCATTTGCGTTCAAAAAAAATTGTTCAATAGGACTACCTGACTTTTGAACAACATTTAAACAGTACTTAATTTCAAACACTTTTCATAGGATTATACTTCCTCTCCCATACAGTGTATTTATCCTTAATATTTTACGAACATATCAGTATGTTATAATACAAAGTCATTTAACCTCTTCTAGGATAATTTGAGTTCACCACAATCACAAAATTCAGTCATTTGCAAAATGGAACCCTACAACACTTGCTATCATGTTGCACCAAATGGAGACATCCTACTTTCATTGGTGCGGCAAAGACCCATGAGACTACTACGAATATATTGAACGTGAGGATCATCAGCAGCTTACAAGTCATATACCATATAAAACAAACAAAAAAGTAAAAACCTGTTGTGTGTGACACATAGAATGAAATGAATGAACCAACAATAAATATTTTAGAGTAATTTAATAAGCATTTAAATAAAATTTAATATCCAATTGTGGATTATGACCCCAAGTTATCTTTTTTATTATTATAGCTTTATTTGAACCAGATTTTACATATGTATTTAACGGTAATTTAACTAACAACATGACCAAGAGGTGAATGTCCAAAAGAAACCCGTACAATTAGCATTCTTTCACAAATATTGATAAAAGAAAAATGAAACCCTGTCATCATCATCAAAAAAAAATGCTTTCATTTTCTAATATGAAATCTAAAGGAGAGGAATTAAGAGTTAGTAACACGCGTCACTGTCATAGTATGTTGATTTGTTTGTAATGTATATATATATATATATATATATATATATATATATATATATATATATGTATATATACTGTGTACATGAGCCCTCAAATCCTAGAGTTTATTCGTCATCCTCTATTCGTTTCACAATCGATATTCCCATATGAATATATTATTCATCTAATTTTGTATTTATTCACACTTAGTTCTGCGTGTTTTATCTTTTTATATAACTAAACAATATCTCTGTTCATATATATAAATACTTTAATAAATATATGTTTAAATAAATACATATAATCCAATCAGATTTAATACTTTTCACAGGATTTAAGACTCATACATCAGATGTACATATTTAAAAAGTAAAATCCTTAATTTATCTTGTTTTGATCCTTCGGCGTACTCCCATGGATTAGGGTACTGTGTGTAAATTTGGAGTTATATCGCTGACTAAAAACTTGGATATAGTAATTTGCCCCATTCCAAATAGCTGCCAAGATGAGTGCTATAAGATAAAGGACATTCAAAATGTAAAAATGATATGTAAAAATAAAGCAAAACAGAATCGTCACAAGGATGTAGATAGACTGAAATATAAAAAAAATGGATAGGATTTTACAATCAAAGACGTCAACTGTATTTCCCATGAGACCTGTAAATAAAGTAACTTTAGTTGGTACATCTGAAATCTTTGTTGAACTTTGACTCCAACTCACCCCAACGTCTCCAGCTTCTATAGATCCACTGAGCCACCGGATTCTTCTTGTCAGCAATTAGATATCTATAAGACGTCACGAGACTCATATCGTCTTTCAAGTAAACAAGTTCGATGTATAAGTAGCCAATTAACCATATAAAATACAGAAAAAGTGGCAATAAAACTCCAGAAAATAGGGATAAATGATGAAAACTCTCATTAGTCTCGTCCCAAAGTATGATACAATTCATTAGAGCAGGAAGGATGTGTATTCCGAAGCTGGTTAACTTGTCTATACTGTGAAAAACAAGGCTATTGTTCCAGGTAATAATAGCAACAGCAAGAGGCCCATGACTCAGCATGTAATTGGTTTGAAACCAACTCCGACAAAATCCATTTATATTACCGTTTAAGTTAAATCCTCCACAAGTAAAAACAAATAAAACTGATAATAACTGACAAAAATAACAGAAATCTATCATAAAAAATTGATATTTTTCTCGACGATAGGTGAAGAACCTAAAAAAGAAGACAAAAGTTGAGATTATGAAGGAACTAAACTTATGAATTAAAATCATTTGAACAAGTTGAAAAAAAAGTATAGAGAAATTATAGACTATGAGATACATTTATATGTACATTTTAATCATATCGTCTAGTGTTCCTAGAAAAATTTCTCCTTGCGGTTACTAATAAATAAGAACCGAATAATTTCAGAATGTAACTATATATTAAAGGAACACGTAAATTGTACTTAAATGACACTAATTGAATAAATTATGAAATTAAAGTTAAAAAATGTTAAAGTTAAACATACCTATAAACCAATAGAGTAGAAATGAGTAGAACATAAATGCATGGAAACCATCTGGGATATGAGAAAAATACCCACTCCACAAAAAAACTTAAACTTACTCCTAAAGAAAAACTCAGTGCATCGATCTTCTTCACTTTTTTCCTCACACTTTCTTCATGAAGAGACTCGCTCACTTTTTTATCTGGATCTCC
Source organism: Lepeophtheirus nordmannii (assembly GCA_963680855.1). Taxonomy (NCBI): domain Eukaryota; kingdom Metazoa; phylum Arthropoda; class Copepoda; order Siphonostomatoida; family Caligidae; genus Lepeophtheirus; species Lepeophtheirus nordmannii. The sequence goes on from OY804518.1 coordinate 14,858,802, forward strand.
TGTCACTGCTGTTCGTAGCTTCCTCACTAATTTATTATGAAGGATTTCATGAGCTTCAATGACCTTCGTGGATACTTCATAAGGAGAAATCGAAAAGGAAGGGATACGAAAGCGATCATCGAGATTATTTCTAAGCTCTTCATCAGCCAAGATGTCGGAAGATTTACGAAACGTGAGGAAATCCATCACTTAGAATAGACAAATAAGTCAGGTAGCGCACACAGTACTTATTGGTTTTCAAACTTCATCTTGAGTCTTATTTACGATGGTTTCAGCTAAGTAGAGTTGCACTCACTTCCAAAACAAGGGAATAGCCGTGGGAGTAGCTAGGAGACTAATATTACTAACACAGACTAAAACACATAGGAGGAGAGGAACACTGTTCATAAAATGAATTGAATCAATCTCACCATGGCTAGTCGGGGCTCTACTTATATTTTCTTCTCTTGTATGGATTGAATAAAGTATCAAATACACACAGCATAAACAGTATACACTGTATACTGACATACACCAGACACGCCGGTCCTTCTTCTATTATATTCACTATTCGTACCTCCCATTGAAATACATTGTAAGAAATGTAAGTTGTAGTAACACAGTAACATAATTTGAACTGAGTCAGTACTCAGTACTGTGTCTTTCATCGAAGCGTCATTCATTCATTACCTTCATGCTTAAATAACTCAAGCAATTGTGAAATTGTTCGAATTTTATGTAGGATGTGTTCCATTCTTATAACTATTGCATTGCTGAGACCTGTAAAAAATTAATTTCTAAGAAATATTATATAGCGTTGCATGTAAGCCTCATGTCCATTATGAAAATTTCTTTGATGAGGGATCGAATAGAATGGACACTCGGCTGATATAATGATATTTTAGATATATGAATACTGTGTGGAAAAACTTGTGATATTAAGATGTAAGGTAGAATTCCTTAAATTTCTCAGTAGGATTTAAGGTAGCAATACTTATACACGTATTAGTAAACAATGTTAATGTGTAATAAACCCTAATGAACATATAAATATCATACTGTACTAAGCGTCATTACTTGATCTATCTGCATTATTTAATACCCACACACCAGGCCACTTAGAAAATTAAAATATTTCAGCTCTTAAGGAATAATATGTATAATATGTATGCGACTAAATGACTAATGAAAAAAATGGGTGAATAGCCTTGAATACGTCCAATCTTAATAGTAAATGGCTAAAAAACAATAAAATCAATATATTGTTTATATATAAATCTATTGAATATTTCTATTTTTGTAGAATTGGATATCTGAAAATTCTAAATTTGTCATCAACTATGTATAGAGTATCTAAGGCACTTATTTTTCTAGAATTAAATATTAAAGTCAAGTTTTCAAAATTGGCAGTAATATCTTACTGAAAATACCAATAATATGATTAATATTATCACTGTCACTTAATTATCATGGTTCATACGATAAAAAATTGATCAAAAAATAGTTTGATCGTGAAGGAAAGCCTAGAGAATTTAGCAAATTTTTTATATTATCGGCTATAAATGAAATTTTGTCGACGTATACTAAACACAGTAGAAATCGGCTAAATCTAGTTAGAAATCGGCTAATTTGGGAACATAAGTACTAATATTTTTTTTACGTGGTCCCAAAAGCTTAACTTATACGTATTTTGATCATCCTCTTGTCGCGTTGTCCATACTTTGATTAATTTATGTCGCCATACTTTAAATATTATGTTAGGGGAATCATTCTTTTGAATCATTATTTGTAAGAATGAATGAACTAATTATTTCATTTTCATTTAAATTACGTTATTGAATGTCAGATAAGTCTCCTTTACTTAATAACATCCGTACTTTTCAATATAATATGATAATAATTAATTAATTAATTTGACTATGAAGCTTTATCAGTGATGGAAAGAATGTCATATTAGTCATTAGAAACCTTAAACTTTACTGAATCTATGATGAGAATTATCCACTCCCCAAAGTTACTTTATAGTTACATTTTTTTTTATATTATTTATAAGATAAGGAAAATACTTTTGAGGCATGCCTTTAGAACGTTCATTTACATCATCCTCTTGCTCAATAACTTATTGATTTTCAATTATTACAATGATTGCTTGTGACGTAATCAAATTTTATAAGCAAGTCAGAAGAGTATAGCTCCACTTCCACTCATGAGAGCTCTTTCAATACTATGAAAACCCTTTTATATTTTTAGTTTCAAAAATTATGCTATTCTATAATTATAGATATGGTGGAACTACATGTATCATTGTCGTATACTCCGTCAATTATTACATAATTCAATATTTGAACAGAACTGCTTATTCATTTTCTGAGCAATTGAGTATTGTATTGAGAGAAATATATCTAATATTTCAATATTTTATAGATTTAATGATTGAAAAAATGCAATTAAGTATAAGAAATTAAAAGATATATACGTTCCTAGTAATATTCAATCATACGTGTTTATAGCTAATGTTGCCCAAAATGACCTCGGCTAAAGATAATGAAAGTAAGTGCAAAACTCTTACTGATGCCCTGATGGAAGGTCTCTATATAAACAACCGGTTTAGTAATCTTTTTGAAGATAAAAAGATGATAATAGTTGTTTTTGATGTTCCTTTATTCAAGATGAAGTAGAAGGAAACTTATGATCATGAAGATCCTGGTCCTCGGTGAAGTGAGAGCTCATACATATTCTCATAATCGTCCTACATATAGCTACAGAGAACAAGGATGGCTAAATGTCGAGAATGTATAGAATAGGTTCTTGAGTGACGGCTCAAGAGAATGAAAAACGTTTTTATTAAATACAACACACTAACACAATTCCCAGCTGGGGCCCATATAAGAGAATGTTTAGCTGACGGAACTTCAATAAAATGCAATTTTTAATGGATCTATATGAATAAACTATGATTTATAATGAAATAATAAGTTTAATTTATTTCAATGCATGCTGACGGATAAAAAGTTTTAGCTTTGTTTTTGGTATTTTTAGTAAGGTATTGGTTTTGAAGGATGTAATCCAGTCTAAGTTTAGGTTTTGTTTGGCCTCACAATTAAAAACTTGTTAGTCACTTCATAATTCATAATGTTTAAAAATAGTAACATACTATGTATATAATAGGAGTAGAATGTAAAATGATGTCTAAGAGGTGAAATAATAAAAAGTAGATATCCTATAAATTAGATTATGCATCACTATATAGTGCACTCGAATATTTATATAAATTTTCCGATATGTTTCTAGGCTATATATTATTAATACTTATCATAGCTAAGTAACAAAGTACTAAAATGAATTATATCTACGTTTTATTGACTAATCGTGACAAATGAAAGGGTGTGGGGTAGCACCCCGCACCTCTAGTATAAATATGTTTAAAGTTTCATATGTAATGGAACCCGTGAAATGAAAGAACCGAAACTGATAATACAGGTAGAAACATATATATATCGCATGAATGTATAGAATCTATGTATATACTCCGAAACCATAACTTGGATTACAATTCATCATAAAAAAATATGGGTAGGGAAAGGTCTTAAACTGTTTAGGTTTCGATTTGGCCGTCAAATCTATTTCTCACGAACTGTGCAATTAATCAAATATATTCACACAAAAAAAGACATAGGTATGTATGTACATAACAGCTGTTCATGAGTCTTTTAGCTCAGGTCCAAGTCACGAGTCTTAAGAGACAAGTCGGGATAGAAATTGCAGATTATAGCGACTCGTCTCTACCTCTCATGTTCATACAAAATACATTGTGTCTTGTATAAAATTTGTCTAACTGGCTCTAAAAAACCACAATCGGCGCTCAAGTTAACAAGAGTAAAATTACTATTATTCATAAATAAAATTATATTAATCTTTATTATTTAGGTACATATAAAATAGAAAAGGGAAATTTTAGTAGATTCACATATACTTTTTATTGTGAAGTTTGACTATAAAGATTCATTCTTATTATTGTAAGTATTTCTCTAAAATATATTCATCTATATTTGACTAATTTCAATCGAACTTTTTTTTTTTTGGTGCGAATATGTTACTCAAGAATTGCATGACAAATTTTAGGTTGAATTTAACATAATTCTGAATCATTATGACGAGTATCTGAATTTTTTCAAATAGTTGATGAAAATTTTACTCACGTGGTAAAATTATTTTAGATATTGAAATAGAACCCATCAAAGTATCTGAGAAACACATATCGTTCATATCATAATGGATTTTATATTGGAAAGGCACATTGGTGGTAACATTAAAATGAAAAATCCACAAAACCACATAATAAGATTCAATCAGCATATTGATAGCCAGATTTGGTTATTATTTTCACAAGTAATTTAACTAAATCAAGCAATCCTGTTTTTGGATCGTGTTTTTGCAAAAAATAAATTTTCATATCTTTGATAGATTGCTAAATAGCATGTCGAATGTATTCCATTGAATTACAAAAAAAGAAAAAAAGATTATCACTTGTATTTAAAGATGCCATTATTGATCCAAACATATTTTATGACGTGGTTTATAGTCTTTGTGACTTACTAATCATGTATATTAGAAGAAAAATGCAATATAATATTTTAAAAAAAACCAATTACTTTTTTCTGGGCAAAAATATAAATGGTGGATAGCAAATATTAACTGAATATTATAGTAAATACATCCAAAATCAACTTTCTAAATGTTCCTTTTTAATGTTTTCATTGTTTATCCTTTGAAATCTAATTATATTGAAAAAAAAATTTCTGTTTATCCTTATCTTAAATTACAATTAAAGTAATAATGCATAACATACAATAGACACTTTAATAAAAAGTTTTGAGACTTGTAAATTTATAGTTAACTTTTTTCGATTTGTTAATTGATCTTTAAATATGCTCCAGCAGGTATGAGATACTGCTAGTAAATAAATAAAATATAATCTTTGTTTTATTACAGAACCATCCCTGGCCCAATACCTGCCATGGATTTATGGTCTCCAGTTTGAGAACCAGAGGTTTTGGGGTTCCTCGAATTCGAAACCCAGCTCGGGACTCCTTGATTCTCTTAGCTTCTATTAACTAGATCTAAAATCATATCTCATATTACGAGATATACGCAGCGTTTTTGAAAGTGGAAGGACCAATAGCTAAGAAATAACTTTTAGATTGACCCTATTTGACAAATATTAGCGAATTTCAAATTTGAAACATAAGATTATTTAGATGTAGCAATGTGTGGATCCATTTGGTATTGGAAGGTTAAGGAAATTTGACTGAAACAGTCGTTTTTTGATAAATCATTCATGTAACTAATACTAACAGCTTCAGCCCTTGATTATAATCAGAGTTCTAAATATAGACATGCAGGTATTTTGAATACATTCATTATACCATATTATGTGTTAAACAAAATAACTATTTGAGAATACTATATATATAGTAGAAAATAGCTTACACATTTTGAATGTATTTAAATTTTCTTTCATTTCAAGAACAAAACAATTGTAGATGCTCCCATTTTTAATTTTTTTGAGTGTTTTTTGAGTAATCAAAAGGAATTAAACATTTGTTTAATGTTGTTTCAGGAAAATAAGTAATTAAAAACTTCTAAAAATGATTGATAAAACATCCAGAATACATATTAAAATGTTCATAATTTTTAGATTTCAAATTAAGTTAACTGATTAATTAAAAAGCAATAAAATTATATTATATATATATATATGTGTGTATTTAATGGAAGCATTTTTGTAGATTTGTATTAATATTATTACACAGTTAGTTGTACACTTTCTATATCTGAAATATTAGTGTTAAAATGGATGAATATCTATAATTGTATTTATTATGGTTTACAAATACAGTTATGTACAGAGGATACAAACTAGTTCGGCTCGTTTTTAAAAGTTGGATCTGACTGTTATGAATGTTTCATAATGACAGCTAGTTTCCATGGTTTGAAAGAGTTTAGACATTTGTCAATAATATTCAGTTCATATCGCTTTGAGTTTCTAACAAAAACCCTGTTTTTTTACTTTATGGTAACTAAGCAGCATTTGCGGGAGGGTTTTATGTTTCTACTTTAATTGGAAGAAAAGTGCTTCTGAATCGCATCAAATGCTTGTAGGTGTTTATGGTGACAATATTACAACTGATAAATTATATAAGGAGTGGTTTTGACATTTCAAGAATGGAGATTTCAGCCCTGAAGAGAAACCTCGCCCTGAATAGCCAAAAAAATTCGAAGACAAAAGATTGGAGACATTACTCGATAAAAATCCAAGTCAAATGCAAAAAGAGCTTGCAAAATCATTGGGAGTTACACAACAAGCCGTTTCTGTATGATTAAAATCCATAAGTAGTATTCATAAGGAAAAACGACAAAAAATTTCCCAATATATATACCTCAATTATATATTTTGAGAAATCATTTTCATCTTCAAGACAGAGGTGGAAACTTGGAATCGAGTCAAATGTATGCAACTCCAACTTCTGAATCGAAGTTAAACTTGAAGTTCAAAAATGGTATGTAAACTTGTCAAGTTTGAATGAGACTCTGGGGCTGTGCAACAGAATCTACAAGAAACATGCAAATTATTTAATATTAGTTTATTTAAGTCCATTGAAGTTTTTTTTTTTTCAGTTCCTGGCTACCTTACTTAATTACTAAATGAGATTCTCAGTTACTACTAGGATTAGTTACAAAGCCTAAGACATATTCTTTACTTGTATAATCATTTAATTCAACATAACTTGATGTTTTTTTAGCATTCTACTATTAAAATTGTTTGAAAAGTCTAAAACAGGGGTGCTAAATAACTGGCCCGAGGTTGGAACTAGGTAATCTTATATGACTCCGAGAACAGAATCTTATACTGAGAAAAAAGTTAGAACTTTGTTAATGTGTTTCCATGATCGAATTGAGAAATTTCATTTTCAAGATACGTTCATTCCATTGTGCTTTTTTCAGAATGTTTTTTTTAGCTTTGAAGGTATTATTATTCTCGTACTCTCGTTGTAAATATTTGTTTTGAACAAAAGTTTTAGTCATACAAGCGCCCTAGTGTTTGAGGCGAAAAAATTTGTAGCTGTATATTAAATATATTCAACAGCAATTATTTGTTGATGTACGGCTATATCTTCCGTTGATTTGGCGTGAATCCCTACACAAAAATCAAAATCGATACATAAATTGTTTTAGTTATTACTTATGAAGACCTACAGATCCCATTTTTCAAGCTAACACCTCAAATTTTAAATAATAGCGTATAACTACATGACCAATATTTTGGATCAGATGAGTTTTTAAAAAAATGCACAGAGTATTATAGCATAGAGTGAAAACAACAACCCTGAATTGTCACATGGATAAAAGGAGTGTTTATCCTTTGGAGTGCAATATGCAACTCTACAAATATAGTTCCTATTATTCATTCAATTATGATAGAGCCAGGTATAAATGCTTTTTACTGAAAGTTTCAAAGTACATGAATAATATACATATAATCATTACTTTATTTGATAGAAGTGATGAAGGAACAAATGGTCTTCTTTCATATCCCTCAGAATAACTCAATGGTAATGAATCAGTTTTTACCTATTTACAAGGATATTATACAGAATAATCAATCATCCATGTTTTTCACTCTTTCTACTCTTTGCGTGCTTTGTTGACTTATCATTATATGATCATCTTATTATTCATAATAGTATAGTATGCATATAAACAACATTCAATAAAGTCATTAGTTTATCAGAATCATTAGGACTTAAAATTGGCTGTATCGATCAATTATATGAGTTTTGTTTATGGGTACATACCCATGAATATACACATATTTATTTTTGAATAAATTATAAGGATCTACATATTTATCCATAGCTCACTTGGATATCTTTAGATTTACCATATTTATAATTTTCTATCAATTTAGCAATATTTGATATGCTGACAAATAAAGAGACATCTATGTGGAAATATGCACGTAGAAAAGTATTTATTTACAATCCCTTCCCCAAATTCCGTGTTATTTAAGAAAAACTCACTTTAAATTTACATATACATAGCTACCCAAATACATAAATAAAACCCTTATAATTATTTGTTATTATTATTAATTCATGGAATATTGAAAATATGTAATGCGTATAAATTTCTAAATATAAAATAGACAGCCGAGTTAAATGTTTATGGGCCCCATTAGGGAGATTTTGGAAATAAGAGTAGGTACAGGTCCAGCGTCACGTGGATATTACCCCATGCATTACATTATGCTAATTGTTTTACCCAAATGCTACACAAAACACAATTCAAGACTTGACTACTCTGTGATAATAAATGACAGTATGATAACACTGAATAATGGCTCCATCTTATCTGATATTTTCACTCCTACAAGGGAATAAATACCATACTCTAATTGTAGCGTCAACCCAACGCTCCCTAGGTTTAATTGGAGCAAATGTGGTATTATAATGCTTACTTAATCAGTACAATTGATCCGAATCATTGTCATGTATTTGACTTTATCTGTGTCTATCTTTTTATCTGTTTTACCACATGGTAGAAATATGTCATTTTCAATTGATAGTTCACTAATTTCAATATTATGCATAAAGTGTTTCATGAAGAATCAAAAGTTGCTCAAGGGATTGTTTCGAATGTGTTTCATGGCTTAGATAATTTTATACGCATTTGATCAATATTTCCAAGACTATTTCTTATGATAGAAAGACAAATTCGTGTTTTTTAATTTGATATCATATCTGAGATAATAGGTACCCTGTTCTCGAATAATAACAGTTTATGCATTTGCTTTGTCAAAACTCAATATAAGAAAAATAATATATTTATTAATTAATTTTTTATTCACATACAATTATGTAATTAGATAAAAACTGTGATAGGCGAAAACAATTATCTTCTACATAATGAATGGGAGGACAAATTTTGTGAATGGATATGAAATATAATTATAAGCTCGTTATTATATGTAAATGAAGGAGTTGCATTTTTTATGAGTTTATAAAAAGGTTTTATCTAGTAGATTTCTTTATTTTTGTGTATGTATCTTTGAAATATTTTAATTATTGCCAGTATTATGAAAGAACTTCTTGCATGTAGTTTCTTGATATAGTCAATGCCCTATAATTATGTACTAATTAATGAATATTCAAAAAAAAATTCCCATACCACGAATACTTTTATTTTCTTAATACCCAGACAATGAAATATAAAAAAAGATAAGCGATTTTTCTTCGATATGCATTCCTTGGATACCAAATATTTTTTATGCAATCCAAGGAAATGAAATGAGATTTTTGCACCGTAAATCTCATTTCATGTTCCCCAACCCCGGTATTTACATCCCTTAATCCAAGCATTTCTCGGGAAACATCATTTCCAAATTTATGCCATTACTACCTCACAAAAATTAGTAACTACATACAAAATTACTAATTCAAAGACTTAAAAATGACTAAATTTTATAATAAAAGAAATTGTTTGTTCTTGAAACTGCCCTCTACAAACAACATAAAAAATTGAATAATGAGGCATAGGATATAAGAGAACTTTCAGCATCTTGAACATTGTGGTTAAAAGTCAATTGTAAAAGAGAAACACTCCGGACTCTGCAGTTTATGACACTACGATTAGATGTTTCCTTGTTTAGAGAAGAGTAATTGATGAAAGCAGTGGTGTGAGAAACTTGGATGTCTCTTCACCCCCCCCCCCTTACCCAATATTATAAGTGTGGTGGCCCAAAAATATCTTTTGCTACCCCCTTCTCCAACAAAAGATATTTTGTTTTGTTATAATTATTTTTTACACTCAACTCACAACTGAAAATTGATAATGAATTAAACAAAACCGTTATGACAATAAGAGTGCATTTGTTCCAAATTTATGTTGGTTTATTGGTTTGTACGTATTTTTTTCAATATTTATGTTATGTTTATACAGGTAAAAAAAGTTTATAACATAGAGTAAATATTTAATCCTCGAACACATCACTTCAAAATCGATTATTTCTAGTTCATATGTACGAATACACCAGCCAATATTTTAGCCCTGTTTGATCAAGGAAATTTAATACTTTGCTTGTGTCATGGTAAATATTTGAAATAATCAATTTTGAGGTTTCAAAGTGAAATAATGTTAGGAATTCAAGTATCCAGTCTACTTGAAAATGGGTGCTATTTTTGAATGAATGTTTCTTTTCATTTTTGCTGTTACTGAAAGGGCTATAATTTTACTATTAATGAACCAAAGTTTTTAGCCAAATCATCATAACTACTAACATATTACTCTAATTTCTATAACTAAGTAGCACAATTTCAACATTTCAGGTGATTTTGACATGCCTAAACAATAAATAATCGCATATAAGACCGCATTGCAAAGTTTATAGACAACATGTCTCGAAAAAATTTATTTCATAAATAGCAAAAAATAATTTCGTTTTCTTAAATTTTATAAGAAAATTTAATTGACTAATAATAATTTAAAACATCTAATTTCATTCTTCAGAGAATTATCAAACGATTTGATGAGTTTTTGGATTATATCTACCACTCCTGGAAAAAATAAGTGCATCATTTATTGGATAAGTAGACGTCGTAGATACTCGTTTATACTCAAAATGTAATTCACAAATAGTATTAATATTAAAATATGTGAATTTCACTCTCGGTATGCGTCAGAAATTGATGCATAATAATTAATACATCAACTCCATTCATAGCTCTTCGATTTTCATCAATGATCAATGGACTTTAACAAGTCAGGAATATTAATATTAGGAATAGTAAAGACCGATGCTTTATTTCCAGAGTTGTGTCTGGAAGCCCCCATTGTTTCTTCCAAATCATCAAGTCTAATCATAAAGTATTTTATTGTGGAAATGAAGCAAGTTCAACTGATTATTGTAAGATAACTTGCTTTTGAAATCTATGGACATCTTGGGTTTTCAAATCATTAAGTAATATTTATTTATTTAGAGATTACATACATTGATGGCTTTTTACTAATCGATGCAACATCTTTCAATATCATTAGATAAGTCAGAATTATATCCTTATCATACACATAATTAAATTGGAGTTGCTCCGAATATTTAAAAATCTATAATTTTGTTTGTTGTACCGACTCTAATCTTTAAAAAAATAATATCTTCTCAACAATTATCTTCTTAAGACATTTAATATAATAAAGTCAAACGATGTTGTTCTAATAAAATGTTATATGAACCATTGTTAATGAAATATCGTCTGCCAATTTTACCCTACTCTACTGTGTTTTATCTTTATGTTTTATCATCTACCCATTTTACCAAACTTTAATAGGGTTTGTCCTTTCTTACGGTCATCTTCGATAATTATTTCTTTTATAATATCCATGATACATTGTAGTAACTTATCATAACACTAGTCGACAAAATTTCAATTATGTTTATCACAGGTTTAAATTTTAGTTCGTGCGTATGTTATCAGACAAAAATCGCGATTTAGTACAAATGATCCTGTGGTCACAAAAATAAGCTTATTGAGATAATTTTTTTGAGTACAAAAAAGATCATAAACACAGCATTTAAACCCGTGATAAAGAATGCTGTTGATTAGTGTAACTATTCCATCTAGCGAAAACATGAAAAATATTTTTTTCTTTCATAAATTGTAATAAGAGATCCTTAGCATATCGTTGATATTCCAAAATACTATTCAGTTCATAATAAACTCATTTAACCCTCATACGTCCTTTGGGTCATTTTGACCTATTCTTAAATTGTAATTCAATAAAATTGTCACTTCTATGCCTCCTATTTTTATAAAACTTGATCTCCCTAGCTAATTATTTGTTCTTTTCATTGGATTAAAACGACAATTAATTATTGAAGATTATGATAAAAACGTTTTTGTTACATATAAGGTCCTTGGGTCATTTTGACCTATGCACTATTACCGAAGGCGTCAATGCAAGAAATTGCGTCTAATTTTTTTTTTTTTTTTTGTCTGAGTGGATCTTTTTTTTTTTTTTGTTGTCACATTTCTTATGCATCGCAATTTATTATAATATTTAACATGGCTAGTTCAAAAAAGAAAGCCAAGATCAAAATGAGGATGAGAGTGTTGATACATCTGACGTTGAAGACAATTTGGACTTTGAATCAACATCAGAATATTCTATGGACGTGGACTTAGAATCACCGCATCCACATGAATCAATTCAAACTATTTATATATCCAAGAATGAAAAAATAGAGTGGACAAATTTACCTACACAACAGCCTCCTCTAAAATCAGAAGATATAATGAAGATGAAACCTGGTCCAACGAGATATGCTGTTAGCCATGTCTTGGATATACAATCTTCATTTGAGCTCTTCTTATCTGACTCTATTCGAAAAATAATATTAGATATGACAAATCTTGAAGGGGAGCGAGTCTTCGGTAATGAGTGGTCAGTTATTGGTAAATTAGAATTAACTGCTCAAAAAAAAAAAGAACTATTCTTCCAACAAAAAAAAATCTTAAGCTTGAAAGGGAGACAAGTAAATTCCTCGATTTTTATTATTCAAAAACACAACCAGCCTCGTTTCCTACACACTGAAAAAGGGTAAAAATGTTGTACTTATGAGCACACAACATAAGGGACGAAGTTATCACTAGTAGAGAAGATCGTAAGCCTGAAATCATTTTTGACTATAATTCGAACAAAGGTGGTGTTGATAATTTAAATAAACTACTAGCGAGCTACTCAAGCCAAAGAATCTATGGTTATATTTTACAACATACTGGATCTTTCAGCTTATAATGCTTTCACAATTTGGATGGAAATAAATCCAGAGTAGACAAATGCTACCAGAGACGAGGCTTCTCAAAAATGTATGCAGAGAATGCTGTACGCCTCTCCACTTCCAAGTCCCTTTTGCCATCCTAAAAAACGACCAGTAAATTCACTGAATACTGAAAGGAAACGTTGCCAGGTTTGTGGACCTTTGAAGGATTTTTTTTTCTCTTTTTTTTTTTTTTTATTTTATCTTAATCATTAGAAACTTAAAAAGAAAATAAATCAATTATATTTACGTAAAAATTTCTTCTAATTTATATTTTGCATGAGAAATATACCCATGGGTCAATTTGACCCAAAGGAGCTTCAACAGGGTTTACAGTAAAGACCATATGAGGGTTAAAACATATTTAAGTCGCAAAAAACTTTTTGAATTTCATGGAGTTTCAAGAGTTCATAAGTAACTTTCCAAGGTAATTTAAGGTTAACTAAAACTAGACTAACTTTTAGAAGGTTAACTAAAAATTAGGTAATTTTCTTAGTAACGAAGCAAGGCATACATTTCAAACTATAAAACTTATTAAGAACTTACTCTTTTATTGAAAAGTATGTCATGATGTCTCTCAGCGTTACCATATATTTTATGATGTCATTTCAGGGAGTGTTTCTATACTCACTGGAGGACAAGACTTTAACATACATTTGTTGATCCAAAATGGAATCTATAAGACTCCTTACGGATCAATCATTGTACAATATAATAAGTATCTATGTATGTACACAAATCGATCTTCTGTTTCTTAATTGCCTTCCATGTTATATTTTTTTTCTCATTTAAATCACTTCATACAAGACCACATGTTCTAGAAGCAATTATTATCTACTCAGGGCCAACACCAGAGTAAAATCAGTGAGAGGATATCTAAAGCTTCTGAGGGGGCACTTTTTCACCAGCGTTTATGGCTACCTTTCGTTTAAAAGGGTGCACTTTTGTATCTTTTTAGCTTCGAGAAAGATATTTCTTACAAAAGGATGTACATTTGACATGTTCAATACAGATTTCATGTCTTCTGAAACCCTTATTTATCTCTGATGCTGTCTAAGTAAAGTCAGTTTCAGTAAAAGTCTTATGAGAATAAGTAATAAAACCAGGGTTGGATTTTCTAAAAGGATAGCAAAATACCGCATCCGCATCTACAGAATACTTTAGCCAATTCCTTCCATTAAATAAAAACTACCAATAGAAGTGTGTTTCTCGCCTAGTGGATGCATCTGGAACAACATCAACAAGGAAGATAATTCTGAATCAGAGTTCACGATGGTAGTATTGGCATTACTCTCTTTTGGTACCTTGAACATAATGAAACTATTGACATTTGTACAGTTGTTCACTTCTTTCGATTTATTGAAATATTTTCTGATATCCATTTGTTTCACAAATTAATTGTATATCCGACATGTAGAAAGTGATACATACTAATATAATAAAACAGAAATTGATGATTGATATAGCAGCTTGATAGATCATTCTTCTCAACTATGGGGTTTTTCTTCATTTATTAGTAGGAATGGATTCAAACCCCAACCAATCAGTGTTCAGAACACTGGTAAGAGTCAATTAAAGTCGAAATCAATAGCTGATTAAAAAACAACAACATTTGAGTAATCGTTGATGCTTTGGATATACCATTGTGACTATCACAAAATAGAGAGGTTGATTAAAATACCACGCTATAGAAATAATAAGACAGAAAAAACAAAATGTTACAGTTGCGCCATAGTAACTTTCTTTATATGTATCTCCTAACCTTTCATCCTGATGAAGAAAAAAAAAGAAAACCAAAATCAGTTGATACTTAGTCAATTCTGTGGAAACATTTTTCATTTTATAGCAGATTATTGTTCTCAATACTTTAAACCATATCAAGGGCTCCAAAGCATGAAGAATTCAATAATAATATGTTGAAGAATAAAGCATTAAGGTGTAAAATCATATATTTCAAAGAAATCAAGAACTGGAGGCATCACCTTTGATGTTCATATCTTTTGAGGATTACATAGATTGAATTGTCAATACTGTTATGTTAAGTAGCATTAAAAATGTTGAGTATGTAGGTATGTACAACGATAAGAAGCATTATTATTTCTTGATAAAGACGTAATTGGCATTCAATTTCATTAAGAAATTCACTTTTGAATACTAATTTGTACGTACACTCTTACTTACATGTATATACATACATCAATCAAAAGCTATGCTATTGATGCTATTGCATAGTTTGACTAACTACATCACATCTATTAGCAGGGTTTTTTTTTTTATTCAATCATAGAAGAGATAATTATATTTGAGTTAAAATGC
Organism: Lepeophtheirus nordmannii; assembly: GCA_963680855.1. Classification (NCBI taxonomy): domain Eukaryota; kingdom Metazoa; phylum Arthropoda; class Copepoda; order Siphonostomatoida; family Caligidae; genus Lepeophtheirus; species Lepeophtheirus nordmannii. The sequence goes on from OY804518.1 coordinate 14,873,968, forward strand.
AAATATGAAGGAGATAAATAATTTAATTACGTATTCTTGATATTCAAAAAATAGATCCGAAGACAAGTTTACCAGAATGCAAATATAAACACTCTTATTAAGCCATTATCCCAGGATAATGTCAACTCCACAATGCTTAATGTAAGATTTTCAAAATAAATTGCATATTTAATTAGAATTTATCTTAATAAATTAGTAATAAACTTTTTGATAGAGTTTTAGCAAAGATTGTGTAGGTGAGTAGCACCTTCAATTAGCACCGTTCCTAAATTGAAGTCCTCCCTTTGTTGTGTATATGTAACTCTTTCTCCGGTATATAACTTTTTATGTTGTTTACCCTTTTTTTTTCATCACCATAATGCATTGATAGTCATCTTAGAGTGCTTAGTCCATTTTAGCAAAAAAACATTCGTATTTTGCAAAGTATTCATAATATAAAATTGAAAGATTGGCTGTGAATATGAAACAACTTTTTCCTGGATATATTCTAAAAAAAGTTCTATAAAATATAATTACATGTTACCAAAAATTATTGTTTAAAGTAGTTAAATCTGAAAATTATGTCTTAATTAACAGTGTAAATATAAGTATATCTAATTTTAGATGTATGGTTTAAAAACGCACCCAAGTACAACAACGAATCTCACTCAAATCAATTTTTCTCAATACAGGGCACTTTATATCCAAAATGGAAAAAGTTGAAAGTATTCTGATAAAATTTGTTTAAAATGACTTCAAGTCAAATATCGAGTCTTGGTTTTCGATTCCAAGTCACGACTCTTTGATTTTTATTTCACTTCAATATTCAAAGTCTTCAAAATACAGGCTTAATATTTAGTTAGATAATATATTAGGATATGTTCTGTGAATGCATTCATATTTGGTTTCGTAACAGTCATTTTGGCTAACGGTACAAATTTACGAGGGAAAGGAGATCTTGTTGTCATTTCATGAAAAAAAAAATGAGTATAATACTTTTTGAAAATATGAAAGTTAACCTCGGTGTTCATGCACACTGCACAGAACACTAAAGCATAAAAAATCTCTAACTTCAAGGCCTTACATATTTATAAGAATATTTACGTAATATTTTGTTTGAGTTAGGAAGCAACAATTGTCATATTATACATACTTACATGCTCATTAACTCATGGAAAGCAATTACTTAATGTGGGGATTAAATATGTAGGTATATTCTCAAAATCATCAAAGTAGTTGTAAACTGACAGCAATGAACATGTTCTATCAAATTGTCAACAAGTTTTAGTTTCTAAAAGATATATAATAAACTTTTGTTACTCGGAATAATGAAACATGAATATGTTTCTACAATAATAATTAATTATTTAAATGTTAATTGTACAATCTGACTTCATTTAGTTATCTTAATTTATCTTGAGGCAAAAACAGGTTGAAATTGGTATTTACAGTTTTTATATATAGATAATAACCTTTAAGACATTAAGTTTTTCGTTTATTACTTCTTTTTATTCATTTTGTTTAGCTTATTATTATCATTTTGTCTAATTTAAAGCCTGACAATTCATTGTATGGAAAAAAGGGTCTTATATTACAGGGGCTTCTAGAAATAGTTCTTATTTAGGAGGGAAATCTAATTTCATTTTAACAACAAATATTAAATTATGTATCATCAGATTTTATTTCAAACTCCCGATATATAGTTTTTTTACGTAATAACATGGCCCCAATGGTTTAAATTCCTACAATGACAAAAGTAACAAAAATTCTACAAATGTCACTAAATCTCATATTTTTAGACGACAGAACTATTAAAGTTTGGAGGGCTTAATAAATAATCATTCATAAAAAAGTCCTTAACCAGAAGAATAGCTTAATTTATCAATCAAGAACAAAGAGAGGTGACAAGGATTTTTAATTGGCCACTTGGTTAAGTTAGGCAAAAAAAGAATTATTTTGATTTCAATTGAAAAGATTAATACAGTTGTTGTATTTGGTCTACTTTGGATATTTTAAAATACAGAGGATAAAAATAGAACTTAATTAGACTTGAATCTAATTGAACAAATTATGTAGTTATTTGAAAATATATCTTAATTTTATTAATAGAGAGATCTAATTGATAAATAGCAAATAACTGTTCAGCCTATTAATTTTATGGCTGTTTCAGCGTTAAAAGCCCTAAAGCCTACCAAAGTGAATAATTAAAGGCAAAGATCAATGGCACAGTCTATTTTGCATGCCTTGTCACCTCTATTTCTTTAGTATGATTAAGACGTATAGCGGAACGCCATCTACGTCTTAAATCAAGCCTAAATCATGTCGAGCTTTTTTGTCTACTCGCAACCTCGACTGACAAAAGGGAAAGGAAAAATTTGGAAAAACATATAGTAGCTACTCTTCTGTATTTTCCTTGTTGCCAACTTGTTAATATTTGGCAGAATTTATTACTTAGATATACTATATATTTATAAATTCTACCAATCACAAACCAATTGTTGATACTTGTAATATGTTCAAAATTCAAAAAAGGGCGCACAATCCTTGATTTAATATATTTTTCATACATCAAAATCATAAATAATAATAATACCCTTTCTGAGTTCTTAATACGTAGGATTAGCTGCTTTAAATCAAAAGAGTCAAATGATGAAAATCAGCTGAAGGGAGAATACAGTGTATTTTTGTTTATCCCAAAAAGCTCGTCGTGAAAATGCACAATAATTCATTGATTTTGATAAATTTTGCTAAGGATACAGATTATGGAAAGTATGTAGTAGATTTCAGTTTTTGTGTTTATCTCATCATTGTTATTTTATTTTATTTATCTGATGTTGCTTCCGGGCTGATCCAAGACAAATCATTGTATATCAATCCAGCCTATGGGCCAAGAGTAAAATTAGCTAAGTATGTTTTTGTAGTTAAGGGACACTTGAGATAGAGAGCAAAATAGAAGATTACAGGGAACTTATTGATGAACTTGTAGATGCATAATGAGAAAATGGTAGCTGAAACTTAGGTACGAAATGGAACTTGGCCTCGAGACTTAAGTCCGTATTTTTGAGACTTGAATTGATAAATTAGTGATAAAGACAAAATTAGACGGAAGTACAAGGTAAAATATTTGATGAGGATGTTATATGATCGTTCGAGGGAGATATAATCAGTGGTTTAGCATAAAACCTTTTGTAAGAAAGTGAAGTGAAATATATGTACATTCCCAGTCCATTGTAATAGATGAAATTAGGCAATTAATTGAGCAGGACTCTCGAAGGGATTAAAACAATATTAGTAAAGTATTTTAAAAATTGGGTCAAGGAGGCGAAAAATGATAGTTCGTCAGAGGCAGAAAAAAAAAACAAGGATCAGGCATAAGCTTCATAGTAAAATAAATTCACTCTCTAAGTGCTTTTATTAAAGACCACTGTCGACATTACTTCAATATAAAATCAGATTTAACATAATTTCATTCATTTAATACCTTTATTCATTCGTAAATTTTTTGTATTAAAAAATAACTAATAAAAACACCACAATAAATACTCTTTAAACTTTTGCTTGTACATATTTATCGGTTTAGGTCATATCAAATTAGAAAGATATGTGATAATTTCGACTCTAGGATAAACTTTGTTATACATGATATAATTCTTGATCTAGTTATAACTAACCAGACTTAGAGGGAGACAGTCTTAACTGTTGAGCAAAAATACGGGTAAAGGGCCTTTATTTTATATTAAAAAATTATCATCAATCTCAGTACGATGTAATTTATTGATTTTAAATATCGGTAGTTGTACAAAATGGTCATGAGAATGATATATTGTAAATATTTAAAAAATAACGCTTATTTTCAAATCTGGGATAACAGCAGTGAGGTAATCCGTCAAATATATATCGATAAATTGAAAGTTATTGTTCAAAAGAAACATTTTTATATATTACTAGTTCGAAACACAGCTAAATTGTTAACCCATCACTATCTGTTATGAAAAAAGTATCAGTATTTGAGCTCTGGATCCAAATAAAAAAATAAGTAGTTATCGTGAATTCAATGTTTATTTTCTAACTTAATCATATAATTACTTATTTACAATCTTGCCATATCTGGTTAGCTAAATCATTATATTATCTAGTCAGTTAAAACCAAATCAACGAAACATTAATGTAACTATAAGTCACTAAACCTCTTTCAAACTACAATAATATGATGATTTGATGAATGATATACAATGACCTCAATAGAATGCAATTATTCAACAAATAACAATCAGTAAATGTTGGATCCTTAAGCAAAAACTAGTTTATTTATGTCATAATAATCTACTATCCTTAAGATTATTACACTCGACATTTCTTAATATCAAATATTTCAGCATAATAATAGAATTTGAATCACAATGCCTTGTATGATTTATAAATTTGATTAGTCCATCAAACCATCAATTAAAATAGTTTTTAGCTTGTAATTGAGAGTAGTACATTAGATACACATTTCAAGTATGAACATACGATACTTTAAAATAAATATATCATTAGGATTTAGTCACAAAATTGAGGATTTTTGTTTAAGTCTTTAATTGATTGAAAAGGGTGTTTTTATTGATAAATTGAAAGATTTGTAGTATGATTTTTTACATTTCCTTTTCAGGAGTTTTGACCTGTATTATAACGTATATTATATTTAATTGATATCTACTTATATAATGGGAATGTGCATCCCTATTTCCCATATTAGGAGTACGTTATATGGATAAACTTTTTTAATGCCGTTTTGCGATAGGTCATATTTTTACAAAATGTGTCTCATTGCTTAATATGACTTCCCATTGGAATAAGTACGTAGCATGAATTAAATTTTCCTTTGTTTGATAATAATGAGCGCTTTGTTACATACAATACACAATTTGACAATAATTGGAATCGAAGAAAATAGAACGAAATAGTTGTGATATTTTTTACCATTATTAAATCATACGAAATATATTAATATGTTTTCTTGACTTGATCAATAGGAAAGGAAATAAATTGAATTTTATTTTGTCTAAAAGAAAAGCATTTGTACAATGCATTCCATATTGGACAATGATAAAAATATGGATTTTTCACTGACCTACTCCTCTAATATAAAATTTATTCTTGCACATTAGTTATAGATGCATAGAAATTGTAATTTACAAAGACAGATGCTCAAGATATCAGAACTGTTTATGTGTTATTTTTAACAATAAATGTCTTTGATCTGGAGTCAGGGGTGTAAATAGTAGGAATCAGAGTCAATAAGAAAAATGTTGAACTTGAGTTGTTTTTTATAAATTTCTATAATGGATTCATTATTAAAAGAAAATGACGCATGGTTCTTGATTAAATCTTTACATACAAATTCAAATTTTATACTGCAAAGTAAAACTCTTTTCTTTCACTATTAGTCATTTCTTAGCAAACTTGTCGTTAGCCGGGAAAGTGCAAAGTCCAAGACAGTTTTGTTTATTTTTCACAAACGTTTTTGTATCAAGAGAGTGACGAAATAGAGAAGTCCTTGCATTGACTTTTTTTTTAATAGAGGTACATATGTAATGTACACTATTGTAGCCTCTCAAAAAATTATATCTTTCAACCCCATAGCTGTGTTCTAGGTATTTATTTATAAATTATATTCTGTGTATTGAAGGCTTGGACGACAAATTTGGCCTCACCAAAAGCATAGAAAAACTGCAATTATGGGATCTGAATAGATAGCCCAACTACACCCCTGACTAGAGCTCAAGTCTATATAGTCTGAAGTCGCAATTTAATAGAACTTTAGTTTGACAGGAATCGGAGTCGTGAGCACGAGTCCCCTTCACTGATTCTATCATCATCAATATGATTTAATATTCAATCATATAAGAAGGTAAATACCATTGTCATATCAATTATATTTAGAAATAAAGGATTTTGTGGGTCTCAAGCCTCAAGTCTTCTAATTAAAGTCTGAATCTTTTGACTTCGATTGCAAGTCGAGTCTGAAGTCCCGGTTTAAAGATACATTAATACAAATGGAATTTGGTTTTCTAACCCTGCAAATACTTTTTTTTTGCTATTTTCGCATGGTATATCCTTAGAGTAATACTATTGATCCAATTTAAGATTCCTCTCTACTATATACATACATAATTAAAAAGATTCATTTATTTTTTTAAAGTTATCTTCATCTTCTTTAATTAGCAATAATTAATAATATAAATCTTCAATACTATCATATATTTATTATTTTTTTTAGATTTAAATCATAAGTTAAATAACTGAGTTCAATAACATAAAATATTTGAATATTTATTTTTATTTGCATGGAAATATTCCTCAGTATCGTTCAATTAACATAGTTTCTATCGAAATAAACTATTTTTCAATTCACGCAACCTCTATATAAATTGATATTACTAAACCTCTACTTCACTATTAGTATATTTTATTCAGTGGCATTTATTTCCCTCACTTTTTCAGCGTTTATGGTTGTAGTAATTTGGAGTTTGGCATAGATGCATAAATTATTATATTTCCGTTTAAATATATTCGAGCATCTAGAATAGAAATTAGTGATCAGTGAAATTTTTTCACTTTAGACAAATGGAGTAATGTTGTTGAAAAGGCCTACTAAATTCAGTTTGTATTGTACAGTTATTATAGGTATACTATGTTTAGAATTCAAAAATAATTTAAAATAGTCTATTTTAATCAATTCGCGTCTCTTTATTTTAAATAATCAAAGTAAAAATTTGAAAACCAAATCTCATCTCGTAATGTAATGGCAAATATTTACGTAATATGTATCTTAAATTCTAATCAAGTCCAAAAATTCATTCCTTGTTTTTGGATCGTCCCGGAAGACACCAAGCATGCAGCTCGTCACAGTTTTACTATTCACTTTTTGAACACCGCGCATGACCATGCAAAGATGACAAGCCTCCACAACAACTGCCACTCCTGCAGGATTGACTGATGTGGAAATGGCTGTTGCAATTTCTCGAGTTAGTCGCTCTTGCAGTTGGAGTCGCCTGGAGTAAATCTCCACAATACGAGCCAATTTACTGAGGCCTAAAACTTTTCCAAGAGGAAGATATCCAATGCTTACTTTCCCCATGAAGGGCACGAGATGATGCTCACATAAGGAAAACATTTCAATGTCCTTCACAACTACCATTTCATCATGATTCTCCTGAAAAACTCCAGATTTCACAGCGTTCTCAATGGAGTCATCATAACCTTTTGTGAAGAACATCATGGCCTTGGCTGCTCTGAGTGGAGTGTCTTTGAGACCAGATCTCTCAGGGTCCTCACCCATTGACTTAATGATTTGTTTGTAGTTTTCAGCAATGTTGGGAATGGTTTCATCCTGATGATCCCGATAGTAGCGAGAGTCCATTCGATTTAATGTGGTTTTCTTGTTAGAAGAGCAGTTTTGACATTTCTCTCCGTTTCCGTTCATGATGTGAATTCTTCTTTCTGCAAGAACAATGGGAAATGATTTTTAGTTATATATGTTTAATGTGCAGATATATAGACATACATCACACAAATAAAGGGAAGGGGAAAATATAGACTCACTCAAGAAATGAAAGTTCTTTGAAGAGCGAGCCTCTTGTAGCAACTACTTGTTGCTTTCTAGATCACTTGTATCATAAATTTTCTCATCCCACTCTTCAGCTTCCTCCACCCCTCCTTATTTTCTTTTCTTTTTTTCTATTGCAAGACTGCCTCTTTATATTTCTCGCAAATCAATTAAATAAATTGAACCACTTACACAAATATGCTCTCATTCAAAAAGCAAGTCGACTTATGTATGTAAGAGTAATAAGTACACAAACACACTCAAAAAGCAACTCCTTTGTAGAATGAAACTAAAAAATTTAATATTCCTTCACGACCTATTTATATGTCTAATCTTTAAGCACACATGTTTGTGTTTTTATTTCTTCGTACGGAGGTGTGTGTAGAATTCGACTTGATTTATGTAAAAACGACACCAAACATTATACAAATATATATGTATATTTAAGTAAGTATAATCATGTATTGGACTTTAGCATTCAGTCCTCGTGACTTTACAACTTATGAGATTTGAGCCTTTTTGTAACTTTAATATGTATGTATACGTAGACTTATTTGACAAGGCAAAGGCCATAGCTTATACATATATTCAATTCCCTTGTTCATCATAGAAATGACATACTTATGTACCTACATACATATATCACAACAAGGAAAATTCAATAATGATTCTTCATTTCTTCAATAATATCTATAAAATTACACATAAGACGGGCTCACAAAAGGTATGACGTTAAAGAAAGTAAAAATATGAGTTAATTAATTCTATTGAATAAATTATTTTGTGATGATCGTTTTCCATGATTTTATGGTCCATAATTGGTAAAAAAACATTCAAAAACGAGTTTATGAGAGAATAAAAAATAAAGCTTGTTTATAAAAATGTATGTATGTACTTAAATGAACACTTAAAAGATGCTTTATCCATGTAAAAATGCAATTTTTTAAGTCACATTCTCTCACTCTAAATCCACTTTTAGGTCAATCTTGCCTCATTGAATGTCGTACAACATAATATTATGTATGTATTTAACATGTTATAAAATTCAGAAGCATCATTTCATATACATATAATATGTATATTTATAAATGAGGACATAAAATACGTTTTAATTCAGTTCCAATAGAAAAATGAAAATGAAAAAACTATCATCGATTGAGAATGCGTAATTTATGATTTTTTTTCTTCTAATTTTCCAGATCTTGGGTAAAGGTAGGAGAAGATGTTTTTGCGGAAAATCCATGAATTGTACAAAGTACATTTTGTATTCAGGGAATGAAAAATCAAAAAAAAATCACAGTACAAATAATTTCTCGAATACTTGTTGGGTACCAACAAGTAAACAAGGAAATTAATTTATTTGTGGGAATGTTGATGGATATATGTATATATATTAAGTCAATTCCCTCATAATTATACAAGGAAAGATAGTTTTTTATATAACTCGTTTATAATGACACACAGATATAGTGACAAAAGTTCTAGATCCCAATTTTGCATAACAAAAAGTGACATAAAATCTGGATCAAGTGACCTTTTTTTTTAGAAAGCTGATAAATAAATAATTTCTATGCATAGATTTATTTGCATATTCCTTAGTTCATTTTTTCATTCAAAGTGTATATACATTAGAAAAGCTTAGAATAGTGTCGAGACTTGCTTTGTATTTTCAAGGAGAACTTTTTGAGCTCTCCAAAGTCCTCTGAGAAAATGAACGAGTTGATAGCTAGTATGGTTTTCTATTTTCAAATATCGATGCTCACTTTGTATATTGAATATTTTATCATAACTCATCAGCTGACGAATGATCCATAGGTATCACGTAGTAAGGGTAAAAAATTTCATCGTAGATGAAAACTCTGGATACATATATGTATATATACAATCGACACTCACTTACAGTGACATTTTTACTTAGTCTCAATCATGTTACCATGGGTGAGCAGGTTATGTTGAATATGATATTAAGGTCCCCTATAATTTTAATCCAAAAACGAACTTGTGAAAACAAAATCCGCTTTTCCGCCCATAGGATATAAACAAAGTATTTAGAACATTATATTCCAACGCGGTTTCTATTCCATTACGATCTTACTAATTTCATATACATAAATTTACATTTATAGAGGAAATTAGTAAATGAATTAAATATGTACTATTTTTTTATAAATTAAGTAGGTAAAATGTACTTCTTGCGTTGACTTAATTTGACAACTAACAATAATTTTAGAACTATTGAATGTCAAATCAAGGAAAATTAGATTTATACTGTACTCATAATAGGTAATGAATATTCAAAGAAAAAATTTTGAGTATCAAAATAAATATAATCTAGGGTAATATTGACTAAATGTACATAGAACTATGCTAACTACATATTAAAAAAGTTCAGTGAATTTTTTTTTCAGGATTAATTGAATAATTTATTTAAATAATATAATTCATTCTATTTTTAAAGCTGTTCATTATTTTTCAACCCGTACCAAAATAGCATATAAGAAGACATAATTTCCTCCTAAGAAATATAAAACTCCGAAAATATTAATATATAAAAAAGAATCCAAATATCGGAAACGAGTAAAATTTCATGTCCCATCTTTATCTCCATCTAACTCTACGGATTTTCTTAACTTTAGGACATGATTATTACACAAAATATTACTAAATTATTACAAATGAAATGTTATTACTAACTTAGGTGGGGCTGTTGTACAAGGTGCTATCCCACTAACATGTAAATACACTATGTATTTTTTACACAGCTTTTGATTTTTCTAATTATATTGCCCTTTATTCATGTTCTGAACATTAATTTCCTGAACTTATATTATATATTGCTAATCAGGTAACAAATACCAGCTATTATTGAAGAATGATTCTACAGTTTGGAAAAATTAACTAACTACATATCAGATGATTTTGGGCCTTTCTTTCTTTCTTTCTTTCTCTTTTTGTATGTGAAAAGGTTGTGAGTCTCAACAATATTCAAGAGTTGTTGTATCGCATGAAACAAAAATAATTCATATGGACTCGAATGAGAGACTCATAAACAAGTAATAAAACATCCAATGAATTGTTTGGGTGCTTAAATCTCCTGGATTATGGAGTGAAGAAGGATGATTTAAGATGCACCAAGAGTCTAACTTGTAAAAACCATAGATTGTTTATGAAGTTATTATATGTATCGATATTTATTGTTATTCCTTGATACTTTTCTTGACTCAATGATTGCGTGCAACTTGTAATATAATTGTATTTTCAAAATTGTATTTATTCCATCGAGTGGAAAAATAATGTTGTTATTTGTGAGTAAATAGAAGAGACAAATATTTTTCAACAAAAAAGGTACAAGAGTATTGTATATTTTCTGCATTCAGGCTGTATGTAGTGATGATATGTCATAAGACCACTTGAACTTAACTCATCCATGTCAAGTGCTTCATTTAGTGGACCAAACACCATTCTATAATATATTTATTAGGAAAATGCATGTACTTTTCTCACACCATATTCGTCAATTGATGTATCTACAAAAAAAAATCCTTAAAATAACAAATAACTCATTTTTTTTTTCTGCATACACAAATATTTACATACATTTTTGAATAACTTACTGCGAGTAGAAAGAAAAATCCTCAACAAACTGAGTAAATTTATTTTTGGAGCCCGATAACATCAACTTGTCGTTTTTTCTATACCAAAACAACAACTCCAAAAAATATGTTCGTACATATAATTTTTATTCTTTTATTGAGTCAAAATATTCATCAATTGAAAGAAAGAAAGAAAGAAAGAAAGGAAGGGTAAGAAGGGGGTTAACAGAGTAGAAAGATAAGAAATCTATAAAATATTCGAATAAATATTGACAATAAACTTTACGTATAAAAAATATAAAGTAAATTTGTCCACAGGGGGCATCATCAATAATAGCGAGGAGTACTTTGTGTTATTTCCTTAAAAAAAGTAGAGTGAATAACAGATTAAATACAGAAGATGTATTTATTACAAAATGGAAGCCAATTGAAATAGAAAAATAGAAATTTTCATTGAATCCCTCAACCTTTCCTACAAAAAAAAGCCCAGAAAAAAAGCCCTAAAATTTCATTATAAGTAAGCCAAATTTGTGACATTCCACCCATCAGTTGAACGATGTTCTATTTAATATTAGGGGCATTTAGAACTTACCAAAACTTAATTTGATTTAAACAAATCAACACTCAGTACACAAATAAATAGCAAGTGTAGACAAATCAAGGGCTAAAGAAGAAGAGAGATATTTGTTTTTCTCAAGCTCTCCTTGCTCTTAAAGAACCGAGAGAAACAGGCCAAAATGAATTGGTGGTAGTTGGCCAACTCTTAACAACTATTGAATTATTTTTCAAATAGTTGCATGTAATTGCTCACAGCTGAACAAGAGCGAATTAGAGTTAAACCAATCAACCTTGTTCAAAACCCTGATAAGGAGAAGTGAAATAGAAAAATTGATTGCTAACAATAAAATACAATGTAAATTGGTGGAATTGCACCGTGGATTGTGTTGGAAAAGGGATGAGGAGGTTGAGTGGTCTTAATATAAATATAGCAACCACATACATAGTATACGTGACCATTGACTATAATATAACTATTAAAAATCATAACAGGAATCACGTCAGTATGTACAAAACTCTTCAGATATTTTTTCTTTGTAGACATTTAAGGCTCCATGCCAAATTTGAAACCAATAAAGTAAGTTTTTGTCTATCGTATTGTTAAATGAGATTCTCAAATTAAACCATGGAATAGAAGGACTAAAATGACCCTTGACTATTATAAAATTTGATTATTTTTTAAGAAAAAGCTTTTATCTAGGGAGGAAGGTGAACAAAAAGTAACTTCAACCACAAAAGGACAAGGTTATGTTTTTTGGCCTTTGAGGTCTTCCAGGCCAAAATGCAATTCAAAGGCTTAGGAGGCCCAATCTTAGAGTGTCGACAAATTCAAAAGTTTCAGAAAATAGTCGATATAGGGAAAGGTCATTCGAGATCGTTGGAGGCTGTTTTGATGTTCAGATTCATGAAATATGGGCTCTGTTTGATTGTTAAACCATCATATTTGGTAAAAAGTAGATCACTATGCAGTAGGGCCTTAAATGATATGAAATTTGTCTCAGGTACTTGTTACAACCTATACAAAGAATAGGTGTATTTTTCTGTTCATAAATCTGTGGTTTTTTTCTGCAGCCTAATAGAGTAGGTAGCTATTGGATAGGAAACAATATCGTTGTTTTAAAATAAATAGTTTCCTTGGATTAGTTTCTTCTAAGTTAATTATGAACTCGTCAATTCTATCTACAATTTTTTTTTTCGAGTATTTTCATACTCCTTTGAATGTTATTTTGTCAAAGATCATTCGGATTATCATATCTTGTGTATGATTTAATCCTCTTTACTGCACTTTTCTATCTTGTTTCAAATAATAACAATAACAATAATTGTATTTATAAATACGTTGTTGAAACGGAGAAGTAAATATATATATATAAATTATGAGTAGCCCTACCACAGTGCGATAGATATTTTTAAAAAGGATTTAGAAGACTCTACATGAATAGTCTATGAGTTTGTCTTGTAGATACAATACGAAAAAAAAAATCAGAAATGTCATCATTATTTTGAACATTAAATATATAATTAATTACTTAATGTGATTCATTTTTAATGAAATTTGAGATAGTCTTGAATAAAAAGGATTGGGACTCTGTGAGATTAGTTTCAAATTTCCGATAAAATATAACTACTAAATAGATTAAAAATAAATTAACTAAATCCATTTGGCTTCGAACATAAAGTGTAAAAGATACGTTCTTTTCGGACTGGGTTGAACCAAAAAATTTGGAACTTACACAATACTAAATATAGTCATAAATGAGGAAGTGAATTTTGAGGGATTGCATAGCATATAACGAAATTGAAAGATCAAATCCTTTGGTGAAGCTAATTGTTATAAAAAAGAGTACATGTAACCAGGATATGGAGAACCTCATATTGGTAGAGAAATTTATCAAATGGAAATCCGTTAATTGTTACTGATTTAATTAGTGTCCATTTGTAGACAAAGGTGAAAAATAAAGGAGTCAAGTTAAGAAGGATTTATGATTATAAGAGATTTAGATAAAGTTCTTTAGAGTCGTCAAATTTCATTTTTTTTCTTCTAAGCTGAGTACGGATACATGTTGATTGTAAAATATATACATATATGTATCTATAGCAAGGAATCCAGATCGCACAAGAATCAGTGTGAAATTTGATGGATTATATTCACAGAGTCATTCTGGGTTTAAAGCTATAAATTAGCGGATTCAAATTATCTTTATACCTAGAGTAATTTTCTTATTATGATTTTTAAAAGGAATTTAATTAACTTTTGTTTTGTGTGGCCATAAGGCACTTGGAACCTACTTTTTTTTCTTTTAGCTAACCTAGAATTATAGCCCAATTTAAAGATGAAGAAATTTAATTGCTGCACCACTTTTGAGGTTGTTTTAGTAGTGGTTTTCAATAGGATTTTGATTAAGAAAATTTCATGTTATACGCCCCTTTTCCCTCCCTCAATTGATTCAATGAGGCTCCTACCTATGATTGTTGTTGACTCACTTACTTGTTTGGCCATTATCTTCATCATCCTTAAATATAGGCTACAACTTCAAAGAGAGAATTACAAAAATATTTAAAAACCAATAAATAAATAAATAAATAATTATCAGATCCAAAACTTGTTGTTGTAAAGAGAGAGGGCAAAAATGAAGATGGATACTATTTTTTATTTTTTTTTTTCATGATTCTTGTTTATAAGGATGGTGAAATACGTAGGTACTCTACAAAAAGTGGTGAAATTAATGTATTAAATTATCTCCAAAGTAAGAGTCACATATCAAGAATCTCAAACGATGAAGGATTTGTCCATGTGGTCACTCTGATGTTCATCTCTTGGCCAATGAATAGCATACATCCCATGTTAGTATTGACTCAATGTTGAAGATTTAAGACCCTCTTGGTCTTGTATGTCATTAATTCGAGAGCTGCAAATATGTTTCGCTGCCCCAATGTGCATGCAAAACACCATGAATTCACCCAATTCGAAGCCAAGGCTTGACTTAACTTATTTAGTTTGCAAAAAGTTATTGAAGTAAAAATATAGGTCTTATACCATAAAATTCAACCAAACTTTAATTCAAAAAATCAGTTAATCAGTTTCGATGTTATTACATGTTTAATGAAAGTTTGCACAATTAGAGTGAAATTAAATCATATCTGATTTATTAGAAATGATTTAGTAGTAGTAGTAGACGTATTAAAGTACATTCTAGAATTTCCTATCTAAAAAAAACAATGCTACAAAAAACCATTTTACTTTTTTTCATAAAACATGCAAAAACTTCAGAACTAAAATGCCTTTTTGTAACTATTACTTATTTTTAAGACAAAAAAAAACTGATAAAAAGAAACTTTAGTCTTCATAACATCCCTTATTAAGAGACAAATAAAAATAGGTAATAAAATTGAGGGGTACCCATCATTTTCACAATATATACTTCCATTTATGTTGTAAAAAAATAATCAATTTCTTAAAACCGGAAGACATAGTTGAATTCAAAAATTTGAAACAGGTGCATACTTATAAGATCTATTATTTATATAATGACAATTCTCTTATTCTCGTATATTTTTTAACGTTATTCTGCCTGTTCAAATTTCTTATGAAGTAAAAAAAAAAGTATCCTCATTTGATATTTGGGATGTAAAGACTTTGTATTAAAATGATTTTATAATCCCCATACAGAAACAGTTTAATAAAATCAAAGAGCCCATCACTTTTTTGCATATCATAGAGTATATAAAAAAATATTTCAATATTTAGCTAAGTATGTGAATTTTAGAAAAAATGCAATTTTCATATTTACTAAATTTTATTTCACCAAAAATATCTTTTATTAATTCTTTTAACAATAAGGGAGCTCTAACAGGATCACTTTCCCATGAAAGCAATTACTTCCAGAATATATTTTACTATTTTTTCATGCTGTTTTATATATAACTAATAAAAGTTACAGTATCAACACTTGATGCGAAAAGTAGCAACAACAAAAATCCATTCTGATAAAATAGTAGGGTGCATGTCTTCTGTTAAAGCAAGAACCGAGTGTACAAATTATCTTAGTTCCATTAAAACGCTTTATTTAAGAGCTAGATGGTAAAACTCAATAATATAATACATGGTATGAATATCAAATTTGAAATAATTATTTGAAGCTTAAAAAAGCAGTAATACGTTATTTAAGTACGGATCAGTACTATGGTTACATGATTTGCAATGCAATAAGAACAGAATTATTACAAGATAAACTTACTTGCCTCCAAATAGGTCAAGTTTTTCATTCTAAGTGACTCACTACAACCCAGAAGATTTGAATTAGTCATCATAACATAAAAGTAAATCATCTTAACAAGCTAAAATGCATTGTTCAATTTGTTATGGGACTATAATTGCCAAATTGGTTCAATATTTCAGTAAAATCCTCTTACTAAGAGGGTTCAAGACATATTATTTATCAACTTGAACTTCTACAAGGTCAGTCAAGGAAAGTTGTTGCGATAATCACATTGCTAGGTTCATTCTGAGGCTGTTTTTCAAACAATGTTGTGTAGTAAAGATGAAGAGGAGGCAAGAGTTGGTGTCAATAAAATCCTGAATATTAGAGTCTCTTTTGGGGTTTAAGAATACGTCTAAAATTAATTTTGATACAAAACACCACGCTAATTAGATAAAGTTGGATGACGTCAATCTGAGCCTTCTCTGACTTGGAAACTTACAAATGCTGAAATTAGATCCCTTTTGGATCAACCCATGCAAGTAACTTAATGTTCCTCTCTCACCCAGAGTATCAAACGTTCTGTTCAACAAGTTGGTGAAGCAAGCAGACAATATGTGCACGAAAGAAGAGACGACTGCATTAAAGCTCAGTTCGAATTAAAAACATTCAAATAGAAATGTATAGTTTCTTTAAAAATAAATATACAAATTAGCTAAATTCAATCATTCTAATATAAAGAAGTTAGTCAAATGCCTCTACTAAAATTCAAAAGAGGTGTATGGAAGTTTAATGAAGTTTTTGCAAAACTTCAAGTACAAATATACCCAACAATATTTTTTTTCATCTTTAAATCAGTCTTTAATAGTGAAAGCTATAATTCTAACTATAAAAACATCATTTTTGTCTCCCTTTCTACAGTCTCACTTATTTGTAAAATTTGTCTCACTATCTTTATTCAAAAAAGAAACAGAAAAAAGGTTCAAAATCAGTCATTAGTTAGCCAATTTCTTACCAACTATGGAATCAACCTTTATTTGTCAATAAATGATTGTTAACAAGAGTACATTCAGAATACAAATATGGCAGAAAATTTACAGCTTACAAAAAAATACTGTGATGATGTAATGGTATGTCATGTTAGAACGTTACGTTTAGTAGTCACAATGCATAAGAAACTTGCTATAATATTTAAGTACACAGAAAAAGACAAATGTCAACTCGTGTTAGTCATTAATCAAAGGTAGACTTTGACACTATATGCATTGTACGTAATTAATCAAAAGATGTTGGAATCTATTTAGAGAGGCCTCCTTTGTTGCAGTAGTAGAGTTTATATAGATAAGATATATTTGCCATTATAATAATATATTTTAATCACTTGCTTTGATAAGGCATTATTTTCGAATTTGTATTGGTACATGTCAGTTAACTCCTCCAATGAGAAATTGCCCCGATCCTCGAATGGATTTAAGGATGCTAGCAAGGAGAGTATTTAAGATGACAGAGTAAACGTGTTAAAACATGAATATATTCTGTAAAAATAGCTTATTTCTATGACAACTAAAGAAGAGAAGCTGAGAAGGAGGGGGACGTCTTTCAGCTATGGGAGGAGAAATTAAAAGGGTTATTGATCAGTATGGTGAAATTAGATGTCAAAATCGTTTAAACAAATAGTAATTCAGAAAGGATAATAATAAAAGACCAAGGGAGGCACATTGGCTATTTCTGTGGTTGCTACTTTAATTTAAAACTAATACAAAATATGCTTTGAGGAGAGACCTTATACACGATCCGTGGACCTAGAATGGATTTGTAAATAGGGGTTGGAGCAAATTTAATTGACCATGAAACCTTCAACACTGGACATGATTTCTACAAAATATACCAGCTTGTCAAAACTTTATTACTTCAATGAGTAACTCTTTAAAGACACTGTAGATATGTGTGTATATAGCAAGAAATAGGAATACATCAAGTTATGTATGTATATGCAATTGTACATAACGTAAATATGTATGTATGTATATAAGGCAGGACCCCTTGCATCGTCTTTTAAGTTTAAATTGAAGAAAATATATTACTCTCTCTTCCTTCACCACATCAAGTTGTTCTTCTTTGTTGTTCTATGCGATAGTCACTGTTCACTCTATATAAAAGGGAACTACAAAATGAACATAAAAAGACATGTTTTAATGTATGGGGTCGATTCTACGTATGTACATAAATTTAGATCCACTTTGCTGTGTGAATGGTTACGCAAAACGGCAGTGTGAGAATGGTGAGTTTCACCATTTAAATATGTATGCATGTATTTTACATTTTACAAAGAACATGCCACAAGATGCCATAGATACATTCTTACGTAAAAAATTAGGATTTAATTTAAATATTTTAATGTAGGTAGGTATGAAAATCACGTAGAGACGCTCAAGTTTTACGTGTCGTTCAAAACGATTGGTTATCTTTGTAGTTTATAAGTAATTGTCTATCTAATTGAATGATCCAAAGTTGTCATGTGTCAACAGGTAAAATAAAACGATGATAAAAGCTGGAACGACATATTTTTATGTAGATGTTGATGCAAAATGATCCAGAGCTGTTGGGTGAAAAATTATTATTATTATTGTTATCTTATAGAAAAATCAATATTTTCCTGTGTGGTTGGCTGCGGTACACATGCCAATAGGTAATTGCTACCTAGGGTAAATTTTTTATCTTTTTTTTCTTCCTACTACCCTCACCACCTCATTACTTTGGGTTGTTCATCTTTTTGAGGGGTCGCAGTTACACTAGATTTCCAATCTACCCAAAAAAAAAAAATGTCCTCAGAACATCGCGCTCTCTCTTATTTTTATTATTATTATTATTGCTATGGTGTCTATTTGTAACATTTAACTACTCATTACACTTTAGTTAAACCAGAACCACAGAGATATGAGTATGAGCTCACACTACCAAGTCAGTACTAATAGCAATTCACATGAAATGGAATCAGTTCATCGCAACAACCAAGGGGCAGAAAGCCCCGAGTTCACGGAATTTGGTATCAAAATCAGCAAACTCCGACTCACATTCAAATTGAGACGACGACGACGACGAAGTGAAAATCCCAGAGCTCAAGAATCACTTCAACAAGAAGAAGATGATAACATCCTCATCAACGATCTCTCAGACACCGTTCTTCGAACACTTGATCTCGACTCCTCACCCCGCTCACGTATCCCCATCAACTCAACAACCAACGCAAATATGGAATTTACTGGATTTTACACGGCTCCTCCAAGTGTTTATACCTCATCCTCAAGTAGTGGCTCTTCAGGTTATGGCAGCTCCCTCTCTACGAATTCGGATCTATACTCAGAGGTCTACTCTGAGTCACTCAGAGCCTGTCCACCTCCTCCACCATTAC
The DNA here is from genome assembly GCA_963680855.1 of Lepeophtheirus nordmannii. Classification (NCBI taxonomy): domain Eukaryota; kingdom Metazoa; phylum Arthropoda; class Copepoda; order Siphonostomatoida; family Caligidae; genus Lepeophtheirus; species Lepeophtheirus nordmannii. The sequence continues at coordinate 14,893,300 of OY804518.1, forward strand.
CTCCACGACTGAGATCAGAAAGAGCACCTGCACGACCCCCATACCCCTCATCCATTGTTCGAGTTGTTCAAGAGATTACAGAGCCGATTAGTCGATGAGTTGTCGAGAGACAAGTTATAACATCGCGTCCTAGTCCTATCTGTGCAAATATTGTACATACATACACACATTTTAATTCATCATACTGTCAGTTGTATTCCCTCAGAAATACATCCATAAAACAGTTCATTTCGAACGAAATTCATGTCTAATTACTTTGATTATTATTACTATGAAATAAAGATTACATATATAAATATAAATATAAAAATGGGTAATTTGAAAGTCCAAGAAATTGTTTATTCCATCACTTCAAGACGAATGATAATAACATTTAAGAATACAAATCAAAACAAAAACAAGGTAGATAGTGCAAGTAAACAAGTGTTTAATGTATGTACATCAGGTACCTGCCGGCGCCGCCCAAAGTGGTGTGGTTCCCTCCTTAATGGAGTTGGAATAAAGGCAAATTATTATCATAATAGATAGCTGTTATACCTAATTGAACATCAGACAGGGTAGTTCATAATCAGTAATTTGTAAGTTGTATGTGAAGACAAATTCGGCAATGTGGTTACGTCAATGTCCTTCTTGAAAAAGTTTCTTCTACATATATGTATGGGGTCAGTTAGGCGTATGGGGCAATGGTCGTATTCTACGGAGCCACGAACTACCCAACGTTTAATAATAATAATAATTAGATTGATAATTGAAGAAAACTTGATAACAATCTTGTGAACTAAGCCCAAAGTTTCGTTAGACCCGTGGGCAAGGGAAGGGGAGCAATCGTCACTTTTTGTGCAAAACTCTTCACTGATCAACTAATTAAGTACAGCACTGATGTATCCGTTTCTCGCTAAGTAAATAGTAAGCGCTCTCAAGAAGAAGGCGCCTCTTTGTCTGCTATCAAATTGTTATTTTTTTCCGCAATTAGACCACAACAATAAGTATTATTGATGCATAGGTAGTTAAGTGGGCCTCTTTAAACCACTGAGAATCTTATCTCGCTTGACAAAAATAGTACAAAAAACTGTCCCTAAGTGAGTTGAACGTAATAAATAATGCAATTTGAAATTTGCCATAAGATAAATATAACAACAACTACATAGAATACGTCATGGAAGTTATCCTAATTCTCTTCCCGCCTTTATTTATTTCTTATCCACTTTATATACCTATGCAGTGTGTAATCATAAACAGAAAACAATAATAATTTAGTTCAAAGACAAACAATCCACAAACACTTGTTGATACCTTGCCTGCTTACTTTGGTAAAGTATAACCTTGACAAGGTCAGCAATTATATTATTATTGTTGTTGTTGGTTTATGATTATGATCAATTCTAACCGTTTTCCCCCCTCTTCCTTTCCCCATCTCCCCATGATAAGAAAGAAACAAAGTCTTTCACGAATTCTCCACAGGTGTGTGTTTAAGAACTTTTCTTTTTGGGATACTTTTTCCCCCTTTTTTTTTTTTTTTTTTTTTTTTTTTTTGAATATGTACACACATATATACGTATAACATATTCTTAATAATAAAAAAAATCATTATATTTTTTTGTCAAAAGGGATAAACAACAATAAATAACATGGCGATGTATTCATAACAAGAAATAAAATTGATTTTTAGGGGATTGGCGTTTTTGAAAAAAAATAATATCTAAATAAATATAAAGCTATGTAGGTGCATACGTATGAAGTAGAGCTCGGCTGATTAATCAACTGACTATTATTAGCCTTTTGAGACTGATCAATAATTAGCATAGAAATCTGATTAATTATTATTATCGATATGGATATTGAAAATATAATATGAAAATCGTGTATTGAATCAAATTGCCATATATATAAAGTCATTATAATTTCTGAAAATTATTAAAAACAAAACCAACATTACTGTATGAAAAATCGGCCGACATTTCGTATATCAATTTCTTAAAAATCAATAAGAGTCGAGCTCTAGTATAAAGTAAGTCCAATACACTTAAAAGGGATATCTACAGAATAAAGATTAGAATCTATTGCTTAGTTAAGAGTAGGGATTTTGACACTGTGGGGCGCACCTCATTTGGAAATTAGGCGTGAGACAACTCCAGTTGAAAAGCAGGAAGAGATTTTAAAACGTACTTAAGTCTAATAGATAGTCTGATAGAATGAAAAAGGATGATAGTGGGCCTCAAATGCTTCCTGAGGGGGCTCAAATTAAAAAGTTTGAAAGACAATGAATTAAAAAATCAGAAAGAGTAGCTTATGGCCCAGTATGGCTTCATGATCTTGGATGAGGGGCCGTACATAAAATAGGTGAGCTTTATCAGGTGGGTTAATCCCAAGGTTGGAAGGGCTCTGAATTATTCAAAATTAAATAATTTTTATCAACTTATTTCTTTTTGGAAGGCTCTCAAGTTAGTTTTGGTTACAGACTCGGGGTTTTTAGTGGGGATAACACTCTAACAATAACATATAAAGAAGAACGTTGTGAAATTTGAACTGATGAAATCAAAAAGTTATTTGTTCTCCATTTAAAAAGTAAAAAATTGTTGTTTTTTTTTCTTAGACATTTGTAACAATGATAGTTAGTCATTGATATAGAAAATATGTTTTTTTTTTCTCAAAACCAAGTCAATTCATGGTACTGTTTCTCTGAGAGATGAAAAACGGGTCTGTTCCAGTTTTTATTCTCTTAATTTCTTACAAAAGTTATTATTAGATGTCTAATTTTCTTTTTTTTTTTAAGAGGAAAGGGATTTAGGATTATCACATTCAATTCCTTCCCCACAGTAGCCAATAAGTGAGGATACTCTTCTCCCTAGTATGTACCTATGTAAATCTCTTGAGTGTTTTTATACATAGATGGGATTCAAAATGATAGCTGTTTAGATATGTTACTTCAAGAGCTAGAAATGAGCATTTCAATCAAATGGAATTACAGAAAAAGGGGACCTTGGAGAGAAAAAACAAATATATAAGTATGCAAAAAAAGTCTTACCTTGGATGTGCAAAGTCAGATATGATGAGATACGATTCTATCACTCTAAAGGGTCAAATACAGACTAAAGACTTTTGAATCTACGCAAGTTTGAAGTAAAATAGAATATGCAACAAAAAAGAGTTGGCTAATAAAAGTAGTGTGGTTTTTGAAGTGTACTACAAAATTTTCCATTGTTTGTTTTTTGAGCAACAAAGATATTAAAAAAATTAATATTTTGGAAAAAAAGAAAGAAGGTATGTATCCATCTATAAATAAATAAATAAATAATTGACCAACACCCTCAACTGGCCTACATAGGTAGAAATGATGTATACAAATACAAATACGTACAACGTAATTTCTTGACCCCACATGCAAATAACAATTAGATACTCACCTCATTATGTGTGTCAACAAAGGGATGTACATATGTACGTAGCTATTTGGAATTGCAAAGCAATGTATCAATTGATCATCATCGATAACATGTGTGCTAAGAATAAATCAATCCACTCTCACTAATGAAAACGTATTTACCCGATAAATATGTTAGAACATAATATTCAAAAGTAAAATATGTATTTTGTAATACTTATCATGTAATTATCAGCTAATTGGATATTTACGGATTCATACTTTCAACGATAACAGATACAAAATACATAATTGATGAGCTGTTTCTGATCATGTAAAAAAAATTACATAGCTACTACATACATATGTAAAAACCTCATTTCTATTTTGGATAATTATACTTTTTATGACATTCAACAAAGGGTCCTTTCAAGGAAAAGAACGGAATCAAGTTACTTTAAATCAAAGTAGAATGAAAGAAAGGTATAAAATATAGGATCATGACACTATGGTATGACTTCAATTTTAAGGTATTTTGAGTCAACTATCCATTTTTTTGGACTATTAAAGCTGTGAATAGACCAATAGAGAAATAAGAGAATGACGTAATTGGTTAACTACTATTAAGGTGCTTAACAATAATGTGAATGGACAAGGACATCAACTAAACTGAGGTAAATGGTAAAAATTGGATAGAAAATGTGTGGAATTACCTGATCATATTAGTAAATATATTTTACCCTACTGCTAAATACAAATTAATATCAGACCTGTAGTTAGTTGCCCTTTTGGAGGAAAGGTTGAGATATACAACCAAGATTGCTATATGATGAATTATTTTTTCACCCCTGGTGTCTTGCTCATTTGGAGCTGAATAAATAGATACATATCCAACTTTGTTGAGATACCTTTTGAATGTATATAAGAAAGTTTCATTCACTCCTAGGGTAAGTTTGATGATGCCCCTTCCCTTGTTCTAAGTTAATACAATCCTTTTGATGGCCACTAATCTTTTCACCATGTTGCACTTCCTTTTGCAATTTTTAAAACCGGCGGCTTTGGAATGAATGTGACTTTTTCATTCTTCCAATTAATCTAAATTTATTTTAAGTCCATGGCTTAAACCTCTGAATATTGAATCTACTTAATTAAAAGTTAATTATGCAGACATCATATTAGATATTTGGCCCTTACATGGAAAAAAGACTCCTGGCTTAAACAATAACTTGTAATAAATGTACTCATTTGATAATTGTCTTAGATAGCTTAGATATTGATAATAACATACCTTATCTGCATGCATATGTACTTAAAACAGTATACAACCTATGTAATTGAAGGATGGGGTAGAAACGGCGACTCTTTGTCTTGAAGACGTAATAGGAAATTCTTTAAATTCATAGGTCAGTAGTCATCTCTACCTATGTCATCAGAAACACTGTAATTTCGTCATCTGGACTTCTATGAGGAACTTTCTTAAGGAACGCCTTATTCATTTCATTTCTGGAATCCTTGTATCCTTAATGACTCATTAATGCATGATTTGAAGTATGTAACACTTTCGTTAAATCCAAGACTTTTAAATTCATAATTCTTACTTATTTATTTCCAAATATGGTCAATGAGAATCTTCTGATGATACTCGGAAAACCGCAATTTCACACGCCGGCTCAAGAAGAGCAGCGCAGAGAGTACATAGAGTAACAGGCTCTCGTTTTCTTATCTACAGTAATAAGAACTTGGATTCTTCTGTTGGAGGCAAGAAAAGGAAACCCGAACTTATAAACGTACGTCCAAAAAAATCATATTTCAATTAGAAACGAATCCCCATAGAGTGAAGAGCGATTTTTCATTTCATTAAGTGTGAATTCAAAGTGATAATACTTACACCAAACTATCATCATACATATCTTCCAAAATCGGGCAAAATGCTCTGTGCAATATCAAATTTTTGTGCTGTGCCATTCCAAGATAGCACAATTGCATCCAGACGAAATATCCGTCCTCGCCTGGAGCAGCAAAGTAGTGAATCTATAATGAGAGATGTCTTTCAAGAGGTTGTGAATTATTTCTTAGATTTTGAGACTCCAAGTCATGAGCTCTCATCATCACCTCATTTGCCACAGCCACCCTCAGTGCCACCCAATACTCCTGCCATACCTGTACTCCCTGACTCACAACACTTTTCATATCCTTCCTCAAATGATGAAGATGAAACCTTAATGACTCAATCAAGTATCATTCCAGTCAACAACAGAAGGAAACGTCGAAGGACCTCTTCCGTGAAAACTACCCGGGATAAAGATGGATTTGATGGGGATGATGAAATGTCAGATCCTCAAGATGAGCAAAACAAACTTTTCCTACGTCTTGGTGTCTTATCTGAAGTCAGAAAGAGTCAAGAAATGATCTCAGACTGGTCTCTCATTGGATCAGAGCTTCGTCAGATTGCAAGTTCATTTGAGAAAACTCAGCAAAGGCGAGAGACAAATGAGTTTGAAATCTTTGGATTCCTGAAGGACTTCATCCCAGGCCCTCTTCTTCCTTCTTCTTTGTGGTCTGCTGTTTGTAGTTATGTCATTTGGAAAATGATCCAAAGGCATTGATTGAGGCCTTTTGTCATTCGTTTCAACTGTGATACGGAAATTTTTTATATATAAATTCAATTTTTTTATATATAAATAACGAGCTTCTAAAAATGTATACATAAATCTTATTATTAGAGTCTATTTATTATATGATTTTTTTTAAATAAATATTTATAAAAAAAATATGGTGAAATTGTAATAGAATTTGTGTATTAATCTCTTCATTAGACTGGTTTGGAGAAGGGGGAAAGTCGGCTCCTTGAGTACGTACATTTATAGAAAACAGGAAATGGAAAATACCTTCAATTTACTTTTAATAGGGGTTAATGTCTTATTTGACCAACCAAAACATACAAATGTATGTGTACACATACTATCATGGAAACAAGAAAAATAAAAAGTCGAAACCTCACGTGGGGTGTATTTATTTTCCTGATACGTAAATTGTAACTATAATTAATTTAATATCGCGCATAATTATGCAATGGCTCATAATGACAAGAGTCATGGCTTCTTCTGTCTGGACTCTCATTTTGTATGTACTCCATTATCTGAATTTTGAGGGCATAAATTTTCAGTTGTGCCTCGTCATCTGATATCTTCGTCACAGCTAGGGGTAGAGAGGGAATAACATGTACATACATACTTGATTATTCTTGCCTTGTTCTTTTTAGATTGATTGCATTTTCTATGAACATGTGAATGTTTTCTTCAGCTAAAGTAACAAATCTTACGTTCTGAACAAGAGGGAAAGCTTAATGACTCTTTACACCTGTAGATTTGGAAAGCAGAGAAAATTGGAATATCTCTCAATACACTAAAATTCATTTTGCAGCTGAAAGTCAATATATTTATGCAGTGATGGTGCAGTTTTTGTTTTTAAATATTTTTTGTGCCCACCCTTTTGACACCTGCGATCCCTTTCTTTAAAGTTTGAAACCCAAGAAACTGCCCACTAATGGCTTATTATCTTATAAATTACTTGCTACACAACCCAAAAACAATAGGGGTGCGACCCACCGGTTGGGAACCCCAGAATTAGTTTTTATTTAATTACATTTATATTGTTTATTCAAAATTTTAGAGGGTTTTTTATGACTTCTGCCCCTTACTCAATTCAAAAGCCCTTGATTCTAAAAGAGTTTGATTTTGCATTTGAAACACTTCATTTCGACCCTAAGATCCTAGAACCTTTTTTTCTTATCCTACTCTGCATCAATTGTTTGGTGTTTTTTTTTTGTGTGTGTCTCTGAATTGTAATTAATTTTAGAGTCTTTGCCATGGAGGCAGGAAAGACAAAACAGACTGTCTCCAGAATAGATTTGAATCTATATAAATACGTACGTACAAATTAAAATAAAGATAAAAACCAAACCCACTAATTACTTTAGTAACCCATCATTATGAATGATGATTTAGAAACCGTAATTTGTTAATTATTTGGACATTTAAGGTGCAAACAAGATGGACATTTTGTTTCTGTTCAATAAGAGGGGATAAACTAAATACTAACTTCTGGTTTTTGTTTGTTATTGATTTCCTTCTTGTTATTATTTTTATTATTATTACTCAAATTATATTTAAAACTCAATACCGTTCGATCATGTTTATTGAGAGATTTATTTTAATAGTAATAATAATAATAATAACACAAAAATTGGAGGGAAAAATTTCAATATCCTCAAGGTCGACGGTTTTCTCTGATCCGCTTATATGTACATACATAAATATCCAAGTATTATTTTTCAAAAATTACATATTATTCCGCTTCTCTTGGATGACGCATTTATCAACACCTGGAGGAGATGCTTCATAATAATAATAGTAATAATAATAATGATAACCAAAAACATATGAAGGTACATATATTTATATATAGATCATCAGTAGGAGACAAAAGAAGAAATCAAGACGAAAAAAAAAATTAACTTTTACAGTTATACGGTTCATCATTTATATATATGTATATATACAACATATATAACATATATGTATAATACCATCTAAGTAGGTAGTTTTGGTTAGTTTTTCCCTCTTCATGGCAAACACACTTATAATTTTGATTGTTAGCCTCACTTGGCTACAAATTGAGGGCCTGGAGTAAATATTTAATATGTTGCTTTTTATCAAAAATAATACCTTTATCAATTTACATTGATTTGCTATTATAATTATTTCAACATATTTGATAAATACTCTGAGGAAATATTCAATATCTTTTGTCAAATCTACTTTAAACAATTTAACATACTTATGTTTGTGAATATCTTGTTCCGTAATATGTAGGTATCTCAAAGAAATGGGAACGTATCTGTCCCAAAGGATTTGATATCTCTTTTTAAGTCATAAGGAACTATCGTTGCTTAATGACGTCATCTTAGATAAATCTCAGTTATCTTGTAGGTATAAGTACACCTTCAATGTCTAATAACTAGCGATTACTTTAATCAAGTCTTAATTCAGAATAATGACAAGTTATTCTCCTTTCTTTAATGAACGGATTCAATTGGTAAACGTTAGTATAGTATTAAAGAACCTAATGCCTAGTAGAAGGCTCTTTAAAATTTGGAACGCTTTTGAAGGACCGATTACACATTAAGGATCGTTACAGCCAACAAAACAAAACAAAAATCACTTTTGACCTTTTTCCCTCAAGCCCACGATATATAGTTATAAATATTGATTACTTATCAAGATATTAATATCCCTTAGACTCTTAGTTTAGTATTTGAATGATAATCTGTAAAGTCTTAAGATATTGTTTGTTAATTTCTAAAAAAAGATAACTCATCACATTAAAAAGCAAGAAATATTCAGCTGCCTATGACAAGGCAAGCTTCAAGTGATAGTCGATTTATTTTATAAAATCATGCTCCCTCTCTGTTTGTTTTAGCTTATGTCGTTACTTTTAGTTAAATGCCTACTTATACTCGTAGGAAAGGGTTAAGGGGACATTTCAAATCCGAGGCATGGGAATCAATCCGTAAGTGGGAGTCATTTTCATAAAAATGACATCATATATTATTGATTCCATAATCACGCAACTTTTCATTTTTTATACATTGTTTTTCAAAAAGGGTAACGGTCCCTTGACCCCCGTCTCTCTCTCTCTGGATTTTGATGCCACTGTTAGTAATGTACAGACTTGGTGTTCTTTGTATATCACATAACCCTGGCGTTATTTAACTCCACTCAACGATTTTTTTTTAAATCCTTAAGTTATTATTAATCATACGGACTACGTTATGAGCCATACTGTAGTCCGTATGAGGAATTTTATATAGGAACACGGGCAGCATAAACTATTTTAAACCAACAAGGAGGGCAAACTCTTTCCACCAGTTTGTTCTGAGGGCCTTGTAATTATATTAAGAATAAAAAAGAAAGAAAAAATGATACGAACACTCTGTGACTAATGGGTCGTTCAAGAAAGTATGTACGTCATGATAAGGGGATATTTGCTATTTCTTTTTTTTTTTTTTTTGCAAATAGCAAGTGCGTTACATCAAGGCACGGAAGCTTTAAAATTATATTAATTTTTTCAACTTGTAGTCAAATTGGAGGAATATGTTCTATGATGTATACCCTTTTATGCTCAAAGAATTTTTTTTTTTAACTTTTGTCAAAATGCCTTCATCCTCAAGATTATATATAGAGTGTTTCATTGGTAAGAAATGGTAGAAAAAACCGGGAGCATCAGTAGTTGAGCTTTTCTTCTTCTTCTTATTTTCTCTCAAAAAAGAAGTTAACGATCGTTATTGTCTTTTTCCTGCCCTAAGGGTAAAAAAAAATAAACGCCAGAAGTAAACAAATCTATAATCAAATTTTTATTATTTTTGTTGTTGTTATTAACGATCCATGCGTCAAATTGACTTATTTAACACAAAATAATAAAAATAATACTAATAGCACTGAACGTACATACAAAGATGGTGATGATGCTCTAGAATAAAAATAAAAACAATATGGGCCTAAAATGAAACAAGATTTAGTGTTGTGTCGACTTGAGTGTAGATGTTAAAACTGTATGAATCAAGTAGATATATTAGAAAAGGAAAGGATGAAGTTATTCAATTAAACTGTTTGGTGTCAATGAAGAATTCGATTTTGGATCTAGCCACTTGGTGAGTACTTTCGTAATATATTCCTATACTATATATATATATATATATATATATATATATATTATAACAAATGAAAGTCAGAGCCATAGTTTAACAACTATTCTTTATAAAAACTTGCTGGGGTGATGATACTAAATCACCTCCTCTTGGCAGTCTCTATTATGTATGTTATATTGTATTTACATTTACATATGCATTGCCAAAATGATTTTTAAAAAATGACCTAATAGTTAATTGTTATTAAATATTCATAATTTTAAAAAAAAGGAAAGAATGAGATCTGATCTTAATATTAAATAGTTTATAAAGGATCCGAAAATACAATAATGATTCTCATATTTTGAAGCAAACAAAAAATGAGAATGAAATTTTAAATGTTTCATTAATAAAATTAGTCGAGGTTGAGTGATTAAAAATCGACTCACAATTTGAACTGAGTCAATTACTCTTCTTTTTGTGTTCTGTTTTAGTTCTTAAATAGAAATTGACATAAAAGACTGGTTCAATGACTTTGCAAATATTTGCATAACTGTAGAATTTTATTGAGTTAAATCCTTTTTCTGCACATCTTTCATTTTTTTCGTTTCTTACTTTTCATAGATATTGTATTTAGAGGGTTCTTATCAATGATTCCGTTTTGTTTATTCGTTATTTTATTTACTTATTATTATTTTTTTTTTTTGCAATGGTGTGATGTGAAATTGCGTCATACTTATGCGTGTCACACTTTTAAGACGTTTCCCTCTTTCCTGAAGGACAAAGACAAAGAGTGCAGCACAATTGACAAAATACCCTCTACATAAGACAGAAAAATACTACTGAGTACTGTGCGAATAGCGAGGAAACTCTGTGGCTATGTATGATATGAACACTTCCGCAAGGTTTGATCCGCATAATATGTACATACATATTTAGGGAGATAGGATTTAGGATAGGACAGTTATGACGGCTCATTATACGTACGTAGATACAAATATACATATATGTACATTTGTCGTTTGTTTTTTCTCATGATGATTAGTAGGTACATAAATGAGTTAAGAGGTAAAAAAACAAAAAAAAAGGGAAGAAAGTTGTCTCTTTCATTTGTGTCTTCATCTATTAACAGCCTACGTACATACATACAAGGGCTATAAATAGGATTAAAGACTTATTAACATCTATGAATTTTTTTAGGAACTATCAGTTGTCATTATTTTTTTATTCTTATTTTTGTTATTATTTTTATTATTGCCTCCTACCTCGTTGAGAAAGGAAGAGCTTTTGATAAGTTGGAAAAATAATTAATCGTAGCATATTTTACTTTCAAAACTCTACCGCCAAAATAATAGAGAGTTTTGAGCTCCGGAATCCCCTAATTAAAACGCAATTAATCAAAGTTTGAATAGTTGAACCCTCATTTTGTGATAATTGGAAATTGCGTTCATGTTCCATGATATATGACGTATGTACTCAACTAGGAGGTCGTATTGATACATTCCTGTTAGGAGCCTATCCATACTGGTATACAAAAGGATGTTTATGATCTAAAGAAACTTTTTGAGTTATTTCCAAAAAAGACATTGGTTGTACATTGTTTTGATACACAATTATTTATTCAAGTGATATTCTCATTAAACTTGCAGATTTTAAATAAGAGGATACAATGTCAAAAAGAGTTAATACATTACCTAAATCTACGTGAATAATTGGAGTTTGTTCACTTTTTTGCTATTGTTAACACTTTACATAGTGCCTAAAGTTGTCCCTGATACAAAAAAAGCAACAAAAGTTATCATCTCCCTTTTATTTCCACTTTATATCCTGCTTCTCGGTGAATAAGTTTGTTTTTGTGTGTTCTGTTTTAACCCACTACAGTGTCGTAAAATAGAGATTACATATGGTTCATAGTGTAAAAAAAATTGAACCACTCATTCTACGAAGAAAAAAAAAAGACAAGAAACAAAGGGCTCTAATGTGATAATTATCTTGGATTACGATCAATATCCGTGTTAAGAGTTTACTTATTTAAACTTACTACCATTTGAGGACAATCATCAAGTGTGTCATGGTACAAGAAGCTGAATAATTAAAATCCTCTAAGACATAGCTTCTCAAACTTGTTGACTTGCGTCACCCTTACAAAGGGAACTTTTTTTTTTTTTTCAAATAAAGGTACTGGTTGAAAATTATTTACGGTCTCTCAGGAGTTGCTTCACGTCCCACAGTTTGAGGACATCTACTCTAAAGTGTTGTGGGTTTGGAAAAGTGACTGAAACAAGGACGCTTATCTTATCGAGCTATTCAAATGAAAAAAAAATACAATATCTCTCAACCTTTCCTTCAAAAAGAGAAGCAAACGGGCCTCAAAGCAGTTAATAGCCAACTATGTTATTTTCCCCAATTGTAGCACTATAACTTCATTAAGTACTACCTAATAAAATAAAGTTCCATGCATTAAAATGAGATGGGAGATGAATAGTTGACAAAAAAACCACAGTGTCATTTTGGATTTGTCTAGATTTGTATTTGCACATCATTATGGGCTGTCGTATTAGAGTATACGAAGGCACCATTCAATTCCTGATCCAAGAATAAGTCATGATTCTTCATCTATCAAACTACCTAATTGTGAAGCTCAACTTCCAAGACTTTGTGTCATGGACAAACACCTTCACCATTTCTTTAACGGATATTATTTCGACTCCAATGAAGCTAAAGCATGTGCCTATTATATTATCATTATTATTATTATTATTATTATTATTAATGTCATCATCGTTTTGATTGACCGCATTTCCTTTGTAAAAAATAAAAAATAAATTTTAGGACCCTTATTTTTTATTTTTTCTCTCCCTACTCCTGTTGTTATTCTCGATTAAAAATGACTTGAGTCTAGGTTTTCAATAAGAGAGGAAAATAATACCTAATATCGATATTTGTACGTATATACTATATGCACTATATGTATGTATGTATGTATATGTAAGAATCACAGCAATAATAATAATAAGAAAAACGACGGTTAAACAACACTGAAGGTGAAAACACACTTCTTAGGCGTCTCGCGTTCCCCTTCAAATGTCGTACAGTTGACTTATTGTGCTGCTGTTGTTATATGAAACTTTGGATAAACAAAGTTAAGGAAAGCTTACATTTATAACATACATATATATATATGTAATTGTGAATGATAGTATATTTAGGATATCACTTTAATGTCTATGCATGTACATACATACATACATAATATGTCGGAGCTGTTGTTCTGAGACATACGTATGAATGTACAGTTTTAAGTTTTAGTTTATGCGTTTTTTTACTTCAAGTCCTATCTGAGTCTGAACTAGGAGTTTCATGTAATTCGATGCAACTCAATGTCGAGTCTTCCTCTCATCTTTAATTCATGTTGCCATCACCAATATTCAAATTAAATGACATACGTAATACTAAAAATGTAAATGTTGACGTCCCATACTATATCTTAAGAAATTGTCCGAATCGGACGCAAAAGCCGTCCCAAATAACTATCTTTGATAAATGAACGTCATTAAAGATATGCCAACAACCTATCTTGTAGGTCTAATGGCATATCCAATGAGTTATAAATACTTTAATTAAGAATTGAACTTTTCTCGTACGTGAAGGATACTTAAAACCTACATAAACGAATTCAATTTGCATACTACAATACTTTACACTAATATTAGTGATAATGATGAAGACGGTTTAAAATTAGTACGTTTTTCAAGGCCTGATAACAGGGATAAGTACCATACAAAGTACTGATACAATCTGCAGTCGTTGTGTAATAGTCCCAGTCTCGGATTCGGATGTATTCTATATAGTAGAAGTACTGGACTCTGGAGTAATAAAAGCAATCCATAGATCAAAATTGTAAGAGTCTTTCATATCTAAATCACGGATTTTAAAACAAATGGCTCCACTAAGGCCTTTAAACAAAAAAGTCTGTACAATAAGTGAAAAAGCAGTATTAAAAGATGATGAGACAATTAAATGTTTTATGTTTTGTTTTACTTGTTCAGTGATTCTTCAAAAAAGATAAGAGATATTTCTTATGATGATTTTTTTTTATTTGTATGTGTATGCTGATATGTTTTGAATCTTTATACATAAGACTCTTGTTTTCAATTTGCCTATCAAATGTTTGATCTACTCAACAGAAAATGAAATGAAATAACAATAATATTGTAGTCAGTAAATATAATTATTAAAATAAAAAATAAAAACAGTTTAAAAGGTCATCATCTTCATCCAGTAATACTTCAAAAAATGGAGGTTGAGAATAAATACATTTCATTTCATAATACATATAGTAACAGTATTAACATGCATCTCTTATTGCACATAGGTAGGTAATTGTTATCTTATCAAACAATCGATATTTCTAGAAGTCCATAGAATACTTCTATTTATACTATCTATGTACCTACGTATGCCACTAGCACTTGATTCATACTTCAAATGAACTTTTATCAAAAAGTAAAGTTACGAACAAAAAGTTTTAATGCAAAAAAAAAAAGGAAATAAGAAATTAGATTGACTTTTAACTATCACCATCCTTTGTATTGGTCATTTATATAAGTTGAACAACAAATGACCAGTGGCGGTGCTAGAAATCCAGAGCACATACACAATACTAATTATGGGTCATCCCGGAAAAAAAAGTGTTTAAAAAATAATTATTAAACGATTGATAGTTTTACAGATTATAATTTTTTGATTTTTTTAAACAATATAATGCAAAACACGAGCAATTGTCAGTAGCAATGTTCCCCTTCCTCAAAAACTGGAACTCGTAGAAGAAGACCTACTATACATACAAAGGAATTGTCTATCAAATGAGATAATATCCCTTCTCTTCTCATAAAAAAAATAAAAAGGTTTTGTTAATTTATATGCCTATAAATAGAATAAGTCCGTATGATTTTTGTATTTTCCATTTTTTTTACAAGTTGTTGTTTTTCCTCCTGTCTTTTGCAGTTCCAGCTACTAAGAGACCTTACTCTATGAGAAGGGAAATGTAATTTGTCTACATACATACAAATATGTACGTGATCTCTCGTGTACATACCTACATAAATGTATATGAAAGAAGAGATGTGTCTTATCCATACTGACAATCATCGTCATATATCAAATAATAAGAAACAAAAAAACAACCTATTGATGCACTCACAAGTGAAATAATCAACATATTATCATTACTTCTCAATCCTCTATGTATTTATTTTGGTTTTTTTTTTCTTCTTTCGTTTCTTTTTCTTTCTCTCTTTCTCTCTCTCTCTCTTTCTACTTCATC
Organism: Lepeophtheirus nordmannii; assembly: GCA_963680855.1. Classification (NCBI taxonomy): domain Eukaryota; kingdom Metazoa; phylum Arthropoda; class Copepoda; order Siphonostomatoida; family Caligidae; genus Lepeophtheirus; species Lepeophtheirus nordmannii. The sequence continues at coordinate 14,908,675 of OY804518.1, forward strand.
ATCATAATCGTGAGAGCTAAAGAAAAAGGATCTTTTTTTTTCTCGAAGCAGGTGCTTTCTAATATGAATCCCCCTATCGTGAAACCTTAAAAAAATAACAACTTGTTTATTATTCCCTCATATTATAATGATGGTGGAATAAGAAGAGAATCTAAACGGTCATTCCCACGGCTTTGTATTGTTCCACTTGAAGGTAAGTTGGTATTTTAAAACATTTATTAATTTCAACTTTTAATGATTTTTGAAAACGACGAAATTTATTAGAAATATATTATTAATGAGAATGTTTAGAAGAATTAGAAGGTATATATCTTCTTAATTTGGATCACGTCATATAATCTTAAGAAGGGAGAGGTGGACTTGGGGTCACAGGAATGAAACTCGATTTCAACTCGAATCATTCATTTGATGAACATATATTTTGAATTTATAGATACGTTGTCTCTTAAACAATCTTTCATGAAGGGATTTTTGTTTTGTTTTTCAAAATAATGATACACATGCAGTATCAATGTTATGTCAAAATTTTCTCATTCTAAAAATAGAGTTAAAACTCATAATTTAATACAGAATTGCGAGTGTCAAATTGATTCATTAGTAGATGCACTCATGCTCAAAACAATTTCAGGAGCTCACGTTACATCAAATCTTTTTGAGATTACTTTGACGACAGTATTTTTAAGCAGACAAAAAAAACATGATTTTAAAAATAGGGATCATTCATCATCAAATGTATTTGTTGACTTGATTTAAGACTATAACTACTCCTTGTTGACTTTGTCCCACCTTTAGTAGCAACGTACCTCACCTCAGGTTTTATAGTAAATATGAACAGGCTACTACTTACCAACCATCGAATTGTGGATATTTTTAGGGAGCATGTTTTTTGTCAGTTTTGGATATTGGGCACTTCTCTGCCACGGATTACGTTCTTAATCAAAGGTATTAATGTATCATAAATACATTTTGTGAATGTATCGCCAATTTTTGTACATGTTACAACCTATGTAGTGATACTTGAATCAAACAGGTGGTCTAATTTGTAATTTAGGGGATGACAAAACATACTTTTGGTGAGGGATCATGTCCTAATTGATATTCCATTGGATGTTTTTAACGTTTTAACTGTGCTGCCCTTGTTCTTTCTGTGGATGACAGAATGGCATTCGTTTGTATAATTATTTATACAAATTAATGGCCAACATTCAATAAATTGAATGAAATGATGGGTTTCATTTATGGTTGATTTAAATTAAATTTATCTTATTCATATTTGTAGAGTTCCATCTGTCTGAGACGTATATAACTACTGCTCGTTTTTGGCATGATATCCCTTTGAGATATTGTAAAGGGTAGAAATTACTTTTTCTGCTCAAATACTAGACACCCTTGGGGTGTCTGTAAATTCACTTCATTTACTCTTGGAGATTATGCTATAACTTAATTTATACAAAAATATTGGTCTTATAGCTATACATTCCTGACTAAATTTTGAGGGGTCTCGCTTGAAAAATGGGGTCTCTTGATAAGTAATTAATAAAGTCCTAAATGTATATATGACTTCTTTGACTGAGTTTCAAGTCAACTTGAGAGTTACATCAACAAATAAATATTGTCAAGTCTACGGTCTCCACTCTAAGTACCTAGGGCGTATAATATACTATAAAATATTTTTTTATATTCAGTTTTCCTTATAAACAAATTTTGATATACAAAATTATAAAAAAATAGAATTTACAGCCACTTCTAAGCTCCATGGTTTGGGGTGAAGAAATATTGTTTTCTATTTTAACATACCATTAAAAGTTTTGAAAGTTTGGTCTATTCAAGAAATATTTGACGAGCAAAGCTGTGGGTGTAATAATTTAGCGAAGAGTTTTGTACAGAGCCGGTGGGTGTAGCTAGTTGGCTATAAAATTGAATTAAATAATTTAACGAAGAGTTTTGTACAAGATACAACCCGTATAAATATTACTCCTGTGTTAAAAACTTATTTCAGTTTTGTAGTCAATGAATAAAATTGCATTATAAGATTTCCAGGAATTGAAACACATTTGCTAATTGTTAAATCCATGGTTGTCATTTATACATAGATATATGTTTTGATAGAGTTCAACATTATAGAATGATGATTATGATGAGCAAGAAAGTCCCAAAGGAAAAGTTCAATCCTCTAAATCCACGTGAGAAGTATTTAATGATGTAAACTTAGTAGTAAATAAAAGACAATTAATGGAGGAGACCCTTGTTTACTGATACTCCTTGGTTGATGATGACGATGATTTGATAAGTATCAAATCTACGGTGAATTATTCCTTGTTATTGTTTTTATTTTAATGTACATAATCATAAGTACCAACGTGATAGTAAAAATATATGAGAATCACGCCTCAGAAGTCGAGAGAAATATGTCTGTCTTAATGTTATTGGTAATTGCACAGTAGGGGTTGCATATAGATTTGTGTGTGTGCTTATAGATAAAGAACCCTACTTCTTTGACTACAATTTCTAATTGTGACTCGGTAAGAGTCACACAAATCAAATCTGGAACTTTGTATTTTTGATATTTCAAAACTATGACGACTATCATAAAAAATCTTACATACTAGATATGGTATGTGTTTCTTCGGTCAGCTGTCTATGTGTCTACCCCTTGCTCCTTATTTGTATTCTAAACGTTGATTTCTTGAACTCAAAATAACTTATTTTTAGTAGTAACTATTAAATAGAGAATAGTTGGAGAAAATAATGTAATTGACCGACTACCATTTATTTTTGAGCCCTATTTGTTTCTTTCTTTCGTAGAAAGGTTGAGAGATACAATAAAGTTACCTGAAATCCAAATTATTTTTTATTTTATATATATACCTACAATATAGTCACTATTGAATACCGTTGTTCAATGTTTCTCAAACTATGGGACACGATGAGCAAGTCGAGTAAGGGAAAGGTGGGTTCACGATCATATCTTTATTGCTTAAAAAAAAAAAAACCAGTAATAACACTTGGCTGACCAAGACATTAATTGTGATCATAAAGGCAGTTCCTCGGGGGTAAAGGCCTTCCATTACACTTTAGTATGCTTGATCTCCTTCCTCAATTCTTCCAAATATGGATAATTGGATACATAATTATCTGATGGTAGGCATAGTTGATACAAATTCCCTTTTTTTAGAATAAAAGAGAGCATAAAGGCAAGGGGAGCCAAGGGGTCATTGCCCCCCCCCCCCACATTTTGAAACAATATAATGTCATTATTATGTGACTTTATTTTGTAAAAATGCCCCCCCCCCTCCTGGGATGAGAGTACACAGAAGGGATCGGGGGTGGGGGACACAGCCCAAAAAGTTTACAAAGCACTATCTTAATATACATGTATACATACATATAATAAAACCCTGATCTTCTCTAAATCTGTACATGAGAGAAAGATTCCACTAAGAGAACAATAAATCTGGATAATGACATTTGTGGATAATAAATCTGCTTTTAAATATTTTAAGGACATATCAAACCCCCGTTTTCACCACCATATAGAAAGAATGAACGTGGATTTTTGTGTTTTATTACTTTTGAAATGTAAACCATCATGAATTGAACCCAGTAGTTCGACACAAATATTAATATATGTAAGTACAAAATAATGTCATAAACATTGTATTGTTTTTCATTCACTCCATTCTTTTTGTGCTCTAGAATTGCACTTCTACATGGAAGTAGAAGAAAGGAATTCAACTTTACGAGAAAGAGAGAGGGAAAGATGGGTTTAAAGTGATCAGTTCAAAATAAAGACAAAAGTTATAATACGATCCATTTTTATTATTTGTTTATCATCAGAGAGAAACAAACAAAAAATTAGCTGATACAAATACAAAAAAAAACCGAGATATTTAATAAGAGTGGTGTAACGTCTTCATCCTCTGTATGAAGGATAATATAATCATAATTTGAACTTAATGATGACAATTTGCTGTTTACTTTTCGACATTAAATGATAATTATTTTTGAGCTTCTGATTTTTCTTTTCTTTTTTTGTGCCATATCATTATGTTGTTGTTTTTTTATTTGATAATTAGAGGTTTTGTTGTGTGGGTTTTCTTATGTCTACTCATATATCTTACCTACACATCATATGAGTGTACTGTTCAACTCTACTATTTCAATTGATGCCCATGTTACTTCCAAATTATGATAATTCATATATTGTGACATTACTTTTAGGTAGGTACTCATATGTACATAACACATAATGTGTTGTTTTTTGAGAGCTGAAAATCAGGTTGTTCTCGCAAGGGTTTATTACTCAATGGGGTTCAAATAACAAATCAATAATTGTACGTATTGTATGTACATTTTCTTCATAATTATTTTTTCTTCTTTTTTTCTACGACGGATTTCTAATACATTATAGATCCTTATCATTTTTTTCTACTCCTTCAAATTGTCCTCACTGATCCAGGAAACATAAATCAACTGACAGAAGAAAATAGTCTCTGATGATGTTTGTACATATTCTGTGTCTATTTATTTACAAATGTACATTTTTTGTTAATTGTTTTTGAATAAGGCAGCCATAGTTCACGTATTAAAATGAGAGGAGACAATGGATTTGGATGGGATGAAGTGAACTTTATTTCCCGTTAAATGGTATGACATGAGGTCCATTGATATACATAGATATTCATTAAATTTTAGTGACTTATTTTTAATTACCCGCTTAAATTCACTCTCTACGGAATTGCTAACACTGTGTTACAGAGGATGATATTGTGACAGAGTCAGATAGAACAGCTGACAATAAAATTTAAAGTACAAAACTATTTTTCAAACTCGGAAACTGCTAAATTGAAGCACTCAAAGAGTATCTTTCAAATTTGAAAATAATGTAGATTTGGCTATATGTATATACCTACATATATGGAGCAATCATACTTGACCCCTCTCCGTACGCATTACGAACATTTGTTCAATAATAACCAATAATAATAATAATGCTGTATAAATAAATCTGCATGTTACAAACAATGTGTTATTTTCCTAAATGCCCTAGTGTAGTGGCTCAATAACAATCATCTCTTATCAGTTCTTGCTCATCTAAAATTAAACCTCATCGACTATTATGATATGATGAATATGGTTTTATTTTCTTCTTATGTTTGTTGTTCCATGCTGTTATTTTTCTCTTCTTTCCTCCTCCTTACCCCCCCCCCCTCCTCCCTCCATCTCTTCGAAAGGTTAATTATCTTTTATTTTTTATTTTAATGATACCCTCAAATTTTCATTTTTATTTTTATTTTTTCATATACAATGTAGTATGTATTTTTTGAGTACCACAATTAACGGGAATCAACGTGTAACTCTCAGATTTGATTTTGATTTTTTTTTATTCTTCTTAAATAAATTACTGGTGAATTATGTCAAATGGGATGGGTCGGTCTATTGGATTGAATTCTTAATCTGATATTAATTGGGAAGTTATTTTAAATCCCTTTTGAGGAGAATGTGTATGGATGGATGGATGGATGGAAGAATATTCAAAAATCTTCGAAGGGGTACAGGAAGAAACCTGTTATTGTCACATGTTATTATGTTAATACCCATAGTTATATAAGATGTTGCTATAAGAGTGTATGAAAGGTTTTGTAACTTGGTTGAAAAGCTAAGAAAGAAATCAGATAATATTATGGCAAATATCTCTTTTGTGTTTGAATGTACATATTTATGTATCAAAGGTGTCGGTTTTTGAAATAATTTCCCTTACTTCTTTGAAAAGACTGTTTTGTAATAATATGTAATGAGTCATTCAAAAGCGAATTACAAAGGGATTAGAACAATTGAATCGTCCTTTTTTAATATTATTGTATGTTAAAAAGGATTGAAAGTTCATTGTATGCTCAGTGTACGTAAATACTCTGAATAATGTTAAGTGAATTAATCACTGTAATATCTCTCCCTGTTACCTTCAACTGATCTAACATACATCTATGTAAGGGTCTAAATAACTTTTGAATGGTAGATTTTGCTGATTAGAAGAAAAAAACACTCTTTAGTTGTTAAGTGCCACATTCGATATTTGAAAATTTGGATCCATTGTCAGTACTTTTTGGTACTGTTCAATAATTCCAAATTACACTTTTAAACGTTTTTATAATGACTTTGAATCCTTTTCATTTTTCATTGACTGTTTCTTATCGACACGAAAAAAATTACATCCATATGTATGTTATATCCAAGATTATATGTAAATTATTACAGATCTTGTTATTTAATATATATTTTCAATAACACGTAAAAAAGGTCAATAAGTAGCTCATTTTCCATTATCAGTAGTTTATTATGTGGGTTTTGTGGAACCTATGAGTACTTTAATGGATTCTTCTTCAAAAAACCTTTCCTAACCCGTAATTTAATGTACTATGATCAGAGATGTGCATGAATCCTTTTTACGAGTCTTGTCAAGCCTCGAGGATTGAATGCAACTCAAAACCTAGTCGTGATTGTGAGTTCTCCAGCTCTGGTTCAGTCATTATTCAAATTAAAATTCCATTTTATCAAAAGACAAATGAGATTGAAATAATTATAATTTAGAAGTTAATCAATTAAAAAAGATTAAAATGAAGGAAGCGTGAGAGTATGATGTCTCAAGTTTGAATCTCTTGACTGGAAAGACAAAGTCGAAGTTCTTTACTTCGAGTCCAAATTGAGTTGCGAGTCTTTTTACTTTAAGTAAGGGTGCTCATAATCAGAGCTGGGCACTCGAACTTGAGTTGTGATGAAGTCTAATTAAAATTAAAATTAGTATTTGGAGATTCTCAGAATGTTCTTGAGCCTAAAAATTACTCTAGCGTTGGAAAGTGTCTGACAATGAGTAAAACTTATTTGGATTTACAAATAATGTGTGTGTATGATGATGTGATAACTTAAAACATTTCATGGAACTTTTAAATAACTTTACCCCTTATTCTGGTATCCAATAGAGTAATTTACATTTTAGTTTAAATTTAATTATATACTTTGTTCGTCAAGAGCTCATAAAATGAATATTTGAAAGTTGATTTAACAGGTTGAAAGACTGGGACTTTGTGCCAGTGTATTTTCCCCATTATACGTAATTCAAAATAAATTTTAGAATATTAGTTAATGAACGACTCAATGTGCTCAACACGTGACTCTTTCTTTTACCTAAAGAGGTTGACAAGAAATAAAATCACTTTAAATTATGATAAATCTTTCTTTAATACTTTGGACTTCATCATCTACGCACTTTTGTTCGGCTTTTCTACAACAATGGTAAATTAAGTTTATGTGTTCGTGTGTTTATTTTTTCATTTCTTTTATGGACAATAACATCAAAAAAACACGAAGAAGCATCAATTCTCCCTCAAGGGACTATCAGAAGTGTTGTAGATGTTTAAAACCATTAATTAGTTTCTAATTTATATATGTATTATATTTTTATTATTATTCTTCATCATTATTTTTCATTAATTATGTTATTTTTTATCTGTTAAATAAAAAACGAGGATTTGTATATATACATACAAATGTTTTTATAATCTATTTCCAAACTTACAAAAAATGGGTCATTTCATCATTAATTTTCATTTAAAATAAATGATTTAAATATGATTTAGTGTACTAAATATCCTATAATATCCGAAGATATGAACTAAACCAAATATTATGAACAATTTAATTATGCCACCACTTAATGGCTAACAAATTTATTTAACATATTCAGAAATAAATTTAACCTTACGAACATCTAGAAATCATGAAGTGAGGCATTTTCTTATATAAATTTATTTAAGATATAATACAATATATTTTTTGATTTGGAAGGCAGTTGCAAGAGTAGTACGAGGGTTGTATCTAATGCATAAGCATTTATGAGTTTGGCAATCTTACATTTTAATCAGGTTAAAAGGGGGCCTATTTCTTAAAAATAGGTTGAAATTCCTTCTGTACGACAACCATTGTTTTCCATCTAATATTATATATAAAGATAAAGTATTAAGATATACCTTTCTAAAAATACTAAAGATTAATTGGATATAAGAGCTTTTACATAAGAGCCTTATTAGTTTTCCATTTAAGCTATTTTTAGACTCTACATGAAAAATTCTTCTAGAGACTGTTAAACAATTTATATGCATAATATGAAAATCTTTTTTGCAAGGTAGTGATCATTTAAAGTTGTTGATCAAATTGACCATTTTTTTTACGGTTTGTACAATTTCAAATTGATAGCCATGGGCCAAATATTAAAATTATAATTTTGAATGAATCCTATTGTAAGATTAAAGAATCACGATACAAAATAATAACTTTTTCTTCAACCATATTTTTTTTTTTTTCAGAAAGGATATAAATATATCCAACGCAATGATAAAACAATGCTTAAAAGGTATTTTAGCGTGTGGGTGTGGAAACAATTATTATTAGTTTTGATTTATTAATAAAAAAAAACCCAACTTTTTACCTCTCATAAAAATAAACAGAATTTATGTATATTAAAATACATTTCTATTATCTACCTTTCATTTGGTGACTTACAAATAGTCTATATGGACATTTCACAATATATTTAGTTCTTTCTGACATTTATATGAATCCCTTTGTAGTATTTACATTTTGATTTTGTTTTCCCTAGAACTACTTAAGTGCCTCATCAATTTACTTTCAAATCACAAATTTCAATTTTGTTTGTTTACTGACTGTTTTTGATCAAGCATTTGTTGATAACAACTATATAATATCTTTTGCACTGCCTCACTAGTTTTCCAACATTGTGCCTCCTATGTCCATGGGTGAAACCCAAGATCAAAAGCAATTATACTACGAATCACCATTTTAGAATTTGTAACTTTTTGAAATCAAAACTGAAGCTTATGCTGACATGAAATATGGAAAGGGATACGATAGGTAATCGAAGAGTGATCGTGAAAAACATTGTGGAAAATCCGAACTTGCCTAATATTATAAATGGGTCACATCCTATCTGGTCTGAAAGAAGGATTTTTTCTATAATAAATTTGGATTATTTATACTTTAAAGTAATAATTGAGTTTGTGAAGGGTTTTGAAATTATATGGATCAGTCCTAGTTTGGGTTTGGGTTTCCTTTTCCTGGTTATGACTCAACATTTAAATCCATCGACTAAAAATGAAACGCTGAATAAAATTATCCTATGAAACACAATTTTACTGTAATGTGAGAATAAAAAATTTAACAGGGCATTTGATCTCCTATTGAGCCCACTTCTAGTGTTCCAAGCTCATGATTACTGCTATGAAAAGTAATAACTGATTTGTATTTCTTACTCATGAAGAGGGTTTACACAATGAAGATGATAAAGATTTTAGAGAGCTATCTATAATTTCCTTGCAAGCTGTTTGTAGATATATTATACAATTACAAGAGACAAAACTATGTGATCTACTCGATACTTTAAAAAAAAATAAGTTTTTATGAATAATCGAGAATGCACAAATTAAATTTAATGACAATTTATTATAAATTATAATTCACTCAAAATTAATTTGAATATCATGAAATTGACTAAAATATTTCTGCTATGAAAATAAATTACCATTCCATAAAAGGTTTAACATTACATTGTTGCTATAACAACTATTTCATCTTGATTTAAAAATTTAAAAAAAAAAAAAAAAAAATACAAAAAATTTTACATAAGAGTTAGTAGCTAAAAATGTGTTGAAACTCTTTTGACCAAATTGTTTTGTAAGGGAAAAAAATTAAACAGCTTAAAAAATACAAATAATAATAATTAAAAGTTATAAGAGATGGAAATATTTCAATTTGACTACATAATTCTTCATAATAAAGTTACCATTTACTAACCATTAAAAAAAATTAATAAAAAGGATTAAAAACAATGTATTGAAAAATTATTTTTGTGCGTACAACTTTCTTATCGCTAAATCTTTTTTAATAAATATTAATATATATGTATACTATTCATTCAATCTTTTTTTATATTTTCAAAAAAAATATATATATAATAATATATTTCCTTAAAAAAACAAACTAAATACTCAATATAGTACTTTCATATTTCATCCAATAAACTCGTGGTGTAGATTCATTAGCACGTATTTACTCCTAAAAAGATGTAATTTGGTCAAACGATGTTTGTTGAAATTAAAAGATAAAAAATAACAGATTTTATGGTTTTCTTTGTATGTAGTTTAAGGCTTTATTCTCATGGGTGCTCATAAATACCTATCTTGTTTTTTCTTTTCTTTCTTTTGAGCATACAGGTGTGAGCACTCATTGCCACAGTATGTTAATGACATTTTTATTTCAATCATTGATTTTTAAAAAAAGTCATATTTAAATATATTAATCCCTTTAAAAAATGTATTTAAAGAAGCGCCATAGATTAACAACTTCCTGCGAAATATGAATGTATATCTGTATGTGTCCTTTCAAATCATAGATCCTTTACGATAATGATGATTTGTTAGCCATTTAATTAATTAATTACTTTCAAATGATAATAAATACATCGTAAAAGGGTCTCGTGGGTATACGAATTATATCAGTCATGTTATTTACTTCCAATGGATGTTTATTGTGGAGGGGGTGATGAATGAGGTGGAAATGGGTGGAGATCCTCTCGTATGTACATATATAAATATGAATATACATATGAGAAACCCTTGAAAAATATTCTACTTGAAGTCTACCTCTAATGATAGTAAAAAAATAAATATCCAATTAATATAAAATAAGAAAAAGAACATAGCAAATAAACAGTTTAATTGAAAATAACAACTTAATTTTCTACTTAAAAAAAATAAGCTCAATATAAAAATATACATATATATTTATAATCAAAAAGTTATACGAGACTAAGTGTGAAAGGGCTATTACATATTTATTACATTAGAGAAGAAATTATAATAATAATACAATAGAAAAAAAGAAAATGGGTTTCATGCCTCCTTTTAAGATTGCAAGAAGTTTTCTCCAACATATGTACATACACACGAGTAAAGAGAGGAAACAATATCTAAAATTGTTATGAATATAAGAGCGGAATAAATCCATAGCAAAGGAACTTTTTATTTCTATTAAAAAATTGTTAAAGAACAAAAAAGTAGTTCCTTTATTTATTTTCTTTCTTTTTTTTTTTACATTTTTTCACTATTTTTGTACATAATTCACCCCCTTGCGGAGTAAAGCCAAATTAATGTATACATATATGGTATATGTAAAGCGATAGCTCCCACTGTGAAGGATCTACATATATAAATGGGGTTTTTATGGTGAAGCGGCTATTATTCCATCCTTTCATTCATAGTATACTATACATATTTTTTTAATTTATCATAAACATTTTTGTATCCAGTTCTATCGAAATGATACTCTATGAATTCATATTCAATGACCTTAACTCCTCTATCTATAATAGTCAGTGTTTATTTGGGTGCTTTTTGGGTGGAGTACGTAGTTTTTCTTTTTCATTTCGTTATTATTCTTATTTTCTTATTATTCTTGTTGTTATTGTTGTTGTTGTCATGATTATGTTTTTGTGTGTGTGTGTCAAATGAATATACAACGCGCCATTTATCTATTTTCCATTATTATACATACATATGTATTATGCTCAAGTACTAATTTTTATTTTTCACTCCAGGAGTGAGTGACAAAGAGAGACGCATGTTTTTAATATATATTTATAAGTACATATATTATTGGTACCCACATATTTAGGTAGTTAGGTAGTAAATTGCATACATATATGTATATATATGAAAATGGTAGTTATATCTATAAGCTTCTGGATTTGCCTCTTCTTGCAATCACAAAATAAAGCGCTTTCCTCATGTTTTATTTGCTCCATTTTGAATAGTTTTATTCATTTTAAGATAAAAACTATTTTGAAAAAGTTGACTCTATTTAGATAGCTTTTTATAATCCATCACCTAACCTTTCCTAGGAAAAGAAAAGAACAAACATCATTAAAATTAACTGATAGCTAATAATTAATTAGTAGTGCTGTTCGGTATGCCAGTACCAAATGTAGTGTTACGGGGGTATTGATGAATGTATTTGAAACAGTATTGTGCTACAAACGCTATGGAAACTAGCGTTTACAGCCACATTATATAATATAAAAAACAAGAACGAAAATTTTCTAAGCTCTAATTTCCCCCTCGTCCCCCCAAAAATCTTACATGTGAATTGCCTGAATTACCCTTGACGATATCAATTTTGATATCAGATCTGGTACGACAATATTGGCATTGAGACAAACCTTATATAACTGGTCCAATTCAATTTATGAGACAATGATCAACTGATACCAACTAATAAATATGTTCTATAAGATCTGCACATAAATCAACACTTACTCTACGACAGTGATTCTACAACTTATTGACCCCTTCCTTAAATAGCATTTGAGTATCATAATACTTATTAGAAAATCCTTTTATTCCTGAAGTTACTCCTTGCTCCCTTTATAGAGCGTGCCCCATATGATTTTAGAAGTATTATTCCATTATGAGAGGATTCATTCCTATTCGACATATGATTAGAAGATGCCTCATATACGATTTATCACATTATTGAGGAATTAGAGTTTCAGAACATGATGATGTAAGGAAGGTGAAGCCGTGATTTTCATAGTTGCTTCTTAGAATATCGGATTTCTCTTATGTACTAATATACATATAGTTCCTTTTGTTCAAAAAATAAATAAGTTTAATATAATAACATTTAAAGACAAACTTTAGAGAAAAGAGAGAGAGAGAGAGAGAGAGCAAATAAGGAAATAATAACAAAAAAGTAATCAAAATACATGTGTAAACACAGAAATAAATAAATATATATATATATGTACATATACTGGTGATAAAGAGGAACACGTGAAGATGTAGAAAAAATTTCTTGAGTTATAACTTATATTAGTACATATTATATTATGTGTGTGTAGAAGGAGAATATGAAGAATAAGGTGATAAGAAACGAGGATGAGAGTGAAATTATAATAATAATAATAATATGTACAATGTAGTTCTTCACACATTTTGTTTATCTTTTATTTATTTATTTTCTTCAAAAAGAAAAAAAATCAATTTATACTTCTCAAAAAAAAAAAACTCAAAAAACAATCTACATATGAAGGTGGAAGGGTAGGAATTGAGACCAGGGATTCGTTGGGTAGAAAGCGTTAATTTATAATTATGAAACAAGCATCTCTTTTTCTACTTTCTGCTTATCATATATCATGCATACCACGTATGACCTATATCATACATGGGCAACCTACGGCCTGCAGAAGCTTTTCATTCGGCCGGCAGAGACCTTTGAAATCTATAATTAACATATAATTTTTAAAAAATATAAAATAAGTATAACTATGTATTCATATGTACATATTTTGCAAATATATAATTAGGGCTCTTGGCCCGCAGTCAGTCTTGAAAAGCATAATTTGGCCCACAAGTGAATAAAGGTTGCCCATCCATGACCTATATAAATATTTTGAAGGCCGATTAGTAGGCTGATTTTTCATTTTTTTTCAAATTATACTTTATATTACATAATTGCAGCCATTAAAGTAGTTATAAACTCATGACGTGGTCATAAGTAGGATTAATCATAAATTTTAAAGGACTTCATAGCTGGTCTTTAATTTTTTTAACACTTAACCAATCAATCTGATTTGCTTCAACTCTAACAATATGAAAGATTTGTATGGGGATGAACCAAAAATACTTCTTTCAGAACGGTTAAAAAAATAATTTAATTTTTTGGGACAGTTGACCAGTGTTATCAAGTAGAGTAATAAACTTAAAACTAATGAATAACACTGTATCTATGTGCTAATGTAATGATTCTAGTGTATGTACAGTAGGAAAAATGTGTTAATTTGTACACGCCAAAATATAAATAAATGATGATATCTATGTTCATAACAAAATAGTATTGACCATACGAATTTTTGAAAGCTAATACATATAATTGGAAATATTGATGGTACTATAAGTAGATTATTTGCATATTAAGGCAGTATCAGGACAGAATTGATCCTAAATATGATCTTTATTAGAATGTTGTACACCTATTTTTTAAGCTTAAGTAAAAAATAAACATAAAAATGTATAAGGTCAGATAAATTCATTCTAAGACAAAGTTTTATCTATTTCTAGGAAAATTACCCCTTAATAAAGAAATAACAGAAAAAGAAAAAATACACACCTTCATAGACTAATGGAAACTTTTAAAACTTGTTTAACATGGAAATATGTCAAATTCAGCCAAAATATCTATTGTTACCTAATAGCAATGCTTGGAATTGATGGCTATATTTTATCAACGGATTTTATAAATTATAGTTTATTAATGTCTTTGTAATGGAACACAAATGGGATAGGAATGGGGCAGTTTTACAAAAATAAAGTCACCATCAGTGACAGAGTAATCACGCAACTTTTCATTTTCAAAAAGTGGGTAGCCAATGGACCTTTCCTCTCCCTCCCCTCCCCCTGAGTCGGTATCCATGATGACGAAACAGTAATATATATATCATTTTCATCCATTTTTCATTCCCTAATTACAACCTATTTTTAATGTAATCAAAGAAGTTTCCCAGAAAAGCGTCGACCTTTGTCTTAAAATTCTGGGATTGTTTTAAATGACAATCACTAGTACCTCTCTACCTACACTATTCACAACACGTTTAATTGAAATATGTACAGGTTGTATACGGTTGTATATTAAAACCATTAATACGTTACAGAAAAGGACAATTGTTTATGGACCCAATCGATTCTTATCCCCCATTTATTATTATTACTGTACTACAATTATGTATTTACTCAAATAACTAGGAAATCAGTTTTTTTTTTTGTTTTTTTTGATGGCCTAAATTTTCATTAGAGACCAAAACAACATTCCTTGGACACGACACAAATTTATGTGTTTATATTAGGGACACGAAAATTGAGTTGTGAGTTAATCCATTGGAATCTTGCAATAACAGGTGATTTGAGTGCATTTATGATGACTCCATAACGTATTTCTAAATAACATTTCCAATCCTTATGTTTCATTGGTTTTTTTTTCTACTCACAAGTGATCCAATCCGTTTTCGCTGTCTCGGATGGAAAGGAGTATTGTCGGATTTTCTTTGTGCATGTAAAATAAAGGAAAAACTCTATTATAAAAGATCTCTTATCTTTTTTTTACAAAAAAATCACTAAATAATCGTTGACCATTTAACCTAACCAATAAAGCGTGAGTAATGATAAAATAATCCGTTCGAAGATTTGAACCAGGGTTAAAATTGTTTGTTTCTTTTTGGTTTCAAATGACAATCAAGCTACTTAAATATACGTGCAAATAATTACATATAGAAAGGTGAATAACAGTGTTCTTTTTTGTTAGTCTTTTTGAATAAAGTCTCAAAATTTTCTTTCTTTACTGAAAATAGAGATAGATTTGTACGTGACGTTATCACTCTGGAAGTCAGTAATCTTGGAAGCAATGACCAACTAAATTTTATAATAATAAAATATCATTCTCCAATACAACAGTTTAGTATTTTTCATTTTTAAAGCCATAAGATGAAGTTTCCATGGAATCTTCTTTTGTTAATTTGTATAATAACTTAACAACAATTATGCCTTCAATTAAATAAGCACATGTGATGCTTCAAGTTTCTTTAAAATTGGCAACGATTTTTTTTTTTTTTTTGATTTAATGATATTAAAGAGATTGGTTTTCATGTTAAATATTATTTATTTTCCCTCATTTGATGTATTTTGCTGATTTGGTTTTTGATTTTAAATCTGAATATCTATGTTTTTTTTAATTGGAAACTTTTTTTTTCTCTGTACCAACTTATAAACATACATTTAATGGTAGATGTGTACGACTAATTTACCAAGCAGGGAAATTATAATCACGCAAAAAGGTTTATACTAACCCACTAAAGTGGCAAAAGACACCTTTTTGCATGAAAAGAAAATAACTTTCCCATAGAAAACCAACACTTCAGAAGTCAATAAATCAGAAATACAAATGCGCCCTATAATTTAATTTAAAGACTATAGATATAACTCGAAGCCTAGTTGTGTAATTCAATGATGTATTTAAATAATTGTTCTAAAGGGTTTAAAAATAAGTTAAAGTCATTTAAAATCATATTGTAAGGATTTTGACTCCCACATAGTTAGGTAGATTTTGATGAAACTTACTGTTTGTTTCTAGCAGCAATAGTTATCTCTCTTGATCAATTTTTGAGCTATGGATTGATATTTTATTTGAATATATGTATAGTGTATAATATGTCAAAACTTTGGTACATACGAAATTTCAATTGGTTGCATATCTTGTTTATATGGTCCGATTAATGCAACAAAAATATCACTGGTAATTGTATTTTTTTTTTTTTTTTGCACAACTTTGAACAGATGAAAAAATAAAAATAATTTAGATTTTTAAATAGTTTTTCATTCATCATATTCATAAACAACGTGACATATTTTATTGAAAAACAAATACAAAGTGTGTATTTTTGTTACCTGTTGTTCTTTTTCTAATGAAATAATATATTTATTGGATGGAGACAAGACTAATCACACAATCTATTATGGTAAAAACCCTTATTGTTTTAAGGTCAATTGAAAGTGTCGAACAGATTTTGTTTGTGCTTACAAAACGAAAGTTAACAGCCACGTTAAATCATGTCAACAGCACGAGGTACATCAACCCTTCTAACATGCACGACCATATTTGAAGGTAAAAAAAAAATTTCAGCATAAAATAATATTTATAGAACATATTTTTAACTCATTACCTGTGTGAATTTTTATTTAAGGCTCTTGTACAAGAGGGGCACAAATAAATGTAGTAAATGATTTAATTTTGCACATAAACATCACTTTTCAAAAGTTAAGTAATTTGCCTAGATACAAAGAATATCACCCTTTAAGTTGTGATGAAGTTGTGAAGAAAGAACTCGAGATCAATTTTTTAAGGCCTTACTCTTGAGCCTTCAAAGCCTTTGTATTGTTTGTATCCTTTTTTGAGCTAATGAATTTGAAATTATTATTTAATTATGACGTAAATTAGAACATTAATTTATTTGTCAATCACAGAACTTAATGTATTAATTTGAATAAATAACGTGATGAGTAGTAATCATGATGGGTTACATTAATGTTTTATACCAACAAAGGCTAAAGATAGAAAATAAATATGAATTGATACTTACAGTGGACTTTCATGCATCTATTAGCGATCGAAGAGCCCTATAAATATAATTAGGTTTCATTAATAATTTTGTACAAAGTTATTAACCGATTTTTGATTTGTATTATTTTTTCCATGGTCAAAGCAATTTAAAACATAAGAAGAAGTAGATCCCCTCTTTAAAAACGAAAATCATATCAGGGTTCTACATACATAATATGTAAATGGGGGAACACCTCTTTCCTCACCTGTGGCTCATCTACTTAATAACACAGAAACACAAATTATTATGATTATTATTATTATTATTACTATTATTTATTGTTATATTGTTGTTAGATGAACATGGAACAATCATATGAATTTATGTACATAGAAAAAGAAACGAAAATCCTCTGTAAACAAATTTCGGTTAGGGCTTCCGTATTGTAATAGTTTAACGATTTTTTCTATGATATACATTTATTTTTTAAGCTTGTTTATGTCTTTTTTTTATGTATGAAAACACTATGTGTTTTTCACTCTCTCTCTCTTTCTTGTCGTATGCAAAGTTTCATTGTTATTTACTGTATATGTATGTCTACATACTGAGGGATAGAAGAAATCATTTTCAATTAGCTCTGATTTGAAACAACAATAACAAGAGCAGTAATCATGATAAATACTGCCCAAACATCCATTAAATACGATGTAGCTAAATGCAAGTCAATTAAACAAGGTCAACAAAGAGATTAAGATTCGTATTAAGTCTGGATAATAACAATACAATTCCGGACATTTATAACTGCACTACGTGTTGCAAATATATGTATGCATGCATGCAAATTAGGTTCTAATTTGACAAATATATTTATGGAGAAGCGAAAACTTTTGACGTAACTTTTGACATCAATTATAACTATGTTTTTGCCCAAGGGGCTCGCAGCTGGCAAATAATTACGGGATTTTTAAGATGTTTCTTTCTCTTCTCTCACTCATCGAAAATAAAAGGAAAATGAAATTAATGATAATTTAAGTCATTTGTGGGAGGGCCTTTCTTGGGTTTCAAACTTTAAGGAAAAGAGTTTTGGGTGCCTAAAGGTTGGGAAATACTGCTCTATACAGATTTTTATTAAAAAAATATTTTTTTCATTTTGAGTATAAGATATCAAATCTATGAAATTATTATATCAAATCTATTTTTACAGATAAACATTGACTTTCGAATTATACACATAGATGCCTCCATGTTCTTGTTTTTCATACAATTCTTATTTCAACATCATTTTTAGAATTTGGAAAATACTTTGCAAAGATAATAAGCTCATTTCCTAAATTTGGTTTTGGTATTTTTTAATAAGATCAATAATTATGATATACCGGAAAATAACACACCCTGAGACTATATCACAAAAATATTTAAGTTATAACTTGAGTCTTACTTGGGAAAATGTTTTTTAGTTATCCAAGATATGTAATGTTCTAGGAAAATTTAAAAAAATAAATCTAAATTATTTGTTAATGTCTTATTCTTAAAACACTAAAAATGTTAGTCGATCTCTAAACAAAATAATTCAATTTTACTTGGTTTAAAAGGCAATAAAAATGGGGCAACTGCATAACCATCTTGGAGAAAATATGGTTACATAAATTTATGAACACTATGAATTGGAGAAGCATGAAATACTATACATATGCTGTAAACTTACAAATATTTTGTAGAACGACCGTTTACTTGTCTACTTCAAATATGGTCTGGTCTAATTATGATTTATAAGAGTAAGGGAAGCGATAAAATATTTTTTTGCAAATATCTTTTAAAAAAACAAAATTGAAAAAAAAATTTATTATTTCAAAAAATTGAAATACGATTTGATGAATTAGTTAATATAAGAGAAATTATGAGATTTACTTAGAATATATCCATTCACTTGATTTTTCGACTAATTAAACCTTTTTGATTATCATTTCTTAAAACTATGTATATAATAATCTATACTGTTGCTACATATAATTTAGTGGCGTTGGGATAACGGGCAGTATACTAAATTGGTATTGGAATCGGAACTTGGAGTGCCATCACATCATGGAAACATTTGGTGCGAATATTGCCTTTTATTTAAAAAAAAAATGTGAATTTCTGTTTATATCTGTGTTTGTATCAATTTGGGTTTTAAACTTTTAAACAGTATGTACACTAATAAATATCAGGTGGACAACATCGATGCTTACAAATATTTTCTTACTTGTTGTGATCAGGATATCATATAAGTATTATCTTATGTATTTACATCGAGTCTCATTATTTCCACATCTGTTGTCGAATAGCATTATTACGTATGTCTTTTAATAATATCTTAAATAATGGAAACACCGACCGCATAATAAACCAAAAGCAACGCCATGTTGGGGCTATATTTGTAGTTATTAAATATTTATTGAAATAAATTGTTACATTTCCAAAATGGTTTAAAGGAACTTCATTTACTCCTCTTTCAAAATGAAAAAAGATAACTCATAAAGAAAAACACTGATATTTTGAATTAAATTAAATTAATTGATACTGAAAATCCTTATGAAATGGTCAATTTTTTTATTTAATTTTGTTTTAGATGGATTAGAGTGAAGAAAAGTAGGACAATTGGAGAAAATTATCGCATTCTTGCAAAATTAAAGGGTTAATCTATTAGCCACGCCTACATTACATATGTAATAATGTATTTTGAATAGATATTCTATGGTCAACATGCTTTAAATTGTTGAAATCGTTACCAAAACATTTGAAAGCTCTTTAATATTCCTTAATGTCTATATTTTTCAATTTTGAGAATTAAAAAAAATTATCCGTCCGTTTATACGAAAAACGAGCATTTGTGTCAAATTTTTCATTTTATTTTACTGTTTCAAAAATATCAATTTGAACTCAAAATTTGTGAAAGATTCCCAATGTTAAAAGTGTGGTACTACATTATCACTAAATAATATTAAAGTTGTATCTAGAAATTTATAGAAACTTCAATTTTGTTAAGGTTTTTGTATGTACTTTCTTGCTAAAATTAGTTACTTTTGTCAAAAAGTAACTTTTATATACATAAAATGCAACGAAACCTTCTTTTATTCTTTATTTTTTCTGGAAGGAAGGTTGAGAGATATGTACAAATAATATAATGTTTTTCGTTTCCTTTACGAAGGAAAGGTTCATAAATGCCTAAAAGTACACACAACGAGCTTTTTGGGATAAACAAAATCAGACTGAATTCTCCCTTCAGCTGATTTTCATCAATTGACTCTTTTGATATTAAGCAGCTGACGTTACGTGTTATGAGCTCATAAAGGGTATTATTATTATTTATGATTTTGATATATAAAAAATATATTAAATTGCGCACCTTCTTTTTGAATTTTTGATATACAAATATTATCGATTGATTTGTATATTGATAGAATTTGTAAATGTTTAGTATATCTAAATTATAACTGCCCAATATTAAAAAGTTGGCAACAAGGAAATTACAAAAGGGTAGCTACCAGTTATTTTTCCAAATTTTTCTTTTCACTTTTGTGATTCAAGGTTGTGAGTGGACAAAATAGCTCGACGTGACAACTTTAGCTATTCTTTAAAATTATGTTTCTAGGATATGACGCATTCAGCTATATTGTATAAGCAAAAATGAGTAAAGAAATACAAATAATCAAAATAGGTAAACTGTAGAAAATAATAGTACTATATCAACCTCGAGTGATTTTTGCCGCCTCAATAAAATTAAAATCGAATTTATATTCCTATTAAACTATATAGACCCTTTATGCATTGACTATTTCAAAAAATAAAGGCTCTTAAACATTTAAAAATAAAGGCGTCGTTAATTTCCGAGCAAAACCCTCAATAAAAATGTTTGTTTTTTTTAGTTTTTTTCATTAACATTGCTTTTTCTCTGCTTTGGAACGTACTACATAAAATATCAATACATTTTTAAATTTAATATTAAATTTTAAAGGAGTTGTTGTGTCTTTTTCATGTCGATTTCTATATATTTTGAGTTCCTACTCAAATAGGGACTCAAATCTATAAAATGTGTACAAATACTCAAAAAATATAAGTAACAAAATGCTCAAAGACATATTTTGATTCGAAAAAATTGAGTAAAATCAGCACCGTCAATTACTACTAAATTCAAATATGCTATTTAAAGTATGTTTTTTAAGCTTACGTTATGGATTTTCTCAATTACCTTCATAGATGGAGTGAAAACTTGTTTGTGAGTAGCAACAATCGGTCAAGAAATCAAATTTATATTATATAAATCTGAAATATAACTTTATAGGTCATACCCACTGGATCAATCGATTGTCTTATGAATACTGAGCCCAACAGAGAATTATTTAATATCCCTGAAAAAAATAATATATATATTTATTAGAACAGTATCGATCCCTTTTTGAACTTCTAGAAACTCGACAAACTTTGATAATAGCTAAACATATATCATAAAACTCTTAAGATCTATCTAATATCATTGAACGGATGTGAATTTTTTATAATATGGAGTAAAATCATCGAAAGTTATTCAATGATAAGAATCCCGCAACTTCGATAGATTGTAACAATTAATAATATTATTATCTTCATAAAATGGTTATTTTTTTATTTAAAATTTAAATTATCATCCAATTAAAGTTTTAGAAAATTACAAGATACATAATTATTGCTCGCACATTCTATTATTATTGTTTTTATTTTTTCCATGCAAAATATAAATTGTGCAAAAAAAAAAAATGACGTATTTCTATAAACAATTGAATAAGATGGAAATAAATTAATATTTTATTCCAAGAGATCAAAATAAATTATTTGTGTTTGAAAGAACAAACAAACAATAAAAACAATTATAAATAATATTAAGTCAGTAAACTGCAAATTGTTACTATTACTTAGTATTGTAATGTGTACAAAAATCATAGAAGATACGAGTACATAGTAAGTATAAACTAAGTGGTATGTAGCCGTACGTATTGATATGAATTAAGAAACTGTTAATATCTGAGTTTATATAATATGATGTATGTATGTAAATACTAATTTTTTTGAGTATGAAGTACAAATCATCATGGAGCTTAGCTCTTGGATATTGAATGGAGAGTGAGTACAAGGAGTTGTGAGCCGAAAAGAATTTAAAACTTTAGGTAGGTAGGTAGGAGAACTATTAGAATGAGGGCTAGAAAGGGGTGGGGGGAATTCATTTCACAGCCGAATCTCTTCCAATTTGAATCTGACTTTTTATAAGGAAACTATAAGGAGAGGATGTTGTCTCGACTTTACATACATACATACATACATTTTTTACATAATAAGTTAATTGGATTTTTAATATCCCTAAAAAATACAAACTTTTTCATTACAGTATTGCTCTAATATAATAAATAAATGAGTCGTAATTATAAATAAATAATAATTATGATAGGTGTAGTTGTAGAAGTGGATGTTATTCCATAGCAAAAATACGATCACAGTTAATTATAATGGTTAAATATCTCTTGTCTGAGATGGATTTCTAAGACTGGAATTTAAAAACTTAAATAGAATATAGATTGACAAAGAAAAAGACTCGACTAGGCCTCGTGACTGATAACTATTATTATTGAAATGAATGAATGCACATTTTGAGGAAATAATCTAAAAGAAAAAGAAAGAGTAAAAAGTGTAAGCAAACTCCCCTATCTCACAGTTTATGATTTCCCCAGCCCATGAATTTACATACATAGGCATGCATACATAGTATTACCATTAATTATTATTATTATTATTTAATATGTAAATGAGGAATACAGTAAGAATGGGCAGGCTAATGAGAGATATTACATGTCCATGTTTTCGTTTTTTGATGATAAGTACGGGGACGTAGGGGAATTAGACTCCAATCGACAGGACTCTGCCATAAAAACAGGAAGGGTTTGCCAGTCCCCAACGGGTGAGGATGACGAAGACAACTCTTTCCTTTCTTCCTTTTTCCCAAGTAAATCTTCGAGGCCATCAGTTTCGTCTTCTACAATGGGTTGGAAGAGGTACTCTGGAGTAGTACTTTCCAAAGGATAGTCCAGGAGAGAATGTGGTGATTGCTGCGTGTTTAAATGGTGATGATATTTAAGACTTGAGGGAATTGAGTATTTATTTGCTCCTTGACGAGCGAGTCTTCGGGCATTTTTTTGTAGAATCAATCGTCGCTGAAGAAGTCGATTTTGTAGGAAAGGAGATCTAATACTCCCATTGCTACTCGTGGGTAACTGACTCGGAATGGGAAAAAAGTTTAAATTGGTTGGTATACTAATGCGTTTTGATATGGATGGATGAGAATCACGTCCTCCTCTATAGACTTGTCCTCCAGATAACAGTGTTTGATGAGGATGCGAATGATCCAAAGCTACCATATTATGACTAGAAGGCATCCCCATGCCTGTCATTAAGGCTGTTGGAGGATGAAATACGCCAAAGTCATTTTGCCCATAATTGTATTTGAGAGCCGTATGTTCTTCTTTAACATCAAATAAACCACTAAGCGGGGTGTTAAAACGAAAGGTTTCGTAACCAACTGGTCGAATAGTTGAAGTATCTGAAGCTCGTCTCTCGTAACGGAAATTAGGCATCATCATATTCGATGCTCCTCTAGAAGTGCATGAAGCATAGGACAAATCATTCTTCATCGCTAAATTTGAAGAGAGGATTTCACTAGCAATATTGCGATCTTCTGTAGAGGGTGAACATGAGGGAAGGCTCTGAGTAAAGTTAGAACTTCCTTCAACAACTTCAAAAGGAGCTCCGGATTTATATGTCTTTTGAATAGAAACCTGGGATCCTTCGTTATCTTCTAAACTCATGGTCGAGTAGTAAGAAGGGAATTGAAGCTCAGATAGATTCAATTGCTGGGAATGTCCTTCTTCATCAAATTCGACACCCTCGTCCTCAGATGACTTGATTGAGGGTGGCCTTTCTACTTCAGATAATTTTCGCACCAGTTGAGAAAAAGGATTTTCGTTGGAAGAGCTTATAACTTCTCTTGAAGATAGATCATGAAATCTTGGAGGAAAGGATTTTTCATGAACCGGAGGTGTTATTTCTCCATAATCCTGGCTACTTCCACTACTTACACCAGAATCTCTAGAATCATAAGGACCTCGAGGCTCAACAGAGTTGACACCACTACCGGTAAGAGGTGTAGAAATCGTGAGGGGATTCCAATTTAATGGATGGGCAAAATTTCTTCGTCGAGTTCTAAGACGTACACATATAACACATGAATTGGAAGAAGAACCTAAAATTGGCCCTCCACATGTCAAACATTTCAAACTACTATCCGTATCAGCCCAATGAGCGTTCTCTTGACTATATTGAGAATATGTGCTTTGAGACGCAATAGGTTTAGGTACACAGCTTGAGCTCGAATTTGGATTCAGAGCCAATTTCATTCCATTGTACGAGGAAGAGGTGGTAGTAGTCTTGGTCTTATGACTTGTCTTGGGCTTTGAGAATCGGTCGAGTAAGAGATAATAGATGGCAGCATGATGATCATAAGAATCCTTCAATATGGACTAAGAACAACATGAAAAATCGTAATTGTAAGTATATAATTAAGGTATACTTTATACTATTTACAAACCTCTTTAGTTCGAGTGGGATCTACACCCAGACTCTGCATCACTCTTAAGACTTTCTCACTAATGATTCTTTGCTGGGAGGGAAGTTCCTTAATGGAGCTCTGATTTTGGAATTCTGCTGGAACCTGCTCTTGCATCCATCGATGATTTTTGACCATTTTCATTGTATAGCGTTTCGAAGGATCACGAACCAACATTTTCCTAATTAAAGACTCACAGCCTAAAGAGAAAAAGGATGCGTGATGAATAACCCAAATATCATTTAATAATATGTTCAAAAAAGGTTGTGATAGCGATCACTGATCTCTAATAAAATAAAATAATTTGACCGAATTAAATAGCGTGGTTAAGTCGCTCCAGAGAGTGAGTCCCACAGGTCAAAAAATATATGCATCATAAAGAAAAAATATACATTATCCAGTGCTCACGGTTCGTTTATTTCAAACCAGCTGTTTTTTGTCAATACGTATAGTGTCCTTACTTCACAGAAATTCAGTAATCGTAAATAAGCCTATAATGAAACACCACAATAAATGAGGGATTGTAACATCAGCCGCACTGGAATGAGAATATCAGTGGTATAGATTCTATGAGTGAGAAAAAGCATCTATGGCACTTAATCAGAGCCGAGTTAGAGGAAAAAAATCATCTTCTTGAACATAAGAATAATTTAAATTGGAATTTTATTCCTCCCTATCAGGTCTATTTCTTTTAATTTTCAAGATGGTATAGGACTCTAGGAGAACCCTGAACCGAAGTAATGCCCTATTGAACTTCAATAATCCTAGTTCAAAGAGATTATCTACTGTCGCTTAAGCAACTATCTCTTCCTAGTGAAGGATTAGAGGTTATGTCCGAGACAATGCTCGTATCCATAATATAGCCTCTGTCTCCCTTAAACAATAAAAAATGACTTCAGAATGTAATTTTTAAAAGAAATTACGTTGTCTTTAAATGAGTTTATACCCATTCTTGATCAAAGCTCTCTTTAGAATCTCTTGGACTGCAAGTTTGAAGAATGTGAGCTGAAGTTTAGGTGCAGTTTCTACAAGTTTTGCACTTTTTGCTTGTGGATATCGACCTGCAACTCACTACCATCACATTTGTCTTAATTGAGGCCGAAGCTATCTGAAGTGTGTTCTTAAACTGTCAATACATTTTTATTGTATTTATTGTATCGTATCTACTCTTTCCTAATCATAAAGTTTAACAGCCCCCTTGCTCCGGTGGCACGTTGAACCTTCAATTTTAGTCCCTGTTTATCATTACAATTTAATAACCATTTTCTTACAGATGTAAAAATAATTTCTCTCGAATTGAGTTTTTTCCCTATAAAAGATACATTTTATCCAGGGAAAAAAATTAAACTATTGTGAGAAAATTTGTTAATGTTCACATCAGTGAATGACTATGCAAATCAACAGTTGTCAAAAAAAATACATATTTAGGTCTAGTTGAAGTTGTGGCGGCAAAACCATTGTGTATTGCATTATTGATCTGAACGTTGATTTATTAAACCATTAAATAAGAAATAATAGCCCAACAGTTAGTAAGGTGATACGATGTTGACTCAAGTTACCGGTTAATTTTAAGCAATTTTTTTATTGCTCTTTTTGGAGGAAAGGTTGAGAGATACAATCAATAAATCACTGTGTATCTTCATTACGAGCTTCAATAAACTACACTTTTAAATACCTATACACATTTGTAATTAATTATTCGTGCTGGATTCGAGTAATACTCGAACTCGCAAAACAACTACTTCAAAATATTATTTGAAAGACTCGAATAAACTCAAATTCGGATGATCAAACCTCGAAATAATTGGGAATAAACTACACTCATCTCCAGTTATTGTTGTTGTTGTTTTTCATCATCATTTTATTTGAGTAATTCTATCTGAACATAGAAAACATTATTGAAAACAATACCTCTGTTTCATATGTTTTTATTTTAAAAAAGGAAAAAACATTTCCTTTACTCTATATCTGGGATTGTCCATATATTTGTATTTGATCAGAATGGGCACCAAAAGGGTTTTTATGTGAAACTTTGTGATTTAATACACTAATATTACGATTTCTTCAAACAAATAACAAATATATGTAATTAGTAGTAATACGTCTAAGATGTGAAAAACTGAACATGACAACCTAAATTAATTAAAAATATGCTTTGTTGTGATTCTAGATACTACTTTTTTAATTAATAATACATTTCCTTATTTTGGTAGTCAAACTGACTTAATTGTTGACCTCAGATTTTACCAATTCCATGAAAAAACTAATTTTTCTTTGGTTGATGCCGCCTTTAATCAAATTCAGCTTAATTTAATGCTCAAAAACTCAAATTTGATAATTATAACTCAAATCCAATGCTAGACATTAGTATCAATGCATGTAAGTGTCTAGGCCCTTCTTAGATGGATATCAGGTATTTTTTTGGACCAAGAGAACATACTGATAGATACAAATTTCTTTATTTGAATAGATTAAAAAATTGAAGACAATAATATATGATAAAAAGATTATAATCATGAATCACTCATTTGAACCATGATGATACTCGACTCTCCTTTCAAGGTAATACTTACTAGATGACATAAAAAAGGGAATACGGAATCTTCCAGATAAAACACGATCCCGCAACGCATGTAAACTCGAAGCATCAAATGGCAAGGCACCACATACCAAGACATAGAGAACCACACCAAGGCTCTAGGATAGGGGGAAAACAGATAGGTTTAAGTGTATACATGTATCTATAAGGTAGGATAATAATGACTCTAAAAAGCTAAAAATAATATTTCTCTCCTCTATTAATTCCAATCAATACTGTAATCTTTTTCGTTTCTTTTGTGAGTCTCTTTGTAGAATGAATATGCTTGTATATTTATCAAGAATAAATGACATACAACAGTATGCAGAGGTATACCTACCCATGCAGTAGGGAAAGAAATAAAATAAAAATATTTGATACATCAGATTAGTAGTCCTTTATTCCTCATACATGACGTCAAATGACGTCATTGAAATAATAAAACTTTTATTCTGCACAGATAGAGAGATATAAGCTTATACGTACGTACATAGAAAAATACCCTCCTATCTATTCAATACACACACACACATATATAGAGTTATATTTAAAATAATAATCAAAGTATATGTATAAAAGGCAAAAGTAAAGAAATTACTCAAGCGGAAGATCCGTTTAAAAAATCATTCTTTGATATAATATTTATTATACATGCTTTTGAATGTGTAGAGTAAGAAAATTATTTATTACTTTAAAGTTTTTTTCCCTAAACCCTGACTCATGGGCCTTAAAGATTTCACGGGGGGGGGGGGAAATCCCAATTTGAGCTCTTTTCATAGTTTATAGACACAAATAATGATTAACAGACATGCAAATGTGATAATTTGAAGCCATTATTAAAATTTGAACTCGCTCAAACAACATTTATACTAATTTTATTCTGTAAACATTAAACTTAGAATGTTAAATCAAGGCACAAAGCAATGCGCACTCTATGCAGTACAATAATTGTTTTTCTTTTAAATATGTATAAGCATACATAAATTTTTTATTTTGTTAAAAGTTATTTTCAAACCAGGTATTTATTCAACTTATTTATGTTGTATCTTAAGTGGTCATTGATTAATAATAATACATTAAAGGACTCACTTAAAAACCATTGCCATGAATATTAATCACAGTATACACTAATAAAGTAGTTCAGTACGACTGTTAGAAAGGAATTAAACTCCCTTTGTATGTAAGAGTCTGTGTAATTGATGTAACATTAGAAATTAAAATCAAACGACTTGGGAACAGCAAGTTTTATGTACATACAATCATATATTATATGTACATACTATAATTTACATAAAGCACAGTGACGTCAATGTCCATAATTTTTTTTGCATGTACATACATACATATTAAATATATATATATATATATATATATGTACGTTACCACAGAGTACGTAAATTGATTTCAAATACATCATCATATCATGATGATTAAAGATAAAAAGAGGAGCAGTTGTTTTGCAAGTCAGCAGAATAAGAAAATTTGGAGATAGATTTTTATTTTGTCTTTATTTCTTTCTTTCCTCTCGATATAATATTATAAATTCTCCTTTTACCAAGAATTTAATAAAAGTAAAATCTCTCCAAACAATTGATGTAAAAGATAAAAATATCACACGTCAAAAATGTAATGTTCTTTTTTATAATATGTACATACACATTATATCTAAAATTAGCACTTAAGCTAAATATTTGCTACAATAATATAATGACGTCAATAAATTATAATAATAATGCAAACAAAAAGAGAACTGATAGTGAATATATATATATATATATATAGTACATATAATAATAACAATAATTAAATGGCAGGATCATTGCTTAAAAAAATTTATTTTTGGGAAAATTTTGCGCCATACACATTTATGCCTTGTTACACTTTAGACGTAGTTAGATAGATAGATCAGAGAATAGAAATAAAATTGTTTTTAAACATGCTTTGACACCTTTTCAATTGTGATAATATTATCCTTTTGTACATGTATATTATAGATTTGTGATGTTTATAATACCTATATGTATATGGATGTATATATTATATAATTAAATGCATATGTAAATCGTCTTAAAATGCTTAAAAACTATGAATACAATGAATGCAGTTTTTAAATCATTTGTTAGAAAGAAAAAAATCAAATTGTGCATATATGTATATATTATATATATTTCTGGGATTTCATTTCTACTTTGGCAATTTATATATACTTTAAATATTATGACAAAGCTTCACCTCCTTTATAATTTAAATATCATGATCATATTGCATTATTTTGATGTATAACTCCATCCATCTATTCATGCTCAAACTACCAAGATTTACTTGCATAAATGAATAGTACTAACTGAAACTATGAATGGAATTCAATATTCCACATCCACATTAGAGACTAAAAATAGCAAATGAAAAGGACATCCCCCTTAATTTATGGGATTACACGTTATGACACATTCAGGTCACATATTATGAAGTATATATGTACATAGAAGAAGTGAAATTAATTAGGGAGAGTCACTTCAAACGGTGATGAATGTTATAAAATGACTACTCTAATAAATTTAATGTTCTAAATACTATTATGTAAAAATCACATACCCAAACATCCACTTCGGGTCCTTTATAATGCTTTCCCTCAAATACTTCAGGGGCAGCATAAGGAGGAGAGCCACACCAAGTACCCAAGTGACTATTCTCTTGGAAATAATTAGAAAATCCAAAATCTGCAATTTTTATATTCATATTCGAGTCGAGGAGGAGATTTTCTGCTTTTAGATCTCGATGAACAACACGGTGTCTATGGCAGTAGTCCACTGCTTCTACAATTTGCCAAAACGTTCGTCGAGCTGCTGGCTCTGTCATTCGACCATGGATGGCTATATACTCTACATATGTAAATTCAAACAAAAATGCAAGGATCATACATTGGAATTTATTTAAATATTTGTGGAATCCCTTACCAAATATTTCCCCTTTACTCGCATATTCAGATACAATATAGAGCAAGCTCTTGGTTTCCATGACTTGAAAAAGCTTTATGATATGTTGATGATTAAGTAATTTCATAATTTTGACTTCTCGGTACACTTTTTCTAGATTGGCTTTGTCCAATTGTGTTTTGTCAATTATTTTAATAGCCACCTATGAGGGGTGATTAACAGAGACAAATTATTAAGCATAAATAATCTAATATGCTTCATTCTCCAACAAGGACATTATTATGAAGGGATGAACGCTATCAGTTACATATATGTAATCATGCATATTTTTGGGATGGGTAAACTATGTTTGTACGTATTTTTTTTTTTTTTTTTACAAAATAGGACCTATCTATGGGAATTCAAGGCTCAAATTATTATGAATAATTAACTATTATCCGTTCAAACTATTCAAATGATTACTTTTTTTGTATAGCAATTTCCTCAATTATCAGAATATTTGCTTTTCTAGGATCTATGTATACGATCAAAGCATTTTTGTCATGAATGAAATTTTCTTAATTTTTGTGTGTTTTTTGTCATAAAACAATAGTAGTAAAAAGGAAAAGGAAGACAAAGAGCATTGATTTAATTTTATGCTTCTATTGTATAATTACATGCATTAATTGACATCTCTCTAAAATGTTATGCTTGTAGCTATACCGTTGATGACCTATTAAAAAATATCATTCTATGATATCTCTTACTTATACATATAAACGACGTCATTTGAACATTCTTTCATTTCAACACATACATACATATAGTCAAACACACACATATATATATATATACAGAGAGTTGATATTTGTTTTACAAAAGGAGGGCATCAGTTGAAGAATTCATGAATCCTTAGGTCCTAATTGCTAAGGACGTCACTGTCAATGGAATTGATATTGATTTACTTAATATACAATCATATTTACTACAACAACATATATGTAAGTAGTAAAGTAAAGAAAATAAAAAGTTCAATTTTGGAAAATGATGATAAGAAATTATACATAATCGTTATTCTCTCCTTGATAGTCCTGCATAATGGAATGGAATAAATATGCTTGAATGTGTAGGTAGGGAGGCATTGAGTCTATCTACCTGCCTATAGTTAGGTAGTATAGGACATAGGCTTACATGAAATATGAATCATGAGGGGATTCAATTATCATTGGATCGGGGTCAATAAATGCAATACCAAAGAGGGGAATATTAACTTTTATACATATTTGTATGAAGAGAGAGAAAAGAAATCTATGTTAAGGTAAAAAAAAAAAAGCTTTCTTTTCCACTTGGCTTTTTTGCTACGCCAGTACCATTGGTGTGTGTATGTTTGTACTATTATGTAATTTATTCGAACGGAAGGGAAAACTAGGTCAGGAGATGAAGATGAGAGACAAGGTTTCTTCTTACTTGCGTTTTCGTTATCTTATGCTTTGCAAGTTTAACAACTGCAAAATTTCCTCGTCCAATGGTTCGCTCAACTTCATAGAATCCAACTCTCAGCACTCCACCCGGACTCTTTTTTCTTTTATCCGAAGAGTCTACCATATTGAATGAGGAGGTCGTGGATGTACTGTTGGTTGAGATCGTTGCTCCTGTGGAGCAACCCGACGTGGACGAAGAAGTGGGAGGAGTACTCAACAATTCTAGGGATGTCTTCTCCATGATGGCCATCTCTTTCACGAATGATGAACTCAAGGATTTGCCGTCGTGACACTATTTCTTCATTTGAGTGCAAGGAATGAAGAAGGGCCTATTGCTAGCATGGCATACTATGATTATGTATGTCTAAAGAAGATAATTCGCGACATCAGTGTCTTTCCATACTTGAAGGTACTTTGGATATGATTAGATTACATATTATACATATATAAGATCCAATAGTCCATGCAGTTGTAGAAATTATTATTATAATATCCAAGTATTCCTACAAACGTGTACTGCCTTGAGTCTGAGGTTCACACACACTCATCAAATATACACTACTACTATTATTATTATATGAAAGAGGGAGGATGAAGTTAAGTAAAAAAAAAAATTCAGCGCCTCCTCTTCTTCTTAGGCATGCAAAGCCTCCTCTCTCCTCATTGATATAACTTCTAAGCATTGCTTCTTTGACGTACATCATGACGTCAAAACCTACGTCACGCTAAGCCATACAAACAGGGCTTTCACTATATGCATATTGAATGTTATGTATTCAATATTCAATCTCTACATATATATATATATATAAAATGAGTACATTTATTTTTATTAAGATTCTAAATCAAATTATCTATAACTAGTCTTCAAGAGGGGGGGGGGGGAATTTATTGTATTAATGTATTCCATAGCTTCAATGATTCCAAAACTATGTATATATATATATATATATATATACATACATAATTATGTGGATACTCCTGTGCAATGAGCCTGTTCAATGACTTAAAAATCTGTTTTTTCAAACCCTAAAAATAGATAAATGTTTGCTTGTATGTAGACATTTATAAGAAATACACATAATATCTAGGTTCATTTGCATATATGTACGTATTTAAATAATGAATTATTTTAAGCAATATGTAGATGACTAGTATATTTTATATATGACTTGGTAGGGATAGCACTACCGTCTGTAGGCATTTGAATAAAATATATTTTAAAAAAAACGATGACTTAAGGATTTGATTCCTTTCAATATTTTATTAATCATATTATTCACTTAAAGATTCGACAAAAGTTTTTTTATTTTTTTCATAAAGGATCCTTAGTTGTTATTTGTACAAAGTATTTGTAAAAAATATTATAATATATTCTCTTCTTTACAGCAGATTTTTTTAGCCTTTTTTTTTTTCACGTTCTTTATAAAGGAATAACTAATTAAGGATGACGTAAGAATCTTATCAAATACATAATTAATCATGATCAAGTTTCTACATAATGTTATGATACAGCATGCTTAGAGACAATATTATTAGTCAATAGTTACTCTGGTTACGATTATGCCTACAGTGCAATAATAATAGTTGTTAATTAGTTAATAAATATATAAAACTAGTAAGTTAGTTAAATCATATAAAGTAGTCGTTATGATGATATTTCATGTGTTAACTTAGAAGTTTAGTAAAATTGTTGAAAATATGAAGATTCAAAATTTGGATGTGATAGAGAGTGCTAAGTACCTAAACATATATATATATATATATATATATATATATATATATATATATCATCAAGTATTTTGCGATCATAGAGGGCGCTTCAAAATGTTTAATCAGGAGGGAGCACACATATATATATATATAGTTTAAGCCACATATTTTTTCTTCAATTCACTGTTCTTAAAGATCTATGTGACAATACTGGATTTATAATTTGTAAATTTTTCTGTCACTTTCATAATTTTTAAAAATTTAGTTATTAATTACTATAGTATCATTTTCAAACCAGGTCTTGTAGGTCACTATTCTTAAGTTGATAGTTACTTTTATTAATATTTTAGCTTTCAATATAAGTAAGTAATACGATTTCAAGTATTTAAATGAAATTTTAAGTGAAAATTACACTAAACAAGTGTTTTTCAGCCTTTGTTTCGAATTTTTTTAAATCTTAGCAAGATACCTAACATATACACGTCGAGCTTTTTGTCCATTCGCAACCTCGACTCACAAAAGGGGAAAGGGAAAATTTGGAAAAATAACTGGTAGCTACCCTTTTGTAATTTCCTTGTTGCCAACTTTTTAATATTGGGCAAAGTTATAATTTAGATATACTAAACATTTACAAATTCTATCAATATACAAATCAATCGATAATATTTGTATATCAAAAATTCAAAAAGAAGGCGCGCAATTTAATATATTTTTTATATATCAAAATCATAAATAATAATAATACCCTTTACGAGCTCATAACACGTAACGTCAGCTGCTTTATATCAAAAGAGTCAAATGATGAAAATCAGCTGAAGGGAGAATACAGTGTGTTTTGTTTATACCAAAAGGCTCGTCGTGATTTACATAATATATTAATGTGATTAATCCCTACACAAAGAAATGACGTAGAATTACGAGGGCAGTTATGTTTCTCTCATTCTTATTTTATTGGTTAATCTTTTTCTTTTATTATCCACGTCAAGTACATTTTTGTCAGCTGCATATTATTTTCTTTTTTTTTTCTCTGTAGTGAATCTTGGCTATAACTATTTTGAATTTGCCGCTACTTTATTCGAATATTTTATTTATACACATATTTGTATGTAAATTAGTAGTCCATTTATTTCCCCAATGGGAGTTCGAATTATATTTTGCTATACTCACAATACTCCTACAATGTATATAATTATTTTTTATTTTGAAGAAAAGGTTGAGAGTTAAAATGAATATCTCTTTATGACATAAACCCAAACTCCCTTCAATCTATTCCTATATCTTTTTTTTTGGGAGATTTTTGGAGGTATAAACTTTAAAAGTAAAAATTGTTCAATTCAACTCAATAATAAGGACAGACAGGCATCTACATCGAATTTAATTGTGACTGGGAACATAATAAAGCTTGTAAGATAACCATGTGAAAAGTATCTGATAAGAAAATTATCAATATCCTTTTTTAAACAAGTATTTTTTTTAATCAAGTATCCTCTTATTTTAAAATGTGAAATGTTGCCGATTGTATATTGGTTATCATTTAGACTGTACCTTTGTATAAAAATTATAATTACTGTTGAGTCCTCTCAATTAATTCATCTGTTAAGATAAAATTGGATTTGGTTTGTTTGTTTGTTTACATTTGTGCTCTCAAATTATGTAAACTCTAGAGAAATTAAAGCGTGCATTATAATAAGAGTATCTCTACTTTCATTTTCTTATTTTCACTTTTCTCTCTTCATTATAAGGTTGCTTTCTTAATAGAGTTATTTCTTTTCCACAACTTTTATAACATGTGAGGATCTGTTAATATAATATTTGTAAGAAATGACCCAATTATATATGTATTATGCTAGTTGAAAACAAAAGAGATTATTCCGATGCTCTACTAATAATGAGATAATAATTGCTTAGGGGAGTCATAACTTTCTAAACAAAGATTAAAGGATGAACAGGACAAACAGGTTTGAGAGATCCTGTTTCAATATTTTTGTTATTCAAGAGCTCTAAGAGAGGTATACAAGATAGTTGTTCAACTATAATTAATATTCATATTTATTAGGGATCGATGTCTGACGTCAAATAATATGTCATCAACAGGGATGTCAATTTTAGTCTAAGAAATACATAGATTTGTCAGATATCTTTTTTTTAGTTATCTCCTTTTTTAAGTGTTTCTCTTTTTTCCTTTCAGTTCTGAACAAAAGTTGAGTTTTGGAGTAGCACGACGAGCTTTTTGGGATAAACAAAATCACACTGAATTCTCCCTTCAGCTGATTTTCATCATTTGACTCTTTTGATTTAAAGCAGCAGACTATGCGTGTTATGAGCTCAAAAAGGGTATTATTATTATTATTATTAATGATTTTGATACATATAAAATATATTAAATTGCGCGCCCTATTTTGAATTTTTGACATACATGTATTAACGATTGGGTACTCATTCAGGAAACGAGTCCCATCATTTTAAATACAAATAGGTACACCATTCATAGAGGGAGAAATGAGCACTCGAAGAAGAAGATAGAAAGAGAAACATCCCTCCAGGGGTGAAGGGAAAATAAGCCTCGGGATCCACATCCATGCTTCTCCGGCTCGGGAAGGAGCAGAATGTAACCAGTGACGTGAGATAATGCAATCAATCCCATGGATTCCTTCAATATCGGATTTACGATCCTAAGTTCCCCTCTCCGGATTCTAACCTAAGCCAAGGGATCCTTCGGGGTCTCTCCGAGTTCGAGGGGCTCCAACTCATCATGTTGGAGAATCATCAATTATCCAAAGATATGACATAATTATCGTGTGTTGTCTGCTCTTATCGTCTGTTTCGGACTTATGATTTTAAAATGTTCCTTCATCACTCTTAATGCAATTTCATGTTAATTAATATAAGAATCATGACCTTTTGGACTCTTTCATTTCAAGATCCGTACATATTATCGTGGTTATATGATACATCAATTATGGAGTATTGGATCAGAAGAATTTACATTCAAGCTCAATACATATCACATTATCTCATTGTGGATATTCCTGGATGAGTGCCAACGATTGATTTATATATTGATAGAATTTGTAAATGTATAGTATATCTAAATAATAACTCTGCCGAATATTAAAAAGTTGGCAACAAGGAAAATACAGAAGGGTAGCTACCAGTTGTTTTTCCACATTTTTTCTTTCCCTTTTGTGAGTCGAGGTTGCAAATGGACAAAAAAGCTCGACGTGAAATATAAGGACATACCATAGAGAAGCGACAATTTGCATGAAAGACCAAGTCATAGATTTCAGCTGACACAATGAGGTTTTCAAGGAATGACGTCATAATATGTTGTATAATATAATATATCAGAAAATACTACCCCTTCCCCTAGCTGCTATTAATTACAACAACCTGAAGACTTTAATGTACTACTGCCAATCCAAGCCCTTTATATATTTTTTCGTTGTGATAGATATAGTCAATATATAGATGTGTGAAA
The DNA here is from genome assembly GCA_963680855.1 of Lepeophtheirus nordmannii. Classification (NCBI taxonomy): domain Eukaryota; kingdom Metazoa; phylum Arthropoda; class Copepoda; order Siphonostomatoida; family Caligidae; genus Lepeophtheirus; species Lepeophtheirus nordmannii. The sequence continues at coordinate 14,945,721 of OY804518.1, forward strand.
AAAATAATACCTGAGTTTCAACGGGAAAAAAATGACAATTTTACCTAGGAATAAATGTTCATAACAAAAATACAAATAACATATAGTTTAACACAAAGATGCAGTTGGGGGTGGAAACTTACTCCCAAATTTTATGTAACCCCAATATATCAATCCCCCGCCCCTCCCAAAAAAAATAAAGAAACGACACTCCCCCCCCCCCCTCCCTTGTTTTAAAAATCATATCTGCAATCCTAGTATAAAAACTCACATTTTCATTGGAGTTATCGAACGATTGCAAGGAATCAATCTCTCTTTTTCATATCTTGCACCAAATATTTGAGTAGTATCGGTGCTTAATATAGAACTTTAAATCGGTTATGTCCTGTCCGTATTGTTGTTCCTTGAAAAAGTTCAAAATTTTTGAAACACCCTCAACAAGACATCGTTGACTCTAATAAAACAGTAAAGTACTTCAACTAACCACTTGAGTTTGTTCATTAAACCTTAAAGTAATTTTCAAGCACGACAAGTCAAAATTATGGGAACCATACCGAGTGAGAACCGGGAAAATTCAAAAGGGGGATCGTAATTTAGAGAAAAGGGGCACATTTTTAATACTCAAAATATTTTAATTGCCAAAAAGGACACTTGTGTACAAAAAAGGGGGCGTCTGCACCTAGTTACCCCACCCTACACCACTGATATATCGCCACAAAATATCATTATAAAGAAAAGTTGAGTGTGTCTATACTTTATACCTGTGAGCATGTGTAAAAAGCTGGATTCCGATGAATGTGAAAAAGATATATTTTTGGTGAGGGTAAAACCACGCCGGATATGATATCATACAAAATATGTTACATTGTCGAGTCTTAAACAAGATGATTTTATTTCGATGCTCTAATACAAAGTAGTTTAATTTAACATATAACAAATAAATAATATAGCTAACATGATTCTAAAGTGATTGACGCTAGACAGAAAGGGCTCTTTTTTCACATCTTCAATCATAATTTATAATTAAAGTGAGTTGACAAAAAAAAAAAAAAAAAGACTACAAAGGAAGGCAGGAATTTTTTAAAACTTCTTTTAGAAGTAGACTTTTCTAATAAAGAATGAACATAAATACAAAAAAAAAACATTTCTAATATAATTAATTAATAAAACTGTACATAAGTTGCATTCCTACAAAAAACTATTAATTTATATATTTTCACCACTGCAACGTCTTGAAATATCGATTATCAACTTTCGTGACTAGCAACAATTATTCGAAAAAACTTTATCAGTCGATCACTAATATCTTCAAATGTTGTTGTTATTGTTCAAACTTTGCATTTTTGTTGCTATCAGTGGCGTTCTGAAAAGTCAGGAGAGACCATGCATAAATATTACTGCACCTTGAATACAGAGTTACGAATTTGCTATTTTAGAAAACAATTTTTTTCAATTTCCCTCCCCCTAAAAAAGTGTTTCACAACTGGTGGGTCGTGAATATCTTTTACAATTTCCAAAAAAGGAATAGTTTGTTTTAAATAAAGTTAAATAATTGGAAATCTGAAGAAAAATTCGTTTTTAAAAAAAAGAATAAAAAAAGGTCATCAAGAATATTTTATCAAGTTTGTTGTCAAAAGTGTTATTTTAAATAGTCGTAAAAAAGAAGAAGAACACGACAAAATGTATTATTAATAACAAAATTAAAATAGTCTTTCTCAAATAAATAAAAAAATATGAAGACCTATCAGGAGAAATAACATTTTGTGTCAAATTCATATAATATATACATTTTTGCTCTTGGCCCACGATATACCATTATATGTATATATGTATATACTTGGATATAGACAATTCAATCTTGTGTTTCATATTGTTATAAACTATGATTGGGTCCACATTAGTCAAATCCTCTCAAGAGCAACATGCATGGTATGAAGCTAACTGAATAGATGCATACCACATATCCCTTTCCTAACATTTTTCAGGAAATAATGTCCTATTTTTTTTTTTTTTTTTTTTAAAGTAAGATAACTACTTCAACCCCATCTGTAACAGCTTAAATCTTTTTGCACATCTTAACGTCTCTCTCTATATATATTTCTTTCTCTAAGGTAAGAGCTATTAAAAAAAGCTGTATGCTCTTTAGACTAAAATTGACGCCTTTACTCATAATCCATCAATTAAAATTAGAGCTTGAAATTAATTTTTCTAATCGTAGGTCACCCACATTGAACACGAAAAAATATTTTGTTTTACAAAAATAAATTCATTACAATTGATGCATAAAAATTTTAAATCATGTAGAGTCAAATGTACATATTTAAAGTACGGGATTTGGTATCTTTTTAACTCAAATAAACCTTGAGGCTTATTTTAGTAGATGGGAGCGAGACATAGATGAAAGACACTTAATTGACATCAATTGCCTGTTATTATATGGCAGCGTTTCTCAATCGGGGTTCCGTGGAACAATTTACAAAAAAAAAAAAAAATGTTTATTATGTATTAGGTCGCAGTGAAGGAAGCTGTTATATGTATATACAAACATTGGTGTCAATCTCTATATTGGTATAGTGAACATTCAATTTTAAATTTTTTAAAGATTTTACCCCCTAATTTTTTTTGTCATGTAAATAAATGCACAAATTGAAAGATTAAAAAAATGTTAATTCATTTTTGAAAAGTTCATCCAAATACATAGAGATGTGCTATGTCTATAATTTTATAACTTTTTTAATTTGAATCTTTAAAATGCATTTATACTAAACTTCTGTGAAATGTATATACTGAGTATTTTTTTTAATTCATATGATAAAATATGTATTAAAGTCAAGAAAAACGTTATAGAATGTTTTAAAAATGATTTTGATCTGTCACTTGAGACTTTTTTTATTACTTCATAATAAAAAAGTTATCAAACATGCACCTGTAGTTTGAACTTATCCTCATTGAAACTATTATAATTTATAAATTTAGTAGCATTAGTTTTTTGAATGTTAATACGTTAATACGTTAAATATTTATATTATTATAATAATAACTCAAGGCTTATCATGAAAAAAGGTAAAATTCACCTACCAAGGATGAATTTTGAGGGTTCGTTGCAAAAGTTAATCTTAGGTTTGAGTGGAGCAATGTACACACCTTTTAGACAAAATAAATTTCCTTATTTATTAGACCTAGTTTTTTACTGCAAGATATTACTTTTGAAGTACATATATATATGTATATATTTATATTTGTCTTTCCTTTACAGAATTACCTTATTTTAACTAAAGTAACAAGTTAAACTCATGGAAGTTGCGTAGTTATATTGTAATTCATGGCCTATTGAACAAAAAAATAACTCTCGGACAAATGAATTTGAAGAAAAATGGATCACATGGTCGTTTTTGGCCATTTTGTCTCATAGCTTTGGAGTAGAGTAACAGATTCAGTCAAATCTCAAATAGAAAAACACCTTGATTCCAAACGAAAATGTTTTCATCTTTCTGAAATGCATATAAATCTCGATCTAAAAAAAAATGTATATTGTATATTTAAATAATTTAACTAATTCGTTCATAATCAAATTTAAAGTGCATTGAGTTCATGAAATCAATATTTTTTCTTGTCTTCTGCTAACAAAAATTGAAACTAAGCTTTGAATATCCATTTCTAACTTTTGGATATTACTTATTATAAATTTTTGGATGGCTTATGGAATTAATTCACAGTAACATTAATAGTTGTTCTTTCTCCGAAGTTGGATGTGCAATAAAAATTTTGTTTCCTAGAAAAGTTGTTCTAATTTGGATTGATTTTACCCAGATTTGTTTGTAGTATGATGCTTTGAGAAAATGTGAATGATAAAATATACTTTTTGACAAATACTGAAAAGGATGAACGGAGAAAGCAAGATTGAGAACCTCTGCAAAAGTCCAACAGTTGGAGAGAATGTCATAATTGCCTAACTGCCACTCGAAATCGATACTTTTTTATTTGTTGATCTTCTTTCTTAACATTATGTAATTGAGAATATTGTAATAAATATTTATTTAAAAAATTATTTAATATTCAACTTTTGCATATATATATATATATATTGTGTGTTTTTTTTAAGCCTTCCTTCTTGATGTTGTAAAAAAAGGACACAGTTGAACAGTATTATAGCAGTACAGAAGAAAGTACTAATAACATGTTATCGGCCTAAATTTACCACCATTTTTTTCCCAAGAGAAGGGAGCCAAAAGGGGTCAAGGGCAACTTAAAGAAGAGTACCACAAAACTATATAAGATATAGTTTGGATAAATGTAATGTCATGGTCTACTCCTATGAATTATAAATAGCTAGAAAATGAAGAAAAAGTGTTTTCTCCTTTTCTTGTTTTTTTTTTCTAGGATCGTTTCTATGAAACATCCCACATGTATAAATGAAAAAGCCATTCATGACGTCACCACCATATTTTTTATGTAAGGTCTTGTTTAAATTTTTAATTTATCGGTACAAGGAATTGAACATATTTTTAAAAGCCTGTTAAAACGACAACCCCCATAAAAATTCAAATTCCATTTAGTAAGAGTAAGTTGCATCTTGTAAGTTAAAGTTTGTCCACTTGATAAATGCAACTAATGGAAGGAATATATGTATATACAGTTTAAGAAGGTTCTGTACAACTACAGATAAAATAATACCCATTATTTAACATGCAAGAATTAATTCAGAATATTTATATTTTAAACGTTAAAAATATATAAATTATTTCTTCATGAAATACATTTGTATGCATGTACAAACGTGCAAAGAATGAAGATGATTGGACTCATTTCCTTTGAAATAAATTAAAACAGTACTTGTACAGATAAATACTAAGCCAAAACATATTATGTTGTAGATCCATCAGAAGTGCTACAAAATGATTAATTATTTTGATAATTATTATCAAAATATTCGGATCCAACCAAAAATGATTTTAGATATGACTGGTAAAGAGAACACGGAGAGAGTCCAAACGATAATGTGAGGCTCAAATTCATTCGTTCTATGCCTTAACCAATGTAATTTATTTTTCCAAACAGAATTTGTGTGCGTTTTAGAGACTATCGGGCTTGTATCGACTTTCTCCAAGTAGTTCTTAATTGTGGGTTCGTCAATAATATTAATGAATTCTGGATCTATTAATTCTCGTGTCCACCATTGCTTTGTTTTGTCTTCAGAACTAGTAAAATGATAATGATAGAGATGCGCCTTCAAATATTTGGGAGGAGCCCTTTTATCGAAGGGGTTATGGTGCCTATCTAAAAGGTCTAGAACAACGCGTTCACCTAAAATATAGTGTTAATTCATGTATGCATATTTATGTAGAGATAAGACACGTACCTTGGAGAAAACGATAACACATGGTGACGAACCACTTATCGAGATTAAACTTTCCTTGGAGAGCAATGAACCACATTTGCCAGTCAAGGCGTGGTTGATGGGGAAGAACATATCGAGGCATTGTAGTCATATTTCCCGGCTTATAGAGAAACTGATATTCCTCCCAATTTTTTCGATCATTGGATCCCATAATAACAACTTCGGGCCTCCCTCCGACACCCGTCATTCGTCGAAAAAGCCCATAGGAATTCACAAGATGAAAACTTTGGAAGGTATTTAGGAGACTAGAATCCAACTCCGCAATAATTTTAGGCGTTATTGCTCCATCGAGACCGCCAACGAACACGGGTACAGACGTAATAAATATCTTTGAAGCCAAGAGACCGTATATAATTCCAAAATATAGATTTTTTAAGAAAGTAAAAATACCATCCTTAAGGGAAAAACTTATCAGAATTATCATCTCCAGAACAGAGATAATAAAATAGAATGCACCAACGCCTATTCCAACAGTGGTCGCTTTAGTTATGAATTGTTTGAGCTCATTCATATTAAATTGAATTTCAAATTCATATTTGTCATTTATAAAGTAATAAAGAAATCCAATGATGAGACTCACAAGTACAGAAATATTGAAGCAACTAACAAGAAATCTGACAGAGAAATGTTTTTTCGTTTTTAATGCCCTATTCCACCAGGAGTCATCGGACAAGGAGATACACAATGCCATAAAGAGGAAATTAAAGAAATAGTGGACATTAACTAAGTCCACTGTATTAATGTCATATTTTATTAAGAACGTAGCTATACATTTGTAATTCTGTCTCTACCCAACCTAAATCTAGAAACAGGCTAAAAATAAGATATATCCTACCGTTGTCATCTGGTACCCCTATTTCCCATTTACGCGCCAAATATATGAGTTATATCCTCCTCTTTCTCTACCTGAAGTACGAAAGGGATGGCGGGAGGGACCCCGTACAAATGTATAGCTACGTTCTTAATAAAATATGACATTAATACAGTGGACTTAGTTAATGTCCACTATTTTATGTCATACCGTAGCTATACATTTGTAATATTCCCAAGCTGTTTTGTACATTATTCACATTTTAGTATTTAAATAACTTATTTCCAATGAAACATCCGACGTTAAAGATAAATGAATTTCTATTACACTATACAGTGAAGCCTTAACGAACAAATAAATAAATAAATCTATCTATATACATATATATATATATCTCTGTACAATTCTTAAAACAATTTGTTTCGACTAATTTTCTTGGTATTCTCTGACACTGAATTCCGTGTTGACTATAAATTCCTATATTATATTAATATCTTCCTGAAAGAAAAGAAAAATCAGATTAAGTTAATGTCTTTGTAAAGGAAGGTTATAAAAACGATGAAAAGCATTTGAATCCTCTGACCAAAACCCCTGATTAATAATTTCTTGAATAGTGCTACCGCTGGCTCTCCTGAAATTAACAACTGCCGCCCTAAGGCTATGCGCTTTAAACGCTTCAATATCAATCCCTGCAGCCTGCATTAATATTCTTAACCATCTAGACGCTGTCTGCGTCGCAATTGGTCTCATAGGCCCCTTGATGGTCACAAATAATTTATCACTACCAGCCCGTTCGCGATTTGTTCTATCTATGTATTCTTTAAGGTGAGCAACGGGATCTAAAGCACTAACATTGAAAGGGGCAATGCTTACACCACCCCTCATGTGCCGTCTACTAGAATTCTTCTCTAGCCCCGTAAAAGGAATGTAGATCGACCCGTCACTATTAATTTTATAGCACCTACCCATTAAAGTAAGGGAACTTGCTCTTGCAATACACGAGAGTGCCGTCAATGCTAATGTCTTTTTAGATAAAGCCTCTAATGAGAGATCCTTTGGTTCACCCAAGCTCTTTAAATAATTTAATAAAATCTTAACATCCCAAGTATCTTGATATTTTGGCAAGGGTGGATTTAAATTAAAAGAGCCTCTCATAAATTTTGCTAACACCTTATCATTCATTAATATAGCTGGGTCAGTCTGGAACCTAACAATTGCCGACTTAATAGTTGAAACGGCACTAAAAGAAAGACCCTCGAAGCTTGCTAGGTAATTCATTACAAAAACCCCATCTACTTCGAAGGCAGAAATATGATTGTCCAAACAGTGTTGGTGAAACCGTTTAAATGCTGAAAAGTAAGTCTTTTGTGTTGAGGGTCTAATATCGCTCAATACTCTCTCTATGGCTTCTGTAGAAAGTCCTTTTAGCTTGAACTTGGAGGTCAAATGAGCCAAGCAACTAACAAGCCCAACTCCGGAATGTTCTCCGGCTCTTGTGACTGTGTCACTTTCCGTGCTGGCCCCAACTCTATCTTGTCCTTGGCCAGGAGCTGCAATGGCTGATACCATCGAGCTCCCGTCCAATTTGGAGTTATGACTATTGCTGGGGAAACTGTCTGAGACTTGAATCTCGCCAGACACTTCGGCAAAAGTGGAACTGGTGGGAAGAAAAATCCTCCGGGTCTCCATATTACTGAAAAAGCGTCTATAGCAATCGCTTGTTTGTCCGGGAGCCAAGATACATAATCCTCGCTGACGTGGAACTTCTGAGAGGCAAAATAATCTATCTTTGGGTTGAACCAACTTGTTGTGATAAGATTCAAAATCTGCTGCGAGAGCCCGAATTCCCACGTCTGTATGCTTTCTCTTGATAGGAAGTCTGCGTGAGTATTCTCCGTTGACGGAACCCAAGCGAAATTTGCCCAAATACGTTTTCTCATTAGATACAGCCAGGTTCGAACTGCTATCACATTGAGTTCCCACACTCTTGTACCTCCCTTTTTCATAAAGAGAAATAAGGCTGTTGTATTGTCTGTATAAATTAATACTTGTTTATGAGCATCACCTATTAACTGAGTGGCTTTCTCTATTGCCAACATTTCCAGTACATTAATGTGTAGCTTCTTCTCCTCCGAAGACCATTTTCCTTGTTCGAACCTACCGTTCGAAAAAGAGATGCCAAACCCGGAGGTTGAAGCATCAGTGTGAATTTCCAAAGAAGGATTGAATTCTCGGAGGATAGGAGAGCATGGATCTCTTAAATTCGACCACCATTTCAAGTCACTCCGGCTCTGAGGTGATAAGCTGATTGATGGCTTGTAAGGGGCATGAAAGTCCCCTTTATTTAGATCAAATTGCAAAGCCCTTTGAAACAGTGGCGCGAACTCCACTGCAGGCCTTACGCTTTCCAGTATTCCCAGCATATGCTGAAGATCTCTGACTGAGACTTTTTCCATACTGAAAAACTTTAGCGCCTTATCTCGTACTTTTTGGACTTTATCTATAGGTAAATCAATCGTGTGGGCATGAGAGTCCCACAACAAACCTAAATGTTCTATTCTCTGGCTTGGTAACCAGGAGCTTTTGTCCAAATTTACATTAAAACCTAGAATGGCGTATAATAGTGCCACGACGCATGAGTCTAAATTAGCTTGCATGGGAGCAGAGGCCTGTAATAATAGGTCATCTAGATAGATGCTACCACTAATATGAAGTTCCGATCTAATGAAATTAATGACCGGTCTCATTAGTTTAGTGAAAATTCGAGGTGCAGATGTGAGACCAAAGCACAAAACCTTAAACTGAAAAATATTTCCCCTCCATTGAAATCTAAAAAAGTTTCTATGCTCCTCAGCAATCAAGAAGCTGTGATAGGCATCCGAGAGATCTAATGACGTCATAAAAAAGTCTCTTTCCAGCCAATATCTTAAGGAATTAACAGTTTCAATTTTAAACTTTGAAATTATAACGTATTTATTGAGGGTCTTTAAATTAATTATCACCCTCCATTTACTAACATCCCTCTTTTTTACTGCAAAAATGCCAGAGATGAATTCTAGGTTCTCGTTTAGAGACAACTCCTCTTGATCTACACTTCTAACAGATTCGATCGCCCCCGTGCTTTGTAACCTGACAATTTCAGCATCAATGGCCTCAACCGCCTCCTTACATAGTGGTGGATTATTTTCAAAATAATTAGATCTAGGTCCTCCCGAAAGGAATTGAACCTTATAGCCTCTCTTTATAATGTTAAGAATAAATTCACTTTGGGTTATAATACCCCAATTAACTGAACAAAGGCTCGTTCGACCTGCTGAGTTCGAAGACTCTAACATTCGGTCAGATGGAAAGGTAAATCCAAATGAATCTAAAATTCTGGCTGCCTCAAGTAGCATATCCAGAGAAAAAATATTTCGTAAATTAAGGAAGATTTTGGACAGATAAGATAAATGCTTTAGCTTTACAAACATAGAGTCTGACTTACCTCTTCTTGACCCTCTATAGGGCCTAGAAGGCATTTTCCTTTCTCCCCCTTGTGGAAATTGGGGAAAAGGTTTTCTAAAAGAAGGGGATGAAACCCCTCCTCCCACTCTCTGACGTGGAAAGTCCTGGGGTGTCATTTGTCCTCTTTTCCTCCTGAAAAAACGAGGATTACCCTTAAGGTTAGCTTCCAGGGCTCTTGCTTTCTGAGTATGCTCTTGGAGGACCTTAAGAACATCATTCCCGAAAAGAAACTTCATCTCGGGATCCCCCGTAGCGCCGCTACTTAGGATTCTGGTCTTAACGGAATCCTTGACTCCAGTCAGTACCAATCTTCGCCTGCTGGAGGTAAAGGAAGTTTCAAGCCTCCTAAACCCCTGGAGGGCATACCAAAGGTGACGAGCTACAATCTTCGATTGCTCCTCCACCTTAGACTCGTTACAGGCTAGGGCCTTCAACGTCTTTAGACATTGAGAAAGAGGTTTCCTCATTTCCTCATTGTCACTCTTCTCCACCATTTCTTCCAGTACTCTGATCCCAGAAGAAAGACCCTCAGAAGGGCTTGACAAACTGGACAGACCCTTAAATGCTTCAAAGGCCGCCACTACGGGTCTCAGGGCCCATCGACAAGTCTTATGGAGGCTTGTCAAATTGGAGAGAGCGGGGCCAGTATTGAGGTGCCCTAACTCAGGGTTTACCTCTGGTACCTCCATCAATCTCTCGACTTCAGGAGATACCCTATAAAACTCCTCCATAAAATTCTTGAATACGGACCCCTGCAGCTTCCTCTCATCCGAGAAGATCTCCCTAGAGACGAAGCCTAGAGTCTCATTCGAGAATGAAACTGTAGGCTCCTTTGCCCCAATAGCATCGAACCCATCGAAGGCCTGACCCGACGGCCGATGTCTTTTGGACTCCGTGGGAGGAGAACCACACAATCTCTTTTGAGGACGTACAAACGACGACCCTGAAGGAAAAGAGGCTACAGAGCAGCCCCCTTCTTCGTCTTCGCTCTCCCGAGAGAAACGAGGATCATCGTCAGGGCATTCCTCATAGTGTCCCATCTCCTCTAAAAAATGAAGGCGGGAATGCTCCACCAAGTCCTCGACCGAGGGAAACAAGGCCCTACATTCTTTACAAGGGAAGAGATTTGTAGGACTAGAAGAACTTGTCCCTTCCCGGAAATGACCCTTCGCATGATCAAGAAGCTCATCCGCCCCGTTGAATGATGCAGAACAAACTCTACACATAAATGTCTCAATTGAATCCGAGGATTCCGAAACATTAACTTTTTTGGAAGACATTATCACTATTAACAAATTATAAAACTTTAGACTAGAAAAAACAACGTGTTACTCTAACAAAGGTAGAAACAGAAAGAGGAGGATATAACTCATATATTTGGCGCGTAAATGGGAAATAGGGGTACCAGATGACAACGGTAGGATATATCTTATTTTTAGCCTGTTTCTAGATTTAGGTTGGGTAGAGACAGAATTACAAATGTATAGCTACGGTATGACATAAAATTATAGTTCCCCGTCACCATGATGATGATCATGAGAAATATTTGTTGACAGTAGGAAAATCTTCGTAGGCCGATAGTAGGGGCATAAAAGAGGAATGTCATGGGTATTTCAATCATGAATGTCCATGCCACACTGAATTTATGAAAGCTAGCTGGCAATACATTAAATACAAACCAAGAAGCTGGTGTAGGTATACATTGAGATTCATAGTGCAGAGGCATTGCCGTTAAGTTCCACCATGACGGGCACTCTGAAGATAATTTGACTAGACCGTTGGCAAACATCATACGAAACAGGAGCCAACGAACACATTCCATATTTAAACGATCCCAAGGCCTACTTTTCCCGTCTTCGCGAAAAGGGGCAATCAGAACGCATAAAAACCCCACTTCCAGCAGTAAAATGTCCCATTGAAACCACAAAAATGTTCCTCCAACTTGGTATAAAGATAAATACAATATCCAATTGATTAGAAATACAATTTTTCCACCTGAAAGAAAAGACAAAGAAAGGATCCTTCCGGTTACAACGGATACCATCCCTTCATGCATACCTAGGAATCCTCCAATTAATACTGCCACACAGGACAAAAAAGCACCCACTATGCACATCACGTCTAATGTATGCTCATGGCTGAGACTGAGTCCGTCTCGAAATAGCCAGACAAGGGTAGGCTTCTCCAGAAAGGATTCATACCGCCCATCGTTGTTCTTATGGACAGGAGAAACTCCATTCTCACCATATAAGCCCGGTATCTGAATATAAAGGGATACAAATGCCATAGCGTAGCATGACGCTACGGCACGGAGGAATAGTCTCCGGGTTAGGGACCGGGGATGGATCCACATGAGAAAATGAACCAAATAAAGGCCAGACGGGGATTTCCCCCAATAGAATCTCTTTATTTTCTATAAGTCACTTCCCTTTTTTTGATTGGAGGACTATGCTACACTCGTACATGTTGGGAACGAGAGAGAGAGAGAGAGAGAGAGAGAGAGAGAGGGGAGCCAGAGAGAGTTTAGAGGAGAAAGAGAAAGAGAGTCTGTTCTCCCTTGTTAAGAGAAGGGAAAGGGAGGGAGCGTAGAATGATTAATAGAATGTCACGACGAAGATGATGAGTGACAGAAGAAGGAGAAGGATCTGATCTCAACTCCGTTAGCAGTTTAGCAGCTTCGATCCCGAGTAAAAGCCTCCTTTTCCTCTCAGTCTTTCTCTCTCTCTCTCTCTCTCTCCCATTCTTGTTGCATTTACTTACTACTACTACAACTACTAGGAAGGATCCTTTTTCCTTCCTCTAGCTCTCTTTCTTTTTTTCTCTAACTGAGCTCTTTCCCGTCGCTCGGCCTTCTGTTTAAGCTTTGGATCCTCCTTTGTCCAGTTTGCAAATTCTAATTATTCCTTTGAATTAAGGATCTTGTTTGTGTGACTCCTTTTTTCAAAATGAAGGAAACGGAGCCGTATGCCCAAAGACTCTTAAGTAATTTGAATGCATTACGGTTGGAAGGGACCCTCTGCGATGTTGAAATTCTCTCTGCTACAGAAGACGAGTTTGTTTACGCTCATAGAAGTGTTTTGGCTGCGGCGAGTCCCTACTTTCATGCCATGTTCAATGGAGGGCTTGCAGAAAATAACAAGGCTAGTTCCAAATACATAATATGTTAATATACACTTAAAATTCATTCCATTTAATTGCGCACCCGGTCACTTGGACGGACTCGGATCCATTTTAATCACCTAGTTCACTCATTTATCAATTGCCCACTTTAGTATCTCATGTTTTACTAACAAATATCCATTGTATAACAAATACGTCTACAATTCCTAAGAAAAGTCATAGAATTTAAATATTTTAATGATAAATACATAAGACACATTTGAGGGTAGGAATGGATCTAGAGAGGGTTTAAAAATATGAAAATTTACACATAGTACTATCAACATAATGACTTATGCTTTTAATTATATAGGAAACAATTGTTTTACGATCGTTGAATGCCAACACTCTTAGAGGTCTAGTTGATTTTATCTACTCTGGATCTCTGCCACTCAATCACGAAAATGTCCAGGAAATCCTCATATCAGCAGATATGATTGGATTGCCTGAAGTGGTGAATCTATGTACCAAATACTTGGTTTCAGAAATGGACTCTTCCAATGTAATTAGTGTATATTTATTTGCCTCAGATCATCATTGCCTCGATCTCATATCAATCTCCGAACGATTTATTTTTGAAAATTTTGTGTCTGTATCTAAAGAATCGGAGGAATTTGCTAGTTTACCCAAAGACATTTTACTTTCGTTTTTGAAAAGTGAGAATCTACGAGTAGACTCAGAGACTCAAGTATTTGTTGCTGCAATGCATTGGATCACTGTAGATATTTCAAAGAGACGACGCTTCGTCTTTGATATCATCAAATATATTCGTTTACCCCTAGTGCCTTTAAAATTTATTGATTCATACATTCAGGTAATTTAAGTGTAGATATTTTCTTGAAATTGTATCTACGAATTATAACTCAACTCCATAGGATACTTTGGATATATCCTTAAAAGTCGCTTTAAGTTCTGTCAAGAGGGATATGATCAATGGCAAAGGGAATTTGGTGTCATCTCTGTCTCCTATTCCAAGAGAGGCAGCAAAAAGAAACATCTATCTTATCGGAGGTGGAAGAAGAGAGATCCGTTCGGCTTGGACACGATCTGAGTTTACTTATCATACTGTAGAAATGTTTGATACATTTGCTTCAAAGTGGAAAAAGGCAACAACGATGAAAGTCGGTAGGATATTACCTGGGCTAGCCATTCTAAATGGAAAGATTTATGTTTGTGGGGGAGAGCTGGAATCAGAAATTTTTGCTAATGGAGAAATTTATGATCCAATTCAAAACTCATGGTCAAGTATGGCACCTATGACTATTCCTCGGTGTGAATTTGGAATGACGGCTTTAAATGAATTTATTTATGCATTTGGAGGTTGGGTTGGTGAGGACATTGGTGGGAGTATAGAGCGATATGATCCTCGATCTAATCAATGGACGGTGATTGCTGAAATGCTAGTACCTCGCTTTTCAATGGGTATAATTTCATATCAGGGGTTGATCTACATTGTTGGAGGCTGTACAAACACACGTATGCACATGCAGGAGCTTGTGTCATTTAATCCAGTTGGTTTTATTTCATTTTTAAGTTCCTTTTATCATTAATCCATCACTTTTATTTAAGGAAACGAATGAATGGACCAATCATGCGAGTATGTTGGTACCACGATCACAAATGGGTTGTGCAGTGTTGGAGCATCACTTATATGTAGTGGGAGGTACAAATCGGAAAAATGATGTCCTTCAATCTGTTGAAAGATATTCATTTGATGAAAATAAATGGGAGGAAATTCCACCAATGTCAGAGCATCGAGCGAGTCCATGCGTAGCAGCTGCCAATGGGAAGCTTTACGTTTTTGGAGGTGATCAAATCAATGATGTCAATTTCTACAGATCCCGTACTACAATATCCTCTTCAGAAGTCTTTGACCCCGCAACAAACTCTTGGAAGGAGTCAGTTAGCTTGCCTGAAAGTCGATCTGAGGCTGGTGCAATTGTTTTGTAAAAATGTTCCATTTTGTCCCTATAAATACTTATGCACAACCCCTTTCCACCTCCTATGTAATTCCAAATCATCAAATGAAAATATATTTATTTTCAAAAGCACCTTAAGTTTTTAAGTCAACTTTTCCTTATTTCTTTTTTGTTGTCCATGTGATCATGTTTTTATTTCAGTCATTATGTTAAATCTGTCAAATTCTAATAAATTATGTATATTTTATCCTCAAATATAATTCACTAAATCAAACTAATATCATTATTTCTGTAAAGCCATGATATTTATGCTTTAAGAAAAGTAATTATGAAAGTTTAGTTATCAACTGGACTGGATTTTGTTTTTAAAAATATACTATTATAATTGAATCTATTAAAATAGGAATATGTTATATTATATATCTGATTTTTAAAAAAAGGTAATAAATTGACTAATGCAACATTACCTAGTTACGTTTTTTTTTTTGCACCAAACTTATGTGATCTTACAAAGGAAACAAACTGAAACATTGATAAATCATTTGTAAGATTGTGTTATTTCTAAACGCTGAGGATGCATTTATATCTCAACTGGTCAAATGGTGTACCAATTCATGCAGATTCATAAAAAGAGAAATTAATTAACAAGGGTAAAATTTCTTAAATAGAGGCTTCGCTTTATAAATTATTCTGTAATTATCTTGAATTATCACATTATCATAAGAGAACTGGGTATTAATTTCCCGCGCGGTATTCTCCCAAGTGAAGGGTGCTAAACGGGATTGAGGATGGTATTTTGAGGGGAGCACTAAATTTGCTTATTAAAAGGTTAGTTCCTGGTAAACTGCCTCGCCAATACACCTCTACATTTCATTCAATTAGTAAGAATTAATTGCAAATGGTGTCAACATTAACTAAATCATATGATTATTATGAAATATCAACCTTCGAACGACAAGTTACTAATGTTTAACGATATTTTTATGTATCATAATTACTAGGGAAAATATTGAAAAAAGAAAAGATCCCAAATAAACAAAAAAAAAAATATTTCCCCCTATATATAGATTTTATCTATGAAGTAATTGTTTAATGGTGCCAAGTCGACCTGAAAAGTATTAGTAGAGCTTTCAGGAGAGAAAGAAGTGCCTTTGCTCTCGAGACGATGAATATGTCTTAATGAATGATAATTATCTGTTCTTATAAATTGACTAATCATTGAATATGCTTCCTCAAATGTTGTATATTCTAGTAGATCTTGAAGTCACAGATTCATTCAAATTTATAATTGTAAGACTTAACTTTTTTATTCGATATATAAATGTATAAACTCTATAATTATCTACATAGAATGTATACATGATATATTTATTTACATTCTTTACAACATATATGTACTTGATATATATGTATATATTCCATTTATATTTTAAGATGAAATTTTCAAATCAGAAAATTATTATTAAGTGTATTTAAAAAAAAAAAAAAATACTTGGCACAAACGTATTTCCATTTGATAGAACGTCAACTTCACATATTCATTATTTTCCATGTCTTCACTTCATATTTAACTTTATTGCTTCATATTGTCTAGCCAGTCTCTGCTTACAAAAGTCGTAAAATTCAAGCTCTCGAGTAAAATTCCTATTAAGTATATTGATGATTTCAGATGGAATAGCAGGTTTTAAATTATTGATTATTCTTTTATCTTTTATTGCTTGGTTTGAGTGATATAATTCTACAGCACCAGGGAAAAGATTTGGAAATGTATCTTCAAAGACAGTGAGGGATTCATTGAGAGCTTCAAGAACTCCAACAACGGGATAAAATCTTTCCACATTTTCCTTTGCTTTCTGCAACACTTTTTTAGAATTGAAATCAGCACAGTAAAGCTCATGACCGCAAAAGGACATCATTTGACTACGGTGATCCGGATAATCGACATTCGATGTACCTTCTATAAAATTGCACTCGTCATCATCTGAAAGAAAAAAAAAAATATTATGAATACTAGATATTTATAGATATTTATGTAGATATATCAATACCAGGATCTATAACACAAGACGGAAAATCTTTTCTTAAGTATTTTGAATCTGGCAAAGGCTCTTGTGGGAAAGTTTGGATCCGTTCAACAATGTTCCATGATGCCCTTTGATAATAAAACCAAGATATAACCTAAAATATATTATACTAATGAAACCCTAATAAATGATGTGATAATGCTTCATTACCCGCTCTATCGGATTTCGAACCATGTTAATATAAATCGGTGTCCAACCATAGCCATATTTAGTAAAATCGACAAAGTTATAATGTCTGACAAACACTGTAGGTTTCGTTTCTATGTCAAGTCTACTCAAAAAGGTTTTAACTGCATTATAGGGTTCCATAAGAAACTCTACAGAGCGTTTATCGATGTTAACGTTCACGCCCGTCTTTGCTTTTAATGAAACAAGAAGCTGTGTTATGGACTGACTCCCCGTCTTTGCAACACGATTAAACATATAGATATGATTGGAGCGAAGGGAAAGTCCCATGACTGAATCAACATTCCTAACAATAACAGGGAGTATAAGGGATTTACGAGTCTTTTCAGATAGAGAAAATTGGAGTTGCTGTACACAGTTCTCCTCCTCAGAGCTTATGATATGTACGTCCTCCTTGATCACTAAAACCGTGTCGTTCTTTAGACTACCCAAATAACCACCTTGGAAACCTTCATTAAGATGAATGATTTTATCCTTTTGTAGAACACCCTTTCCGTCAAAATACACATATACCATTCCACTTGTCTTAAAATTACTTGAGAATAACCAACACCAGCCCGAGGGACGGCCATTTATGTAGGTCCCTACAAATTTGAGCTTGTTATCTGAGCCATAAATCCTAGTTTTACCATGAATAACTCCATGGACAGATCGACCCTCCAAGAAATCACCATTAGAAAATTGTATTCTAACTTTTCCTTCGGGATAGCCCTTAATAAAACTACCAGAAATGGCCTTGACATCCGCATCAATGTTAATACAAAAACTGTTTTCATCCAAATTAAGAATCATGTCAGAGTTGTGGACCTTATAACTGTAAGATCCAGGTCCAAGTGGCCGTCCAAGAGAGTCGAACTTCGTATTTGCAAAAGAGCTACGAGATACACAGGAGTGAAGTCCCTCCTTATAGAATGCGAAAACATCGCTTGAAATCAGTTCTTCAGAGACTTCCTCACGACATATCAATGCCACATTTTTATTCTGATGAGAGTTGAACCAACCGATTAAATGGTGTGAATTATAGCATGGATGATCTGTTTGCCCCAGGGAGATCACTTAATAAAAAAAATAAAATATGTAGCCATAACTGAATCATGGTCTTTGAAGATAAGTACTCACTCATCGCAATGAAAAGAAAGCCACAGAATCCCATAGTGGATCTACCCAAACACAGAAATGTCAACGAATATTCCCAAACTAAACACCAATGTAATGCATCATTCCCATGAAAACATAAAACCAACAGTTTTGGTTTCTTGCAAGGTACAACTTGACAAATATTGCTTTGTAAATAACTACCTTCATTTCATTTATTTATAGTGATCTTAAAAACAGTACTAACAATGATACTTGAACTTATATAATTCTGCGAAAATAAGACAATACAACATATATACATAACATATAAGTAACTAATTCATATATATAATTTAATCGTGTTTTACATTTCAAAAGGAAAAAAAAGCTTATTCTTAATGAAAATTTACGAGGTCATTTTTTTAAGAACCGCAACGTTTCGCCTTGTTCTTGGGATCACAGATTTTTCTATAAGAAATGAAAAATTTGAAATATTATATTAGAGGTTTTGTAAAATAATAATAACGATAATACAATTGTTATAAAAGCATTTATTTACATTTCGATGAATAGAGTGCCTATCAATAGCAAAATATCAGGAAGTAAATCAAAATGACTATAACAGTCATGTAGAAAAATAATGCGTTAAATGAATTTAAATTAAAGTGATTCAACGTTTACTTTAAATCACTCCTTCTTCACGTAAGTTTGGGGGTTGGGCGGGAAACAGTCAATAAATTGGAAGAAGGCAGAGTGTATTTATCGAAGATATGCAATGTTTTGAACATTTCAAATCTTAAAATATGTAGCTCAAAAATATCCCCAAAAATTAAGAGAATAATTTGAAATTAAAACCATTTATCCATCATCAACAATTAAGAAAATTAGTTAACTTTCTCTTTCAGTAATTAGTATTTCCCATAATGGTTGAAAGGTATACATATTTTAATAAAAAAAGCACTGAATTAAACATCTTAAAATGAATTACCATTAAGGATTTTATTGGAGGTAAATCTTGATTTTTTTCTTGATTGCTGTTCCTCAAAGTTTTCTTTTGAACTGCTTGGACTACTCGACCCTAGAAAAAAAAAAAAAAAAAAAAATACCGTATCAATCGAGATGAAAGGAACAAACCTTTATCGTCACTGTCTAAAGAGGATGGACTAGTTGGTAAATCAGTGTCCAAATAATCATGATCGAAATTAGGTTTAATAATTAAGTTTAATGCGTGCTTAGTTGAGACAATTTCTCCATCGTCATAATCAAAGAGATCTGATGAAAAAGTCAAAAGTGATTCTTGATTTGAGTCAAAAAATGCACTTTTCATCTCTTGAGTCCATAGATTAGGTTGCAAGAAGCTTGACTTTGGTTCTAGGGACGGAGGCAAAAGTTCCGTTGACTCAAACCCATGGAAAGGATTCGAAGGCCAAGATGAAGGCCGATCTGAATGTATTGCATTCATTTCCCTTTCCAGTTCATCACCATCTTTGCTATTAACTTTTGTCCTTTTCTGTTCAAGGCTACCGTTGCACTTTTTTATACTAAGCTTACGTTTAAGAGAAAACTTATCCTCACTCAAAAATTTCCATTTACTTTTGCCTTTATTGACTGGCTTTGTAAATGTCATTAAACCAACATCCTCAAAAGGGACGCTCCAGTTTTTTAACTTGCTTTCTAGCCAATAGGGAGGGCGATGAACAACTTTGGGATTACCCCCATAGTGTTTTTTGAGTAGGACAGCTACTCCTTCTGGATCAGAGAGGCCATTAATTGAAATTGTTTCATCCTCATCTACATCTGCATCTAAACTATCTTCGTCTGTCTGAATAACCTTTTTAAGTAAAGAGGATCGGGTTTCTAAAGAATCTAAGCTCTTATTCAAAAATCCATGAAAATAATATTCATCTTCACGAGTAGAATTCGTTCTCGAACGCTGAGACTTGAATTCACAACTACTACTGCTGCTACTACTTGTTCGTCTTCTTCTCAACTCGATCACATCCTCTTTCTTGGAAGACTTTGATTCCCAATCCGTATCATCATCATCAGAATCCGTTTTGCATACTCTCGTCAATTTTTCATGTTTCTTTTCTAGCCTTCTACGTTCCTTTTTCATATGCTCTTCCTTTTGCTGTTCTTTTAATTTCCTGGCCCGTGCTTCCTCCAAACGACGCTTGGAATCTGCAAAGTCATCCTCATGTTGTTTCACTTTATCAGTTCCAGGCCTGGATACAGGTAATTCAGGATATATCTTAGTTCGCTCTATTATCGTAGCAGAAAACTTTTCGTGTCCACTAGGAAGTTCTTTATTGTGTTTAATGAGAGGTTCCTTAACAGACTTGCTTGCAGAATCACTACTTTTCTTGACAGGATTGGTTTTTACAGTGGGAATTGAGGCCTTAGGTACTGCATTACTTTTTGGAGACATCGAACTGGAAGGTGACTTAACGCCTATAGAACCATTATTTGGGGAGCCAAAGGTAGGTGGCGTTTTAGATCCCCAAGAAAGAGGAGACTTCGATGCACCAAAAGATGGTAAAGGAGATTTACTACCAAATGAGGACAAAGGGGATTTACCTCCGAAACTAGGAAGAGGAGAACCACCCGCTGAAGAGTTTGAAGCGGAACTGGGTGGCCTATGTAATGGTGGCTTGGGTTTTGGTGCTTTAGGAGCAAACATATCAATATCCTTGAACTTATCAGACTTTAGCGTGATTGCCTTGTTTACTTTTTGCTCAATCTTTTCCATTTTCTTAAGATCCTTCTTTGATTTTTCTTTGTTTTTATCCTTATTATTGGATAATGAATGAGAAACGTGTTTATCAGACCTTTTGTCATCCGAATTTCTATGTCTGGATGACTTGTGGTGATGTCTATGATGATGGTGATCTTCTTTCGAGGGTGCCTTTTTATTGCTTTCATCAGTCTTTGATGAGGATTCACTTGTTTGAGTCTTGAATCCTGATGATGATTCTCGATTATGATTACTTGTATTCATTGAAGCTTTTGAATCATCCTCATCTGAAGACGTTTTATCGGTTTTGTTATCCCACTTCTTGGACTCGTCATGATCATCAACCTTTTTCTCTTTGTCAGTATGACTACTACTATCATCACTAATGGGTGACATATCAGTGTCGGTGAGTAGAGATGGGTTGTTTTCTTGAACGAGATTAGAACGTTTTTTTACATCATTTTCATCATCCTCAGTATGAATTTCTCCCTCATCTGAATCCTCTTTACTTAAAGAGGCTTCAGCCATTTTGGCAAGTATTGCTTCTCTTGCCTTTTCAAGATCCTCAATGTCAACATCTGATGACTTCTCATCCGAAGATTGACAAGGCAAATCCGTATCAGAAATATCAGAATGTCCAGAAGATGATACAGGTAGTGGGGGAGGGGGATGATCCAAGGGAGGAGGGGGTGGTGGTGGAGGGAGAGGAGTTCCAATATCCGGACTCGAGCCGATGGGAGAGGTTAAGGGTGAGGGTGGTCTCTTATGAAGTGGAGGTGGAGGCAAAGGAGGAGGTGGACTAAGGAGCCCACTTTCAGAACTTGGTGTTTCTGGAGAGTCCTCAGGAGGTGAAAGATCTGCAAGTTCAGTATCACTTACAGGTGACATACTTCCCGTAGGCAAAGGCGGTGGAGGCGGGGGAGGAGGAGGTGGTGGCGGCTCTTCACGAAAATCACTTAACTGAGGGGGAGGTGGCATATATATTGGAGGGGGAGGAAGGGGTGGTAAGGGAGGAGTATGAGGACTACCTAGATCATCATCATCCTTGGGTAAAGCTGGAGGTGGAGTCAATGGCGAAATGTCTCCCTTTAAGACAGGAGATTGGGATCCTTTTTTCCGTTCTGGAGTTAGCGGAGAGATATGACCAGCCATATTTGGAGATGAGGACGGAGACTCCTCATCCCTTTTCTTCTTTGTATCATCCTCATCAGAATGTTCTTATTATAATATATAAAATAGGATTAAAACATGTACATATGTATATAGATGAAAATGAGCATTCGTACCATGGAGTGAATGCATCTCTATATCCTCCGAAGATACACTGGACGCTTTTTCGTCATTTCCGTTTGTAATTTCTAATAAAGAGAGATAGAGAAATCATGAGTTTTGAAAGGGATATGGAATTGAAGCAATTAATAACCTGGATTGTTTGAGGGCTTCTCTACTCCCAAAATATTGTACATGACATATTCAACCTCAGGTTCAATAACTGAAAGAATTTTGGGGTTGACCACTTGGTCCACAATCCGACGAACACCATTTTCCATGATGCCTGAACTAAAAGATATGAAAATTGCGTATTAAATCAAAACTGGGTGCAGAAGGGAAGGATTGAGAATACTCTTCGATATGTTTTCGGAGCTGATTTCGAAGTAGATTCTTGTTTTGAGTGGGTTTCCATTGCTGACGATCCAGGAATTTGTTGAGTGAATTGCAGACACGTTGTCTGAGATTCTGATATCCCGGCTAAAAGAAAATTAAAGGACTCAATCACAGCTCAATCCAGTGGAGAAACAACTCACCTTCGTGTCCACTTCCGCCATGCAATCCTTTCGAAACTGATCAAAAGTTCCCTGGGATTTGAGCTCATCCACTATCTTTTGAACCAGCTCAGGATCAAGCAATTGCGTGGTGGATTCTCCAGACTTGATCCCACTTACTCGAGACGTCATCTCTTTCACTTGCTACGGAGTTTCGTCCCCAGAGCTGCAAGATTCTCTTTAAATGCTCTTAGTTCGTCCCCGATCAGACTCTAAGGCTTAAGTCTCTCTCTCGAGCCTCAATAGTAGAAGTAGTAGTAGTAGCAGTAGGAGCAGTAGTTCCTGAGTCTCTTCCACTCTTCTTTCTTTTTCTAATCGTTTTACATCCTGACGTCATCAAGGAGCTCCTCAGCACACCAAGAAATTACAAGCTGACAAGAAAAAGAAGAGAAGAGAAACATTCCTAAACTCTGTGTACCAGGCCACACCAGCCTCCTTTCCACTCATTTTCCTCTACCTTCCCTTCCTCAGACTCGATTATTATTTATTAGAATTTAGAATTTAGAATTCCCTCATCCCCTCGGCCTTCTATTTTACTCATTTAGAAATACTCTAACGCCACATAATAAATGAACTCTATGATTCCTGTACCTCTCTATCTACATCTAATGTTGGATCCCATTAAACAATAGTAATATTTAATCGATATTCTAGAATACATAGTAGTATGGAGACCAGGTCGAAATTAAAGACTCTAGAATCTATTCTTATGCAGTCCATCCTTGAGAATGTCGTGGATCAGTTGGCTGTTGTAGGGGGAACAATGACTCATCCCTCTGAAATGGACGAGGATTGGGCATCTATTCCTCATCCAAACGCATCACATGACGATCTGGGAAGTCTGTTGCTTAAAGAAAATGAACTTTTTCAAGTACATATTTTTTGTTGATGAATAAGTTAGCTAATTAAAAGTAATGTGTCTTTTTTAATAATTTCTTTATCTATTTTGTTAATTTAATATTTAAAGAAAAAATTAAAAAGTGCACAATTAGATCTCAGTTTAACGGATGATGGCCCAGCTATAAAAGCATATTCTATACAAAAAGTATATAGAGAAGTTCGAAGTGTGCAAGTGACGTTAGAAAAAACATTGCAGGAACTGAAACATTGTGGTACAAGTTATACTCTCAAAAAAGCAGTCCATCAGTATAAGGAGAGGATGAAGGAAAAACGGATGATTGGGTAAATTCCTCAACGTTTGATTGCTAAATTATAATTAATTTGAGAATAAACTATCTAGGCACAATGCAAAGTCCATTGGAAATGAAATCACCAATCTAAGGTACAAAATAGCAGAAGCTATTAAGACAACTGATACTCTTTTGCTCTCGGAGAGCACAAAGATTGCGCAACTGAAAGATCATTTACTGGAAGTGCGAAAGGTCTGCAAGATCGAAGAAGACTTTATGTCCCAATATTTTTTGCAGCATGAAAACCAATTTATACGAGACTTAAAGGACACTGAAAAAGAATTGTTGAAGGAGAAAAACAAGCTTAAGGACGAAATTGAATATGAAAAAAAAGTCACAGCTGAAATAGAGGAATGTCTAAGAGGAAAATTAAGCACTTTGACCAAACTCCATAAGGATTGGTGTCTAAGATTACAGGAGGATGTAAAGGTCAAAGATGAGGAACTTCACAAGATAAAAAAGGCTAGAATTCAGGACCAAAATGAGTATCAAGTCGCTCTAATTCGTTTAAAAGAGATAACAGAATTTGTAGAAAATGATAAAAATAATCTGGAGAGGAGCCGACTGGAAAAACAGCAACATGACTTGGAGATCCGAGCAATTATTCAGATTCAGTCGTGGTGGAGGATGTCTATGGTTCGAAAAGGACTTGGTCCCTATAAAAAAAGGAAAAAACGAGTTCAAGACGACACAACTACCCACAAAAAAGGGAAATAATCTATAGTTTAATTATGTTAATACAAGCGTATTTGTATTTAATTTAAACTTTTAAAAATATATGTATTATTGAAGAACACTTTAGAATATAGATTCTTAGATTAAACATCAATAAACAAGTAATATATATATATATATTATAGTTAAATATATAAGATTACAGTATATTTAATACTCCCAATTCATTTATCTTTCAGAAAAAACAGTTGCAAGAAAATTTTGTAAATATTACGAAAGTTTATCAAATCAAGGCTTGTCAAATTAATTAGCAAAATAATCAAATTGCATTAAATAATAGGCATTTGACACATTTAAAAAAAAATTATAATGAAATCGAAGTTCTGATTTCATAAAACTCCTTGATTAGACTAGAAAAAAAATTATTGAGAAAACAAAAGGTAATTAATTCTTGTTTTTTATAAATATCATAAAATGCTTGGCTAACGAAACATTACTTTTGTTTGTTTTTTTTACAATAGAAAAATATTAATATCATTAAAATACCATAGTTCATATCCTTGTGAATAGGAAAATAGGGATATTAAAAAAATAATATAAGCGCTAAATTTTTAAATAGCAATGCTTAATGAAATCATGTGTTACATATATATACCCTGGGTAATAATGCAATAAATAAAGTTGGCATTTGTTTGTACAAAAAGAAAAGGAAAAAAAGAAACCCACGATATTCACGGTAAGCAAATGCAATGGTCCCCTTGATTTTCGCGTTCCTCACACCTAAATCGAAAGTAACAGAAAAATAAATATTTAGAAAGAAAAAAAATTAAAATAGAAAAAGCCTTACTTAATTGTTTTTGTGGACCTATATGCCCAAATAGCCAGAGATGAAGAGAAGAAACAGCATACAGTACCAGCTACAGCAAGCCAAAATGCGCTTCCAATTTTACAGTCTGGTCCTAAGAAAAATGGCTCAGAGTGGCCTCCACAATAGGACTGAAATTTTTTTCAAATTTTGTAGATCAGCACAATACAATAACCAAAAGAGAATACTCACATTACTAACTTTGGCGGAGCCCCATCCAGCAGGATAAGCTACAAGTCCGAGGATAAACAGAATCGAAGCAAAGGTTTGAATAGATCCACAAATGGTAAATACAGAGCAGCATATACAGCTTCGGCAGCAAATAGTCATTAATGCAAAGAAGTCAGTGATAATCTGAAAAGCAAAAGGTTCTTGAGATGATGAAAACTTCCAGAATTATTATACAAACTATCGATGATGATTTTTAAATATATACAGTCAAATATAAATTAAGTTCTAAATAGAACTGTAATAGGATTTAAAATGGGGATGCAGACAAAGAGAAACGGAAAAAAGTAAAATAAACAAATCGTATCAAAATATCTATGTATATCTGTTAGTTACAAAAATACAGATACATTTACAAAGAATTGTAGAGAAACTACTTTGGATCCGAGTATGTATGTACTTCCCTTTTCTACCTTGATCATAAGTACTAAGAGACTTTATATGATGAAGAAAAGGACCCTAAGTAAAGGACATCATGTCTAATATAATATTCTTGCTTACCATAAATGCCAACCCAATGACAAAGCAAATGATTGC
Source organism: Lepeophtheirus nordmannii (assembly GCA_963680855.1). Classification (NCBI taxonomy): domain Eukaryota; kingdom Metazoa; phylum Arthropoda; class Copepoda; order Siphonostomatoida; family Caligidae; genus Lepeophtheirus; species Lepeophtheirus nordmannii. The sequence goes on from OY804518.1 coordinate 14,971,890, forward strand.
ACCTCTCCATGCATGTGGGTATGCGGATTCACTCATATCCAAAAATACTTTATCGATATTTTCCCAGTCAGGAATGCACTCTCCTTCGAAAAACTTCTTTCCCTTAGGGATCTTACAATCGATGAAGAGTCCTACATTTCTCTCCAGAATATCTTTTATATTCCCACTAGCAACAGTGTTTCCTAACCCTATGGCAGTACTGAGAAAGTCATCTATGAAGGAAAAAGAACTACGGTCAACAATCGGGAGGAGGAAGTGATATATATGTATAACTAAGAAAGGTAGCCTTTTAATTAATTCGTCTTCGTGGGGTGTCATAAATATGAAAACATGTATGTAATTCAATTCTCATTCAAATTTTGCTTTGGGCACTAAGAACTGAAAACTATGTAGTAATAGATTTATAATATATTACGTAAAATAATAATTTAAAAAAAAAAAAAAGACGAACTACGAA